>CM000694.1:0-10304 GCA_000149225.2 Lachancea kluyveri NRRL Y-12651 | reverse complement strand
ATCTTTCTAGGAATCCAGAAAAGAGAGTCGATAACTCTGTATACAATTATTCATATCTCTTCCCTTTTATATGTTTTGGTTCATTATCCTATTACATTATCAATCCTTGCGTTTCAGCTTCCACTGACTTAGATGACTGTTTCTCATTCTTTATGTCACCTTATAACACCGTATATGATAATATACTAGTAACACGAATACTAGTCAATGGTCGATAGTTGTATTTCGTTCCAAAAGAGACTATCCTCAAGAAGATGCAATGTCAACGAATGCGTCTCAAAATCTTACGGATAACGTACAATCAAATTCCAGGATACCACCCTTCATTGCGCATGCTAGATGATATGAGTATCAGCCATAATTTAGTTATACTTATTTTAAAGTATTTGTAGCGCGCTCCCTTCCAAAGTAAAGAGGGAAAGAAAATAAACGATGAAGCTCTGAAAACTCACACAGGGGAACGTTAATAAAAACCGATTTCGAGCACGGTAGCACATTCGAGGTATTACAGAACTGCCTCAAAGGCTCCTTAAATATAAAGCTGGGGTTTTCTAAAAAAGATAAACTTAGAGGATTTTGGCTAAACGTCACAAATCAAGACTTACAGGGTCAAGCAATCTATTACTTCTTGAGGAAAAAAGAAACAAACACGATAACTTACGAAAGTAAACCACATCGTGCAATTAGTCCTGATGATTGCACATATCCAAACAATTTTCGTGAAGATTAATATGCGATGAGGACATGGAAAGATGCACCCGTCAGAATATTAGCTACCTTACACCATCTTAGAAAACGTAGATTAGAACAGAGACTACAATATTTATGCAGTCCGTGTCTTTACTCGAGTTCCAAAAATAAGTGTCTCGCCAGAAAAATGTAGCAGAGCCCTTTTGCGCCGCTTGCAAAGGCATGCTAAAGTAGTGTGTTTATTCCCAGACGAAAGTCTTTACAACATTAAAAACAAAATCAGAAGCGTAGCAATTTACACGTCCCTTTGCAGCCGCGCTCTTACGGGTGCGGATCCGTTAAATCAAAAAGAAAAAATATCAAAAAAACTCTGCAAGCCTTGGCACAGCGCAAAAGAGAGTTTAATAAGCGCTTTAAACGCGCCCTGAATTCCCGTATAAATCAGAAATCCTATCTGATCAAATTTTTGTAGATAAAGTTAATAATTAGTAGAGAATTTAGTGCAAAAAAGTCAATAAGCCTAGCCACTCTGCCAGATAATCAACCAGAAATAGCAGTACGTTTAGAAAGCCCACATTACTTGTTGAACCTTTGTGGTTATCCCACCACCACATATACCTTGTGGAAAAAGGGACCGTAGCAAGACCAAAGAACCTGTCGAACTCGAGAAGCTGTGGCTAATGTAAGCGTCGTAAAGTACACAATACTTCGCCGCACTTCAGACTTCAATTTCATTGCATTTTTTTTTTTATTTAATTGCCTCGGCTATCTCCACCCACAAACCACAAGATTCCTCTTTTGGAAAGGAAAGCAACACTCAATTGAGGAAGTCGTATACTAAAATATATTCAAGGCAGAATTTTAGAAGCTTGATCATGAAACAAACGAAATGATACATGCCTAGACAAGAAGCTTCCAATTGTTTTCATGCTCCAAACCCTGAGTTAGAGGTGTTTTGCTCAAATTTGTGCGCTTCATGCGGAACTTTGGTTCCTTGTATAGCTTTTCTCATACGTATGGACTGACAATGCATGCTCTCCGTTAGTTTTCAAAACATGCCGCTCCTGACCATTCTCAATAGCTTAGCTTACGTTCTGAACACAAAAGTTTACCGCGAATTAAGCAAACAATACTAACCCAATTTAATATCTGCACCCAATTTAATATCTGCACCCAATTTATCCAGCTCTCTATTTAAATATAACGTAATAACCGGAAAGCTAAAACCCCCATCCAAGTTAATGTATCTCACTAATCAATCTCCGCAAACCATAATAGGAAGAATCAGAGAGTTCTTTGGAAATCTGGGATCAAGGCCTGCTGTTAGACAACATGCATCAATAACTATCAACACTTGTGCAAACTCCGAGGAAGCTGTAAAGGATAAGTTCGACGAGGATGTCGAATCCTTGGAGACGAGTAGCGGGTCAAGTACGTGGGGTAAACTCAGTAAACTACACTTTAACAAGAGAGGAGATATTGAGACATCTCGTGGGTTTACAGGACTTTGGAAAGGCCGAACTGATAATGTTTTGGATGCTTTAGTTAGAATTGCCGGATCTCAAGTTTTGTTTTTTCTCATGTGGGCAATCCTAATTATTTGGGTGGTAATCGGTATTGTTTATTCAGCTCCCTTCAACTGGCAAGTCATGATGCAGGATGGTCAATCCATTCAGTGTTACTTATGGGACACACTGCTTATGAGGCAACAGTTGATGAGTGCTCACGAACAGATTCACGTTTGTGGTACTTTGAGATCACGGATCGCCGGTTATAAAAGAGTATTTCAACTGTATGCTCCTGAAAAGGACACAGAAGTAAAGGAGTCGCATAAGAGTTTTGAAATGGAACCAGATCAATCAACTATCTCTGGTGAGATTCCAGCTAAAAGCTGGTATGACAAACTGTCATCTTGCTTCAGTAGACTACTAGGTTCGCTTCCTGTCATGATTATTTTTTGGCTAGGTATCTTTGTCTGGATTAGTTGTAATACAAAGCCATTGCCTACTGGAAACAGTCCACCATTTACTGGTGAAACCTCTGGAAGTAACCCACGTTTGGCAAAATTTAGCGATAACTGGCAAATGTACATCAATACAGCTACTGCTATTTGTCTCCTCGTCTCTACTGTTTTCTTACAAAATATTAGAGCAAGACACGACAAATATCTTGTTAAATTTCTCCACGGTATCTTTTCAATGGACGAAAAGATCGATTACCAATTAAGAAACTACTATAACGATTTTGAAACTCCAAGCCCTGAGGTTATCATTTTCTCAGAGGACAGATCATCTGGTGAAAAGTTGATTGACTGGTATGCCGATGTGATCGGTACTGGTACTGGTGTTGTCGTTGCCGTTGTAGTATTTACGGTTTGGCTAGGTATTGGTACCCCTATGGGTTGGAGTGATGATTGGTGGATCATTATTGGTGCATACACAGGTCTTATTGGTTTCTTAGATGGATTTGTTATTAGACAGGTCTACTTTAGAATCGTCGATCACGAAGAAATCAATTACAAAAAGGTCGCTCGAGATGATGCAGAGATTTTCGATATGCTAGGAATTCACTGCCCTGATGAATTCAGTGGGCTTCATATTCCTAAAAGAAAAAATTCCATCGACTACAAATTTTCTTCGTTTATCAATACTATTTGCTCTTCGCAATGGAGTGTTTTAGTATCTGTGTTAACCATTCTCGGTCTTATCATAATTGCGTCAGGACTTCGCTGGAGTACAACTGGTCAACTGATCTGTAATACACCTACCATGGTTATAGATGCATTTTTCATGATTGTCCTTTTACAAGCTCATAACTGGGCAGACCAGCAAAGAAGAATCGAAATCACCGCCTTGTTTATGAGGAGGCGACATCTCCTTGCGTACGTCGAAGAAATGTACGAGAAAAATGCGAACTCTGACGTTAAATCCTAAGCAATTCCTATGTTCTTTGAATGGCATGCAACCAGTAAACATTCTTCTGCAGATGCAACCGTTAACTGAAATAGTATTTAGATACTGCTAATTTGATCTTTTACTTTTTATCTACAAAGTACGTAAACTTCTGGTAATTATCGTATTTTATGGCGCACAATGTGGATTGTATTGAGACCAATTCAGTATTGTGTCATAGAATTATAGACTACGGTTACTTTCCAATCCAGTTACACAAGAAAACTACCTTAAGTACCCTAGTTTCTTCCATAAGCATTTAAACTAGTATTTAACACAGAGTAGAAAGGAAATTGGGATTAATAATTATTTCGAACTTTGAGTAAAACTTTTTTGCTAACTGTACAAACAATGCATACCCTAGATGACACTAGATGCAACATGAAGCTAGAAATATTTTAAGCTTAAATATTTCATGATCTTTTCATTTAAAGACTATAAAGATTCCAAAAATTTTTACGAGATTCTAACTTTCTTATTTCCAATACCGAATCTTCCATATATTATAATTTTTACAAATTCAATCTTTTCCCCTCTGTTTAAGTAGGATCAGTTTAATTAAAAACACCGAACTATAAAACGGCTTCCTAAGTAGGTTATTTCAAAACTGTGTCTTTCTTTAAAGTTTTTTCTTTGATATTAATTTTGATGTTTTGTAACATTAGAATCAGAGATATTGATTGAAAGTATATTTTTCATTAGTTATAGAAACACTGTGGGCACTAACATAGAGGCTCTTCCCGTTACAACTGGTTTCTTTATTATAAATTATAGTAGATAGAAAGTTACGCTAGATGAGCTCATTCAAATGTCATGATACATAAAACACTTGGACAATAAAGACCCAAATACTCTTTGGTTTAGTGCCTAGCTTTTCTTTTCAATTTGTCCAATTTAAATTTTTGGCTGCTCTTTTCTCAACAGAAGTTAGTACTTTTAAATATTTTTTTATTCCTCTTATCTGATATGTTCATTACTCTAATTTTTTAAAGTCTGTAAACTTCGTGAGATAAAGTGTTTAATCGAGTTTACATACAGTTTTGACATGTCAATCAACTTTTAAAACATGTTAGCCGAATGACTTTTAAAGGTATAAAACTGAAGTTTTTCGAACAAGAATTAATTTAGAATATATATTTATGGCATAATTCATGAAAATTAGACTAATACGTGCGTCGAAAGCATAAATTTAGTTCCATATAAATACAGAAATCGGCTGAGTTTTTTGGTAATACAAAGTACTATACCAAGAAGACGTAACTCACCCTCAACCCAAAGATTTTTTTAAGCATGTTTAACCACTCGTGACCAAGATTTGAGTGTCCAATTATAGATGAGCTTTTAGAGCTTTAAAACAATTTATAGTCATGAAGACATGTACATTCAAAGATAACTGCTGTATGAAATAACTGAAAGCATAAACAAGTGAAGCAATATTAAGTTCGAGTTTTGACAGTATACCTACCTCTGGTTATCAACAAGAGCCAATAAGCGTACCAGAGGTCTCCCTACACCTTTGTTGCAGAGTGCGTGTGGGGCACCCCCGAGAGAAACGCAGCCGTGAGAGCCTACGAGTACGTGCAGAGAATACTGAAGATCATTGCCCTTGTTTTCTCTGTGCCCTTGTTGTTTTCAGTTTTGTTTATAAGAGACAGACCCTTGGACGACAAAGTGGCCCGCGACGACGTGTCCGAAAGCGGGCTCTCCTCGGCGGTGGCGGCAACAAACGACAATCCGGTTTTGGACTGGTTCAAGGGGATGTTCAAGTGCCACAAAGAAAACAGTTGTACTAGTGCCGTCTGAGGTGCTTACAATGGGGACGGACAAGGTCACAGATGCTATGCGCATCAAAAAAATTGTGCGTTTCTCGTCCTATTTGCCCTGGACACAAGCTCGCCAGCCACACGCTCGCCAGCCACAGTTTCCACCGTCCGGAGAACTGCCGCAGAAAAGCTCAAAGTGGCCTTTGAATTTGTGCTTGCGGCCCTGCAGGTCGGTATCCACATCGGTGTGTACCGCAGGCTTTCTGCCAACCCAAGAGCACGTAGGCCCTCATGTGTGGGGCTGTTGTTATGGATCCTTTTGGTAGGGCTGGTTTTTCTGCGCCTGCTAAACCTCAACCGAAAGTTCTGTTGGATAAACAGGCTGGGAAACCTGTGGATGGCGTCGTTTGTTGCATATCTCTTTTTGTTTCTCTCGTCAGTTCCTCCAATACGCTCTGTGTACCTCGGCCACATCAAGACCCCTGTAGAAAAAACGTACAGAGTGTCGCAGTTTGTGGTTGACGCGGTTCTGCTATTGCTACTGAGCACAGACAGAATCCGCAACACGTTTCCAACTGTGTACCAGGCCGGCACCGGGATCCAGCCCTCGCCAGAACCCACGGCCTCGGCCCTCAGCCAGATCACGTTCTCGTGGTTTGACAGGTTCGTGTGGAACTCTCACTATAACGGGGTCTGAGTTAACGACATCTGGGATGTCGAGATTGGGGACCGCGCAATTCCCATTGTAAAGTCGTTCAAAAGCTACACCAGTGGCGAAAACACCGCTGGTTTCAGCAGAAGCCTGTTCCAGTTTTACTGGAGGTGCTTTTTCCTGCAAAACACCTTTGCGCTGTTCAGCAGTCTCGCAACTTTTGCACCGGTACTGATGATCCGGATGATACTGGAATACGCCGATGACCAAAGCTCCACGCCTGCAAGCCTGGTATGGCTTCACGTGGTTGTGTTGCTCTTCTTCAAGCTCATTGCCGCGGTTACACAGTCACAGGCGCTATCCATTGGCAGAAGGGTGTGCGCCAGGATGAGGACGGCTGTCATTTCCGAGGTGTTCACCAAGGCTCTGAAGGGTAGAGTGACTCCGCCAAGTAAGCTCGGCGCTGCTTCTGCGGACATCGCCGCAGCAAACGAGGTTGGTAACGTGCAAGGCAATGCAGATGGCAGTGCGGACAGCAGTGCGGATGGCATCGGCACATTCATTAACTTGATGGCCGTAGACGCTTTCAACGTCTCAGAGATCTGAGCGTCTCTGCACATGCTGGTGGAAGCAGTGGTTGTGACCATCGTGGCAATCTGCTTTCTGTACAAGCTTTTTGGGTGGTGTGCCATAGTCGGGCTTCACAGACAAGCGCACCCACAAGATGCACGAGGTCTTCCAGGCAATCAAAGTGGTGAAGCTGTTTTCGTGGGAGCGGCTGTTTGAAAAACGCATAGGCACAGTCAGAGAGCAGGCGCTGGATGCATTTCGCAAAAAGTCAGCTGTGTGGGTGGCCGCCCACTTTGTCTGGTTCATCACGCCTTTGATCGTTACCACGGTGACGTTCTTTCTGTACATCTACGTCCAAAATCAAACGCTGACCGTGCCCATGATATTCACCGGGCTATCGCTGTTCACCATACTGAGAACCCCGATAGACCAAATTTCCGAAACACTGAGCTCGGTTGTCCAGTCCAAGGTCTCTCTGGACAGAGTTCAGAAGTTCCTGGACCGGGACGAGACCGAGAAATACGAGGTGCTGACTATCTGCAGAAACAGAGTCGGCTTCGAGAATGCAACGCTCGGGTGGAACAGAGACGAAAGCTCTGAATTCAAGCTGAAAGGGCTAAACATAAACTTCCGAGTTGGAGAGCTGAACGTGGTTGCTGGACCCACCGGCTCCGGGAAGACTGCGCTGCTGCTGGGTCTTCTTGGGGAGCTGGATCTTCTGGACGGAAAAGTGTACGTGCCCTCCCTCACTCCCAGAGACAAGCTGGAAACAGAGCACGACGGTCTCACAGACTCCGTCGCGTACTGCTCGCAGAACCCGTGGCTGCCGAACAGCACGATCAAGGAAAACATAGTGTTCAACGAGCGTTACGACGCAGCCAGGTACAACAAGGTCATCGAGGCATGCAGGCTGACACGCGACTTTGGAATCATGGATGCCGGCGACCAGACTGAGATTGGCAAAAAGGGTGTCAATCTGTCCGGGGGCCAGAAACAAAAGATATCACTTGCAAGGGCCCTGTACTCTTCGTCGAGGCACGTCCTGCTCGACGACTGTCTCAGCACGGTGGACTCGCACACGGCGGTTCGGATATATGAAAAGTGCATTTTAGGGCCCTTGATGCAGGGCAGAACCTGTATCCTTGCCTCGCACAACGTTGGTCTGACGGTGAAAAACGCGGCGTGGGTGGTGGTGGTTCTCAAGCAAGGCGCGGTTAAGTGCCAAAACGAGCCGCGCAGGCTGGCCAGACAGGGCATGCTAGAAAACGTGGTTTTCCAGAAGACGAGCTTGCCAACTTGTGCCGATGTTGCCGATGTTGCCGAATGCACCGCCGTAGAGGCGCCGCCGACAGGGCAGGAGGAGGGGGCGCCCGCCCGCCCGCTCGGAAGAGCAGAGAGCCCAGCTTGGCAGGATCGTGGAAGAAGAAACAAAGGTCGACGGGGCAACCAGCATCAAGATATACAAGTGATTTACCCAGTTGATGGGTGGCTGGAAGCTGGTGTCCATATTTATGCTTCTTTTTGTTATCAACGAGGGCATCAGCATATTCCAGAAGTGGTGGCTGCAGACATGGGACCCCAGACCTATCGAGTCGATCGAAGAAGCCGTGCGCGCCGGCGCCTCCAGTTGCAAGCACTCTGCGCTCTACTTTCTGTTCATCTACCTGCTCATCGGTGTTCTGTACTCCTTCATGACCAGTGGCCAGCTGCTGGTCAGTCTTTTGGCCGGCATCGGCGCGTCGCGCACCGTGTTCAACTCGACACTGCAAACAGTGCTTCGCGCAAAGCCAAGGTTTTTTGACACAACGCCCGTCGGGAGAATCATGAACAGGTTTACAAAGGACATTGCGGTTGTGGACCAGGAGCTCGTTCCCTTTTTCGAAGGGTCGCTGTACACGCTCACCGTGTGTCTGTCGACTCTTGTTTTGGTAGCGTGCATCACGCTTGCGTTCCTCCCGCCGGCCGTCGCCATTGCCGTGGTCTACTATCTGGTGTGCACGCTTTACATGGAGTCGTCGCGCGGGACCTTAAGCGGTATGAGTCGATCAGCCGGTCGCCCATTCACCAGTACTTTTCCGAGGCGCTCAACGGGATGACCACCATCAGGGCGTTTGGAGACGAGCGGCGGTTCCTGAAGGGTGTTTTGTCCAGGATCGACGCAAACAACAGGCCCTTTTTCTACCTGTGGGTTTCTAACCAGTGGATGTCTTTCCGGGTCAATGTCATCAGCACGCCTGTGATTTTTCTGGCCGCTGCGCTCATCCTGTTGAACGCGGACAATCTGACTTCCGGGTTGGCGGGCCTGTCGCTGACGTACGCGCTCATGTTTACGGACTCGACGCTTTGGCTGGTGACGCTGTACTCCAGCTTGGAAATCTCCATGAACTCTGCCGAGCGGCTGAGGGAGTACCTGGAGCTGGAACAGGAGGGTGGCTGTCTTCCAGGCCAGGTCCTGCGCGCGCCTCCTCCCCAATGGCCTGAAAAGGGCGAGATCAAGTTCCACAACCTGTCGGTGAGATACGCGCCCAACCTTCCCTGCGTAATCCGCAACGCAACGTTCACGGTGGAGCCGGTCAGCAGGGTGGGGATAGTTGGCCGGACTGGGGCAGGTAGGACCACCATAATCGTGGCGTTTTTCAGATTTCTGAGCCCTGAGAGTGGATGCATCGAGATAGATGGCCTGGACATCACGTGTGTGGATCTTGCACGGTTGCGGCAATCGCTTACGATCATTCCTCAGGACCCAACCCTTTTCTCCGGAACGCTGAGGTCCAATCTGAATCCCTACGACGAGTTTAGTGACTTGGAGGTCTTGGAGTCGTTGAGACAAGCAATCCTGGTTTCTGCAGAAGAGATAGAAAGGCACAGCAGCAGCAGCAGCAATAACAGCAGCAGCAGCAGCAGCAACAACAAGTTCCTGGACCTGGATCACGAGGTGAGCGATGGGGGACAGAACATGTCACAGGGCCAAAGACAGCTGGTCTGCCTAGCGCATTCTATCCTCCACTCTCGCAAGATAATCTTGTTCGACGAGGCAACTGCGTCCGTGGACTACGAGTCGGACCTCAAGATACAAAAGGCCATTAGAAAGGGCTTTTCAAACAGCACGGTGGTCACCATTGCGCACAGACCGAGCTCCATTGCCGACTATGACAAGGTCTTGGTAATGGATGCCGGAGAGGTCAAGGAGTACGACCATCCGCACCTGTTGCTGCAGAACAAAAAGGGCATTTTCTACGAGATGTGTAGGCAGACCGGAGAGTTTGGTAGCCTCTGTTCGAGCAAGCGCAGAAGGCGTATTGTGTATAGCCGCCGAGTCTGGCGGCTCGAAACAAAAGAAAGAAAAAAGAACACCGGAGGCAGTAGACGCCCGTGATTAACAAACAAAAGGCGTGTGGGTGTGTACTTTTCTCTTTCTTTTGTTTTATTCTATTCAGGATATAATATACACGGTTCGGCGGACGTGCACGAGTTTGTGCAGCGTGTAACCTTCCACCACGGTGTATGATTTTCCATAGAATATTTTTATATGATTAGATAGTAAACCATTTTTACGAATTGGATGGAGATGTGTATTTAGTGGACAGGTGCTTCAAGTACGAACTGTAGGGTCCGATAGCTGGACAAGAGCCGGGGCTTGATGAATATGCTTGGGAATCCACCACAGGGCGAGATATT
>CM000693.1:1200000-1737261 GCA_000149225.2 Lachancea kluyveri NRRL Y-12651 | reverse complement strand
CCTCCAAGAATTTCTTGTAAACCTAACACTTGTTGCATGGTTGCGGAGGTCACGAAGCCTCGAATGCATCTGCTATTGATTTTTAGTCACATAGTATCGGAGCGTAAAAAAAGAAATTATAGAGAAAAGAAGCAAGAAAGCCGTAAAAAAGAAAAGTGCGAAAAAGAAAAGTAACTACTTGCTATGCAGAACTGAAGCAAGAACGTGATAATAACTACTATCATACAGTTATCCCACGTGAGTACTTTGTAGGAGTAAGCATATCCAAAACCTTTCCATGTTTCGTCATCCAACGAGATTAATGCGTCAGAGCTGTCGCCTATATCTGATAGGACGTTCAAGTTGCTCTTTCAAATTCTCGATACCGAAATTAGATACACCGATGGATTTTACTGGAATCGACGCGCTCGAGGGATCTGCAACAACTTCTTCCAACGCCTTCCACGTACCTAGCCTTTTCTCTTTAGAGGTTAGTGGTGAGTGTAAAAGAATCAAGTCGATGTAGCCTATGTATTCTTTGATATATCCTGCAATACTGCTCAACGCTTTCTTGGTCTTCTCATAGCCCTGTTGGTCGTTCCACAATTTGGTGGTAAACCGAATTTCTTTTCTCGACGTGCCTGTTTCTTGCAAATATTTTTGGACACCTTCGGCAGCTTCTTTTTGATTCTCGTACACAACTGCGGTATCGACATGGCGGTAGCCCGACTTTAATGCTTCATAGACTAGTTGAGCGGTCTTGGTGATAGGAACTTCGTATATCCCGTACCCAATGACTGGGATCTTGGCGCCATTGTTCAACGTATATCTAGTTGATCTATTGATTTGTAAAGAATGGACAATTTTCAA
This sequence comes from Lachancea kluyveri NRRL Y-12651, assembly GCA_000149225.2. Lineage (NCBI taxonomy): Eukaryota > Fungi > Ascomycota > Saccharomycetes > Saccharomycetales > Saccharomycetaceae > Lachancea > Lachancea kluyveri. The sequence goes on along the minus strand of CM000693.1, from coordinate 1,736,412 downwards.
GGTGTTTTATTCATGGTTCCAAGAAAGAAAGGATATTGTATTTAATTCCCTGGCTTTCTGCTTATATACTTTTACCATGTCTCTATCTTGTACGTTACTGAAAGAACGAATATATATAGCAAGACCCCCTTAGTCACCGGTGTGGGTGGTGGTGGGTGGGTCACCGGGAGTCACTGATAAACAAACAAACAAGAAGTTATAATAGAGAAATGTAAAGCAAAAAAAAAATAATCGGATCTACCGTAAAGCTGTTCACGTATCTAAGTGTACAAAAATGCTAGTAGCAACAGAGCAACAGTCATAATACTAGTTTGTATAATTTGCTTTCCTGAAGCAGTACTGATGGAACAGAGCATTAAAAGGGCTAAATACTTGAAACCTACAAACCTGAAGTTAAGCTAGACGGATAGTAATCTTCCTTATTTAAAAACTTTAGATCTTCAACTGGACGTTCGCCTTGTGGAGTAATTCTGAATGCGTGTCTAGAAACAGGCTCATCCCAGTCAATTACTGCAGAGTGATGGACTCTACGGTTGTCCCAAATGGTGGCAGTACCGGGCTCCCAATTTGCTCTTAATTGGAAATAATGTGTTGTGTCAACTAAATCGTACAGAAATTTTTAACAATACGTCGGATTCTGGCTTCTTCAACTCGACTATTCTTCTAGAAAAGGCCCTGTTTACAAATAGGCTTTTCTTCTTCAACACCGCGTGGATTCTCACTAAAGGATGTATATGAGTAACGGGTGCCCTTCTTTGAATCCCGCCCTGCTTTCTAGAGTTATCGGCCTGCTCTACTGAGCTGTGAACAACATGGAGACCACTCAAGTACTCTTGCAAATTTGGCGACAACCTGTTAAAGGCCTCAATAGAGTCACTAAACAGCGTATCCCATCTACTTTCCAGCCCTTCTAGCACAGTAAAAAAGGTGTAGGAAGGTGGTTGTAATTCATAAGAAACATCTGTGTGAAACCTGATTGAGGAAAGGCTGTCCTCAAAAACCCTTTCAAACTCCTTCTGATCAGGTCGACGAAACGTGAAATGTAGCTCAGGATAACCATCGGGAGCGCCAGAAGTTTGGTGAATGTGTAGGTGTCCAAGGTGGCTGCCATAGTTGATAGCATATTCTGGGCCTCTATCTCCAAAATCCTGATTTCTCAAAACAACGACACCCCTTTTAGCGACTAGCAAGTCCAGTTCATTCTTAGCAGCATCATTGAGTTGCGTCAATTGCATACCTTTTATTTCAGTGCCCAACTTAGGTGTTATCTTTTTGTAACTTAAGCCTTCTACCTTTGGACTTAAAAGGTTTGGAAGATTCGGATCCGCTCTCAAAGCAGGATCCTTATACTCATGACAAGTCAACGGCTTGTATTTTTGGTTGGGGTTCCAGACAGGCAAAAATTCAGAATAGCTTGACCTGTTTCTGATCTTTTCATTAATTCTTAAAATTTCATCTGCGCCAATTTCATCTTAACCGCCATGAAAGCGTGTACCAAAACTGCCATAACTAGAATCTGAACCTGGAATATAAATTTGAATATTGTTGGTTATTTTTGGCTTTAAAAGCTAGACGTTTAATATGAGATTGTTACAAGACTCAAGGGTTAAATTGCTCAAATAAATACGCCAATGGAAGGATTTTCTTTCAATTTAGAAATAAGAAAGACCACCCAAAGTCATTAGTCAAGATGTTATCAAGGACTCTATTCAAGACAAAATACAACAATACTAAGACACCAGAGAGTCAGAGACAAAATATGCGTTATGTAAGGAAAGTTTTAAACCAATGGTGTCACATTATTAATCACATTCGTTTAGTGGTGTTACGCTGCCTGATTTTTATAGAGATTGTATAGAGCGTGATTATTTAAAAGTAGCAATGTCTCAGCATGCCTAGCCACGCGGTGTATCTTGTTTCAGCCACACGGTTGCATCCCGCCTTGGCTACGCCACATCACGGCAATAAGCGCAAGACAGAGAAGAGGAGAGAGCGTGAAAAATTCCTGTGAAATCAAAAGACACAAAATATTGTTTTCTCAACAGGCAAAGTCTGAAGCTCAGCAAAATCACACCTTCCAGAAAGCGCGACACGCTACCACCGAACCAAGAGAAAATTGTCGCTAGTGTGCCTACAGGCGCTGAAATTGTTGGAACGAAATACAACTATCGACCATCGACTAATACTCGTGTTACTAGTACATTATCATACACGGTGTTATAAGGTGACCTAAAGAATGAGAAACAGTCATCTAAGTTAGTCGAAGCTGAAACGCAAGGATTGATAATGTAATAGGATAATGAACCAAAACATATAAAAGTGGAGAGAATATATGAATAATTGTATATAGGATTACCGACTCCCTTTTCTGGATTCCTAGAGAGGTGAGGAGAACTTCTAGTATAACCATATACCAATTATTATAGCCTTAACCAAAAAATGGAATCTCAACAGTTGTCCCAATATTTACTTATATCTCAGAAATAACAATGTATATAAGTGAGGCCAAAACCATCAATATCACGAATTTAGTATCGCAGGAAACCAACCAACCATGTCTCAAATAACCATCAATAATCGGCCTCACACAGAGGAGCGTGATCAATTGAAGAAGGAAGAAAAAGTTCATTACTTGGAAAGTACTTCCAGTATCTCTTCGAGAGAATTTTCTAAAGAATCTAAAAACCCGTTTGAGGATCTGTCAGTTGCGGAGTACTACAGGAATTTTTATGAATCTTGTAAATATGAGTGCAGAGGAGTCTTTGATCCAGAATTCACTTGGACTGAAGAAGAGGGAAAAAACCTGATCCGCAAGTTAGATTGGAGACTCGCTCTGACCGATTGCTTTATGTTTGTTGCGCTGCAGGTAGACCGTGGTAATTTATCTCAGGCTGTTGCTGATAACCTTCTCGATGACTTGAACATGACTACTAACGATTACAATGTTGGTAATCAAATCTTTTTTGTTTGTTTCCTGGTTGCTGAAGTCCCATCCCAATTAATTTCCAAAAAGTTAGGACCTAATGTTTTCATCCCATTGCAGATGGTTTCCTGAAGCATTGTTGCCATGTTTCAAAGTGTAATTCATAATAGAACTGGATTTTATATTACTCGTGCGCTCATTGGTATATTGGAAGGTGGTTTTATTGCAGACTTAGTTTTGGGGCTAAGTTACTTCTATACTGCTAAACAATTATCAATCAGGCTATCTTGGTTTTGGATAACTCTATCTCTAGTCCAAATTTTCACTGCTTTATTAGCATTCGCAATTTTGAGGATGCGTGGGCTTTCTGGTTTGTATGGTTGTCAGTGGCTATTTTTGCTTGAAGTTCTTTTTACATTGCTAATATGTATTTCAACTTTTTACTTGATGGTTCCATCTGCTGTTCAAACGAAAAATAGGTTACATCCAAAAGGTTGGTTTACTGAAGGGGAAGAAAATATTGTCGTTGACAGGGTCTTAAGAGATGATCCATCAAAGGGCGGTATGAACAACCGTCAAGCACTTACTCTAAAAAAACCTGGGAAGCAATCTGTGATTATGACCTATGGACATTCTATGCCATTGGCTTAATTGCCTTGCTCCCAATAGGTACACTGACACCGTATCTAACTTTGACTTTAAAGCGCCTTGGTTTTTCTACTTTCAATGTCCAGTTATTGACCATCCCATACAATGTTTTACACATAATATTTTTACTTGTGATTACGTGGGTTACCGAAAAGCTAAATGAGTGGACCTTAATATATCTAATAGCTCCAGTCTACTTTACTATTTTACTATGGTTTGTTAGATGGTGGCTTGGCTCATTGGTCAAACTATGGCCTACTTACGTTTTATGCCCGCTATTGTTCGCTACTCCCTACATTCATGTAATTTTTATTTCTTGGGTTTCTCGTAACTCGAACTCCATTAGGAGTAGAGATGTTTCTTCGGCTTTGTACAACATTTTTGTGCAATTAGGTAGCATAGCAGCAAATCAGGTATACAGAACTGACGATAAGCCATTTTATCACAGGGGCAATTTCCAATTATTTTGAATATCTTTCGGTTTAATTCCACTTTTACTTATTTTGAAAGTCTATTACGTCTGGAGAAATAAAGTACGTGCTCGTAAATGGGATGCTATGACTGAGGAGGAGAAAGAGACATACATTTTAACTACGAAGGACATAGGTAACAAACGTTTGGATTTCAGATTTGTCTATTAAAGTAAAAGAGATAATGTTACATACTTAAGTATAGTGGTCCCTATCTATTTGTGTTGTTCTTTTAAAAAAAACTTTTTTTTTTTTATTTTATTTTTAAAGTAATCGTAGTGCTATATCTAAATAAAGAGTATGCAACTTTGCCGAATGTAGTACAATACATTTACTTTTTTTGAGCCTCAGAGAAAGTTTGTGTAGATCTTCCCCGGTTGCAGATTCAATATTTACTAGCACTATATTGGGTTTGTACTTGCGTCATAAAGTGTCTCGATTATTCCTCTTTCATCCTTTTCTGCCCTTTTCTTATAGCTAATAAATACTACACCACGAACTTGCTACTGTTACAAATGAGCTAATTATGAGTTAAGCACTTAGAACTCAGAAAATTTTTACCAGTATTAAAAACTATCCCGTCTATAATTTTAAAGATATTGTAGTATTTACATGAATTTTTGTCTTCATACTTTTGCCAAGTATGTGGAAGAGTTCCGCAGAGGCCTAAAAAAGGATAGATATAAATATGTAAGCAGTAACTGGGTATTTTTCAGAGTGCAATATGTACTAGCGAAAAATTTGTATACTTTATAGGCTATTCTACTCTCACCTGCACTGTCTTTTTAAAATAGTATGTATATATTATGAACGAAGTGATATATTTGCTTTTTTTGCATCACCAAGAACAATCCCCAAACCCCGAATTTTCTCAAAAAAAAAAAAAAAAAAACACCCATTTTAAACGGATTTAGTTAAACCAAAGAATATTTTACATGACGCAAAAAGAAAATTCGTCTTTAATTATTCAATACGTATCGAATAGTTTAAAAATATTGATTTTCCGTATCCGAAACTACAGAGAGAAAAAGGAGTGTTCAGTTTTGGCTGGCAGTATAAGTATTACGCGTTTTCTACGTACCGTCTACTCCTCTTCAATAATTCAGGCTATATAAAAGCTTCTAACGGTTCAAAGATCATTATTCAACATTAGCATGACAAGCAGGCTCGACTTCGGTCAATGCACGCCACGAAGTTCCTGTTTTAAACTTCCCGATTTTACATACCCTGTCCTCAAGCACTACTCTTGCTGCTTCCTCTCCTCTCTCACTTTTAAGTATTCTTTGCTCTGTCCTTTCTATTCCTGTTTCTCTCATTCCTATACACAGTAAGTACACCCTTTTCTCCAGCGTCTCTGTTGTTTCTCATCGGTAAACAGTTATCCGTATGTATGCCGACTATGCCTACTCGTAAACTGGTCCTTGTGCCTCGTGCTGTATGCTCTCCTGAACACCACCGTCTCCATTTTCAACTTTTGATAAAAATCTTGAACATTGCATTTCCAATTTTTATCTTAACTTTCTGAATGCACACTTTCCAAACATAAACACATAAAACTAAAGGTACCACACAGCCATGTCATACACTACAAATACACAGCTAAACACGCTCAATTGAATGCCTACCACCTACATGTTCCTATTCAATACTGCATGTCCAAGAGCACGACTTAATATGTTCTCATCGCCGGGTGGTTGCTTCAAAATATAGCATCAAAACGTGAATTTCCTATCTTCTTTCTTTCATATTACTTTTTGGTTTCTCTCTCATAATACCTATATGTCCGTACTTTTCGCTTACCGTACACTCCTCCTTCTCTTGTACATTTCTTCCCTTCCAGGTCGCACTATATGGCCGTTCATCGTTACCTCTATCACGTGTGCATAAAAAGTTGACTCGTGTTTAACGTACAAAATCACGTTGTCCTGATTGAAGAGGTCTTTTGAAATACAAAATGAAGGTGTGGGTGCTTCCGAGGACAACCGGCAAGTGGTCGGACGTCCGATAAGAGGAACCGAGATCGAGGGCATTACCATAATTCTCGATCAGTTTAAATGATAACGAGAATAACAACTTCCAACATTCATAAAATACGCATTAAAAGCATAGCATATTTGAGTATACAGAAAGTTAATATGCAAACAGTTTAAAAGCATAGCTTGTTAATCCCTTAGAAGTTTGCTCAAGAATAGTGCGGCGCCTGGTGTTTTTTGTGCTTGTAAAGATAAACTCATTAATGAATTTATCCTGTACTCTCTTTCACCGTTGATGCTGACGTGTTCAATGAGTTAACTCAAGTAGGGCCGTTCTGTTACCGGGTAATTGGCAGTGAGTATTCGTACAAAAAAACAAAAATTACTTATCATTATGTAATTTATAACGAAAATGTGTAGGCTGCTTCCGAACTTAAAGAAACCGTACAATAAACCTTAAGACATACCTTATACTGTTCTGAGATAATCAAACACACGTATATATTATTTTTAGTACAACCTTCTGTGCAGATTTTTTGAGCACTAGATGAAAGGAACAGTTTTGCACCCAAGAGTTGCTCCACTGGATACCCTAGTTGGCGCGTAGTCGAAAGTGCTGATTATTTCATTAACAGAAAAATTGTGCCACTCTCCCCCCCTTGTAGATGGCTCTCTTAAGCCTTATATGCATGATATTTTTATAACAGCCTTAACATTCCCTCTCCCTCCAAAGTATAGACATAATCGATTCCATTTTGCGAATCCAGTCAGAAAAAATAACTCGTTAACTTTTTGTATGCGTCAATTAAATCATTGAAATGTAACAGAGATGACTGCAAATTGCACTGCGCTTTCTGTTTTTGCGAGATCAAGTTCTAACATCTGGGAAATATTAAGTGCGGCGGTTCGCATCGGCAAATTTTGCCTGGTATGCCTGCCTCAACGAAAAAAGAATGTCTAACAGTATAATGAAAGGTCCTGCTGGTTCTCTCTCTTTGTCTAAATACAGGATCCCAGTGTCTTGCTATGAGGTGAAAAGCTCACCAGGCTAGATATCCTTTGCGACCGCAAAGTGATTCTGGACCTACCCTATAAAATCCAAATGTTATAATATATTTCTACAGCTGTTTTTACTTACTAACACTCTCTAGAGAGAAATAATCTCACTTAGAAAAATCCAGCAACAACGGTCAGCAAGGTCAAAATAATCTTGTTTAGTTTTAGGCCACTTGCTGCACCTTCGTATTGTGAAACAACTGCGGTCGTTGCAGAAGGATATGTAGCAGTAGAGCTACTAAACACTTGAACTGCAGGACTTGAGATCGTAGTTGGGACTTGGGATACATACTCTTTTGAAACGGAGGAAACACCGGTAACCTTAGAAGCCGTTCCTGTAGTTCCAGGAGTGGTGTGGGTATTTTCTGGGGTTGGAACAATGACACTGCTTAGCGTAGTTGCAGAAGTTGATCTTCCGTATGTACTAGCAATTGGCGACATAAAGCTGGAAGATTTATCGATATAGTTCGATGCAGCAGATACGGGGGTTTCCTTAGCGTGTTCCGAGGTAATTGTGGTTGTGAGTGGACAATATGTGGTGTACGAAGTTACGGTACCATCAACGGTAGATGTCACCACACTGTTACCCCAAACCGTGGTACCAACCTTTGTAGAGGTAATTGGATTGTTCTCGACAGTGGCAGCTGTGGTGGTGGTTTCAGCGTCAATAATCTTCGCAGACGTAGTGGTAATACAAGCGTTTTGGTGACAAGAGGTGATAGTTTCCCAAACGGTGGTAGAAGTTTGAGAGATGGAGGTTTCGCTTATTGGGCAGTAGGTGGTGTAAGACGTAACTTTGCCATCTACAGTGGTGGTAACAGTCGAATAACCATATGAATCGGTGCTCCTATTATCCTGAGCAGATGAACCGGCGGTAGTGGTTTCCCCAGAGTTGGAGGAGAAATCCGTGGTCGTAACTGGGCAGTAAGTGGTGTAAGATGTTACCTCGCCGTCGACAGTAGTGGTGATTGTAGAATAACTATAGCTGATAACCTCTCTATCTCCAGTAGAGGTGGAAATTTCGCCCGAGAAAGTAGAAGTTTTGGTCATCTTTGTATGTTCTGAAGTTCCAGTTGGTTCGGAGGTAGAATAAGTAATAATGCTGGATTCCTTGGTCTTGGTAGTGGGTAAGAGGGTTGTTGTGTTCCAGTATAATTGACTTCTGGAAAAGCTACTCGTGGCAGAAGACACTGGAGTCTCAACGTGGTAGATGATTTCAGTGGTTTCAGAACCGTCAGTACCAGTAACAACACTGGTTTCAGTGGAGTAGGTGGTAGTGAAAGTACCAGTCCAGCCAGTGGTGGTGGTGGAAACTAGCTCAGTGCTTGGGGTCTCAACGTGGTAGATGATTTCAGTGGTTTCAGAACCGTCAGTACCAGTAACAACACTGGTTTCAGTGGAGTAGGTGGTAGTGAAAGTACCAGTCCAGCCAGTGGTGGTGGTGGAAACTAGCTCAGTGCTTGGGGTCTCAACGTGGTAGATGGTCTCTAAGGTAGGTTCGCCGTCGGTACCAGTCACTGTAGTGACCTCGGTGGAGTAGGTGGTAGTGAAGGTGCCAGTCCAGCCAGTGGTGGTGGTGGAAACTAGCTCAGTGCTTGGAGTCTCAACGTGGTAGATGGTCTCTAAGGTAGGTTCGCCGTCGGTACCAGTCACTGTAGTGACCTCGGTGGAGTAGGTGGTAGTGAAGGTGCCAGTCCAGCCAGTGGTGGTGGTGGAAACTAGCTCAGTGCTTGGGGTCTCAACGTGGTAGATGATTTCAGTGGTTTCAGAACCGTCAGTACCAGTAACAACACTGGTTTCAGTGGAGTAGGTGGTAGTGAAAGTACCAGTCCAGCCAGTGGTGGTGGTGGAAACTAGCTCAGTGCTTGGGGTCTCAACGTGGTAGATGGTCTCTAAGGTAGGTTCGCCGTCGGTACCAGTCACTGTAGTGACCTCGGTGGAGTAGGTGGTAGTGAAGGTGCCAGTCCAGCCAGTGGTGGTGGTGGAAACTAGCTCAGTGCTTGGAGTCTCAACGTGGTAGATGGTCTCTAAGGTAGGTTCGCCGTCGGTACCAGTCACTGTAGTGACCTCGGTGGAGTAGGTGGTAGTGAAGGTGCCAGTCCAGCCAGTGGTGGTGGTGGAAACTAGCTCAGTGCTTGGGGTCTCAACGTGGTAGATGATTTCAGTGGTTTCAGAACCGTCAGTACCAGTAACAACACTGGTTTCAGTGGAGTAGGTGGTAGTGAAAGTACCAGTCCAGCCAGTGGTGGTGGTGGAAACTAGCTCAGTGCTTGGGGTCTCAACGTGGTAGATGGTCTCTAAGGTAGGTTCGCCGTCGGTACCAGTCACTGTAGTGACCTCGGTGGAGTAGGTGGTAGTGAAGGTGCCAGTCCAGCCAGTGGTGGTGGTGGAAACTAGCTCAGTGCTTGGAGTCTCAACGTGGTAGATGGTCTCTAAGGTAGGTTCGCCGTCGGTACCAGTCACTGTAGTGACCTCGGTGGAGTAGGTGGTAGTGAAGGTGCCAGTCCAGCCAGTGGTGGTGGTGGAAACTAGCTCAGTGCTTGGAGTCTCAACGTGGTAGATGATTTCAGTGGTTTCAGAACCGTCAGTACCAGTAACAACACTGGTTTCAGTGGAGTAGGTGGTAGTGAAGGTGCCAGTCCAGCCAGTGGTGGTGGTGGAAACTAGCTCAGTGCTTGGAGTCTCAACGTGGTAGATGATTTCAGTGGTTTCAGAACCGTCAGTACCAGTAACAACACTGGTTTCAGTGGAGTAGGTGGTAGTGAAGGTGCCAGTCCAGCCAGTGGTGGTGGTGGAAACTAGCTCAGTGCTTGGGGTCTCAACGTGGTAGATGATTTCAGTGGTTTCAGAACCGTCAGTACCAGTAACAACACTGGTTTCAGTGGAGTAGGTGGTAGTGAAAGTACCAGTCCAGCCAGTGGTGGTGGTGGAAACTAGCTCAGTGCTTGGGGTCTCAACGTGGTAGATGGTCTCTAAGGTAGGTTCGCCGTCGGTACCAGTCACTGTAGTGACCTCGGTGGAGTAGGTGGTAGTGAAGGTGCCAGTCCAGCCAGTGGTGGTGGTGGAAACTAGCTCAGTGCTTGGAGTCTCAACGTGGTAGATGATTTCAGTGGTTTCAGAACCGTCAGTACCAGTAACAACACTGGTTTCAGTGGAGTAGGTGGTAGTGAAGGTGCCAGTCCAGCCAGTGGTGGTGGTGGAAACTAGCTCAGTGCTTGGGGTCTCAACGTGGTAGATGATTTCAGTGGTTTCAGAACCGTCAGTACCAGTAACAACACTGGTTTCAGTGGAGTAGGTGGTAGTGAAGGTACCAGTCCAGCCAGTGGTAGTGGTGGAAACCAAGCTAGGAGTTGGTGTCAAAATATGGACTATTTCAGTCAAACCACTACCAGTCTCCGTAGACGTGGAAACTGCAGTTCCGGTCCATGGTTCGGTAGTAGTCGTAGTAGCTGTTGTAGGAGTTAAGACATGGATTGTTTGAGTAGAGCCACTAAAAGCATTGTCTGTAGTGGTGGTGGTATCAGTTCCGGTCCATGGCTCTGTAGTTGTCACGATAGCAGGGCAAGGTTCTGAAGCATCGTCCTCAAAACTATACAACATATCGGTGAAATCAGTTTGCTTTTCCCCACTTGGTGTGGTGATGAAAAATTCTAGCTGGGCATATGTAAAAACGTTGGTGTAAATGAAACGCATTGGATAATAGTACCCACCAGTAAGTTCAAGGTTGGCCGTAGCACTACCCGGGTTTTGATTCCATTGCTTGATAACAGAAAGAGTGAAATTTGTGCTCTGTACCTTATCAGTATTTTGCGAACAGCAGTCAAATGCTGCAGGATCACCAAAGAACAAGGCTGCAGAATCGTCAACAAGCGGCATGGATATAGTGTAGGTACCTGTTTCTGGTGCAAGGAAGTAACCTGTGAATTCAATGGTCACATTGGTGGTGGTCGTTTTGTAGTCAAATAAGCCGTCTTGGTAGGCAGGGCTTCCTCTATCGTTATAACAGTTGTAGCCATTGCATGCCCAAGAGGCACCGTCTGAGCCACTGGTGTGTTTACCTTGGTAACACATTGTAGCGAGATTTCCGGAGGAATCGTAACATGGAATACCAACATCAAAGGATAATGAATTAATGCCATACTGGGTGTGGAAGGATTCGCCGTCTCTGTAACGGTATCCCATATACGTTGGGTCTTTCAAGGCGGTTTTATCATTTACCTTATACTTGTACCAGACACCTTTTAAACCGGGAACTGCAGAAGAGGGATTGCCTGGTAAACATGCCAATTGGCCTGCAGTGACAATCCTAGCAAAGCAAGAAAATAACAAAAGAACGAGGCTTGGCAGCATTGGTCCTAGTTTTCTTGATATCAAAGGTTATTTTGGGTTTAATAAATTTTTATTCTAAAATTTAACTGAGATGAGCGTTCTTTCAATCTTGAAGCATTCTTTGATGGTTATATAGTATTTTTCTGTCCGTAAATCTTTACTCATCAACCAGAAGTAAAAGTTAGAAACAGATGTAATAAAGAAACAGCTCAATTACAATCGGCTTTCTAGCGGTGATCTGCACTTACACCGTTCAATTGGTTACGATTTCCTTTTTTTGTAAGATACGAGCATTGTGATGGGCTGTGGTAGCGGGGAGGGGGAAACATTATGCGCAGAAATCTGAGTGCAGAGTAGATGGCTAAAAGGCCTTACAATGAGCAAAGATAATGGTCTGTATTTGAACGCATATGCAGAGTTTGTTGGTTTCACCACGAGTAACTGCTACCTAAGTTTCAGAATTCCCCTTTGGACTTTTCTAAATAGAGTAAAAGATGAAATACGGTCCGTTGTATTTGGGTCATTGTTCAAGCCTGATTCCAGAACATGCATGGATGAAAAAATCTGGTGGCCTGTCAAGCTTTGCCTGCGTTAACAATTCATGTTTCATGCAAGTGTTTCACCTTGCTGCAGAATGTATGCTGTGTTACGTACGCTGCGTGATGTACGGGCTCTCATTTTGTGCTCTATTATATGTGCAAATTTTCATTACAGGGAGCCGGGACCTGGAAGGTGCAGGGTATAACATAAATTCCACAAAACAGTTTCATTCGGATTTGTGTTTCTTTCAATTTCCGAGTTCGCGTTGTAAGCGGAAAACCCGCCGGATTTTAGGTCGGATTATAACTCAGATGTAATTGATGCACATTCAAAGACCTAAGGAAGAGAGTTTTTCGAGCACCAAGCGCCGGAAAATGGAAGTATAACAAAGCACAGTTGGTACTCAGAACATCACACCAGATCTTGTGCAATTCTGATGTAGTAGAAAAACCTAAATTTGCCAGGTTTTTCAGCGATGAGCAGTAAGTGTGAGATAGGGGAAAGAGATACATTTGTATACTTCCATCTTGACCTCGGCATCTTTTGATGCAACCGATATGCACAAGATGAAACCGCTTGTTGTAATATAGGCCTTATTAAGAATTGTAAATCATAGATGCCCAGAATTTCTTTTGGTTCACCTAGGGATTATTGTGAGTGTACAACTGCATATCGTTTTCTGTTGCAGCTGGAACTTCATGTACTAACATTTTTCGTCAAATTAGAGATCGGGATTATTTCTTCGTACACTTAATATACTAATATCCCTGCATAGTAATCCGCTGCTATGTATAACTTGTGGCCAAATATGGTTTTTTTAGTAAACAGCGAAACAAGTGATTTGCCTCACTCCAGTAAACGCGTTTTTCTTGATTTATTTAAGTTATCGTTATATATGATGTCTATTTTTGAGTGACTTGACCAATATATCTAAACTCACTACAATCCTCAATAAAATGAGAGCATAGTCTTTACATTAAATCATATCAGCTTAATCACTTACGGCTGCTTTGAATAAATTTTCTTAAAGTGTTCGTTAACTTTGATGACCAATACTCACTTGTTATCAGAGCACAGCCCTACAGTTCAACTAACGTGTAATCATTAGTTGAAATAAGTTTTTTATTGGTAAATATAGTTAAGTGTGAAGCTCAAATATTTATGGACATTATTTTACCAGTTTTTGTAATTATATGGGTACGTCGAGATGAAACTGGATAGCAATGAACGGGACTTAGTATAGCGCTGAGATGCTTGGTTCAGCGCTCGGCATGATGTCTATAAAGTGTTTTCTAACTCTTCGTCTCCTACGCCATCACAATATATGAATAACGAATCTTCTGTACGACATTTCAGCTGGATTTTATGTACCAACTAAACTTTTTCTAATGTTTAAGCACTATATATGTAGCTGATCTCAAAACATCGAAGAATAGAAAGCCTGTTATTGCACATTGTAACATGGAGGCTGTCATCAATTAGCATTTGAAATTTTGAAAGACTGAAGAATATTTGAATCAATAACACTTAGGTCTTACGACAAAAACGAATTAACAGGACCTTCGATACTAATAATTGTATAGAGACTTAGTTGGAGGCAGGGGGGATGGCATTCAAATGCGTCCTACATTATTATTTCTAAGATAACTTTCAACTTAGACACCGAATCTAAGAACGTTTTTTTGAACTTGATTAAGGTATCTGAAGTATGCATATATTGTAAGCAGGAAAGACAAAATACTTAGCAATGCTGTATAAATTTATTAAAAAGGTAGGACATGAGAACTTTGGTCGCTTTGTAGACACTGGCGGCGAGTCTGGAGTATATAAGCCTTTTTTTGTTTAGCATTGCACAAGTAGAAAATTACAAATTCAGATATGCAAGTCGATTTTATAATGGTGTTTGGCATCAATTTCAGACAGGAAAATAAATCTAAAAAATTGGCATGATTTTCACGAGAGGACAAACTGGTTTATAGACAATTTATAAAAGGCCATAATTATCCTTGAGATTGCTACTTCGCCCTTCTACTTAGGCTGTTTATATACGTACAGTTCAAAGCAATAAAAAATTTTAAGAGTATTGTTTTGTATTTTCTTTCAACTCATCCGGCGAGTTTGGTATTAAATGGTTATTTCAAAAAGCGGTATTTCTGTAACCTTCTTCTTTATAGAAAAGAGACATCATTCTTATCCAAGATTGTAAGAGAAAACCGTGATGTGATATCGTTCATTACGTAATTTTGGTACAGTTATTAAACTTTCAGTGAAATCTTCTGGTATTTTTTCATTAGTCGAACTATTTGCTATGCTACTACTCAAGTTTATGGCTGCCAATTTGAGATACGCTCCACGAATCTTTTTGGAAGAAGCTTTGAATTCAATGAACAGTCACCCTTTTTTTTAATTTTAATAATATTTGGTGTTACTAATATTTAATTGGATCTTTCTAAAACTCCTATAACTTAGCTCTCTAAGAGTCGGTTTAAAACTTAAAATCTGGAATCAAAGTCTTTATCATCGAGATATCTTTGTATTATAGAGTATAGCATCATATCAGTTATTTGTAGGCTATTTTTATATATTATATGTTTGTTTCTGTAGCTTGCCGCTTGCGGTAGTCATTTTCTCTTGTTTGCGGTTTCTTATGATTTACCTGTAATATGAAATGGTGGTAACCTATGGCATCTTTCTATTTTCATAATTCCTTGATGATTGTCTTGATACGTGCAAAAATATACTCAGATATCATTTATAATCGATCATCAAATATATCTCTAGATTACCTAATCTCCAAATTCTTGTACTTTTATAAACGCCCAAGAATATCACCAAAGCATAAACAAAAAATAGATTATATCAATACAATGTCCCTTGATTAAAGTATTTATTTGCATTTTTAGCTCAAAAACCTGGCATAGAGAACCTGCTAACTTTTTTTTCTTTTGGGGAAGAGGCTAGTAAACTCATCTTCACTCAACTATAACTTGTTTCCACGGGGATGCTTTTAAATATAATATTTTTTGAACTTTATATATCAGTTCACGTCACAAATATAGGAATAATTTACGTTTTCTGAAAGTACTAGCTTGGAGTTGGGAGCTTCAGTTGGCTTACTATGGCGGTTCCAGTATTTTGCTGGCTTACAATAGTTATAAAGCTCGTCCTAATCTCGGTCTCATATTTAATTCTTTTTTCAGGAAGATAATTATCAAACAGTCTAACAAATCCTCGTAATAAAGATAAAGACTTCGCTAGCCTTTAAAGCCGTCAACTAAGAAAAATTTTCCTTGATTTTTTGACACTGGCTGATAAAATTGAAAACTTGGAGTAGATACGTCCCGCAGCGGTGTTTTTGAAATATTAACCATCGAAAAAAGGATAGTTGGCGTAACTCGGGGAGAATCTCCCATTTACTAAATTTCAGTTTCGATGCCCCTAATCTGTATTTGCTGATGCAATTCTAAATCTATTGTAACAGAAAAGGACGTCCTATTCTTAAAATCTCTATAAATCTCAGTTTGCGGCTTGTTCGATATACTCTCTGCTTTTAAATGGTGCTTGTCCATCAAAATAAGGTCAAAAATTAACTATTTGAGAGCAGATCTAGAAGAGCTTTTCTCCCACATATAAATTTCTGTAATAAACCAAAACTTTGTTGTGTCGAAGATATATAAAGGAGTCTGGGACCTTCTCTGGATTTTAAGCCATTATGTGGACGATATGTATGAGTATGGGCTTCATGTAATACTCAGTCAAGATTGCCTTCGGGGTTACTAAGGGATAGTGAACTGTAAGAATAGCTGCTCTCATGAAAAAGTTAAATTTTATTTGAGTATTTCAAAGGTACGCTAATGCATGAAATGAGACTGAGCGTACAACAAGACTATGGTGGAGCACAAGTTGCGCCTCGAAACACGTCAATGAGCAGCAAATTATGCATACAAGATATTGTGATTCCTTTTTTGTAATAACTGTGCTATGTATACACGTTTTTTCTTTTTTGCAAATTCTGGATTTCTTGCCGGTTTTGATCTTTGTCTTAAAGACAAGCATGTAGAAGAGACCAATATAATTTTCAGTTTCACGAGTTTTTGGCAGTGCGGGAAAAGAAACCGTGCCCTTTCAGCTTTCCTGGTGGCGTCAAGTGCTATGCATGAAGCGCGTGGAGAGCGGTCTATTGAATTTCTCCTGCAGATGCAAACTGATCTGTTTGGCCCGAACGCTTAGATGTTATTAGCTTACAAAACTTACGAGAGAAATTAAAAGCTCTCTGTAAGTATCTAGTACTTATTTAACCCTTAGCCGGTAACAACTAGTGTGTACCTCGTTCCTTCGTAGGTGGAAAGTTAAGCTTTCTTACTGTTATATGTGGAATTATAGAAGACAGTTCAGAAGTTATATTCATCGAGATACTGAGTGTCATTCGACCAATAATCTTTTTAGCATCATGATGGGCTTTGAATCAATTTATGGACACAAAACTGAACACAGTTTGCCAATTGGACTCGAACTTTATTCAGTAGAAGCAACCCAGCCCGTAATGTCAAATATTATATCAGAAGTGGTTACCAACGTAAGGGGAGCGGAACAAGGCTCAGACAGAGAAAAAATGATTGGTGTTGAGAGCTCAGCTGAAACTGAAGAATTAGAATGCAAAATCACTTCTAAAACCTCGGAATCACCGTTTTACCTACCGTTGTTTAGTGACTACGAATCTCGGTCTCCGTCTGTAACAGCTATCAGCCCATCTCATGATCCTGATCTCGCGGATATTTCTTATGAAAACATGCGAATTATTCGTAACAATTTACCCTACGATAACCGGGGAAGATCCACTGTCATGTTTCCTTTGCATGTCCAATTTGTAAATTTTGACATTTCCCAACTAACCCAGGGTACGCCATTTACTTTTCTTGAAAAGAAGCAAAGAAGAAGGATACTAAAAATCACTAAATCAATAAAGAAAAATAGCGTCGTTCTTGCTTTTTCTATTGGTAACATTTCTCAAACTGAACCATCCAACGTACCAGACACGCTGGAGATTTCCCTCATATCGAGAAGGGTTAACCCGAAGACTTTTGATAACTGGAGGCTAAACAGAAATAATTATGATGAATCCGAAGATGAGTGGTGCGAAAAGTACTTTGTTACAATTTCGGAGTTTTTTGGCATCATCAATTTTATAGTAGGTAATTCACTATCGGTTTATCCAACAAATGAATCTTGCCCCCCCAATTCGAATATAAGATCATCCGAAAGGAAAAGAATACGGTCTAATGTCAGAAAGTTTTTAAGAGACAAAACGTTAACTAAAGTCCTTCCCAACAATATAGCTGAAAACATCTTGCTATCACAGAGGGATTTCATACTTGGGACATACAATCAAATTATGAGCTATAACTACAGAAAACCAAGGACTTTCTATAAAAGCTTCTCTGTGCTCAAATTTGAGGAGTTACAAGATGCCGTTCTAAAATGTGTGTCTTTCTTCAGTTTTGAAGTTCTACTAGACTGAAAATTTGAGGGTATGTTCCGTAATGCTTAGAAGATATCATGTAAAACCACAAGTATATGGCCAGCAATAGTACCAATCCACGAACGCTTTGCAACCACTACTTTGTACTGATCTTAGGAGAGAAATTACTGGCTTACCAGAGCACAAAATCTTAGATTAATACTATCATGAAGTGGATTTGGTGTTGGGTTTAAGGTTGGCGATTGAGCTTGTTCAAAGCATTTGTCTTATACCTAGTTAGTACCTCTGGCTAGTAAATCGGGATCAGGTTTTTTTTTTTTCAAGTGTTGGTTATTTTCTTGAGTACTTGAAGTGCTTCATTTAGCAAGATTTTTAAAACTTACTGACGTTTTTTATTGTTTCCTCCTTCTGTTTAGACGATTGTTATGTTGGCGGGATAATAAAAGCGATGTAAATATTTAGTAGCTGCAAATAGTAAATAATATATAGACATTTGACATTTTGGAGTGTTTCTGATATCTTACATGAGGAATACACGTTTGAGAAGTTGTTTTTTTATTTAGACGGCATTATGTGATTTTGGATTTGTCTTTCTTTACATGTATCTTTGCACTAGATAGTTTATTTTATTTTTCATCGCAAGATTACCAAAAGTGAAGCACAAAATTAAACAACAAAAAAAAATGAAAGCACAAGTAACTAGTAGAGATAAGAACAAGGGGCAAGGAGAGAGAAGAACAAGGGGTAAGGAGAGAGAAGAACAAGGGGTAAGGAGAGCACATTTTAATGTGGTGTTATTCATGCGTAATTACAAAAACTGACACATGTTCTATACTAGTTTGAGTCAAGTCCCTTGAGTTTACTGAGTGGGCGAGATATTATTCTTTTCATAATGAATGGTGTAGATGTGATGATACCTTACAATAAAAGCTTTAAAAACTCATGCCAAACACGTCCATATCGAATACTTGCGTGTATGAAACAGATTTCCAAATGTCCAAGCGGAAGTGGAATTAAACGCGATCTTCTTTTAATGCGCTTCTTCAAGAAAAAGAAATAAGGGAATGATAGCAATACGTTCGGACGGTATTGTAACCAGTAGTAACAGGATGGTACCTGCAGGAAGAATTCCTCCAAGGATCTCGAATAGATTTGCGAGATTGAGAGCAGTTAAAATTAGATCATCTTTAGAATATCAATAAGCGTAACTATATCATGATTTCACTCTCAAGTTTCTACAAGAAACTGGTTTAAACCGATTCGAATACCTTCAAGTCTTTGTGATGAAAGGCGCGCTAAACAGGGTTTACCTTTCAAGTGCACTTCGTTCACTAATGCAACCCTTCTGAGTGAGTTAGTATTTGATTCTTGTGACATGTGAAAACCATCACGAAAGATCATTATTATCGCATGTTAAATAGCTATTTGCGGTTGTCTCCGAAAGTTTTTCATGGGTCGGATACAACACATGACACCGATACTATACTTCGAACAATTCTTCAAAAATCTGTCGGATTTCTCCAAAAAAAAACTCATACTGCATCATTTTAGTTTATGAGGTGTCTCTTTTTTTCACAAAGTTATTTTATAAATAATACATCAATATGATGCATTAGGGCAGACTACAAAGCATAAATCTGAGACCTTTCGTAAATCTCAAAATTCAGGCCTGAAGCCAAAGCTACAATTTTGTTCGAAAAGAAGACAAAGGTAATTAATCTCAAACTTTTATACACATACATCCATATATGAACAGCCTTCAATTTGGACTTGGAACTATTAGAATCCGCGACATCAAATAGTTTAAATTCTAAAATCTTGCTGAAACAAACTAATCATGCGATAAATTTTAAAGAGGCTTTAATGTAGCCTATCTTTTTTTTGACTGGTATTAATTTTGAAAATCTGGATTTTTGTAAGCTACTTTATCTAATTTTAAAAAGTTAGCCATTATTAGGCAGTACCAAAAAAATGAAGGTGTGTGGCCATAATGTCATTAGAAAGAGTAACTGGACAGAATGTTATCTTAAAAGAGAAAAGTGGCAGATTCTTCCCTTTCCTTGAATTTAAGTTTTTTTTCTACTGTACTCGAAAAAAATAAGTTGAACTTTTGTCACGATTCTTTTATTGCAGGTGATTGTTTCAGAAAGCATCGGAGCTACTTGTGGTAAAAGGTTAAAGGGAAAAAAAGATTATGGAAAGCTTTAAAATTGTATGATAGCTTTTTGTAAACAATCTTGGCTAATTAGAAACAGTACAAGATAGTCATCCAGATTTGTATAAGAGAAATAGATTGAATTTGAGGGATATGGGCATGTTCCGTTATTATTGAGCTACGAAATAAAATTTGAGGATGGCAAATTAATAATTAATGCGCTGCACCAAAGTAAAAGATATTTAAATCTAAACGTTTTTATTTCAAGGACATTTTGAATAAAATTTTTTTTTACATAGAGGATAGCTTATAGGTTTTATTCGTAGCTATTTTACGTTAGTCGTTCCAGTAACTGTTTACTTAGTACTATCCTGTTCTAGTAGCCCTAGTTTGTCTTACGTTCTATAATGGCCCTAAGTAATAAGCCGTAATCTTTCAGATCCTGAGAAGCATTATGTTACCTATTTACCCTTTGAAAAATACATTTAATTTGTCTTGTACCTGCTTTTTTGGATTTGACATAACATTTCTTTTTACCCTCGGTCGGTTGCCAACACTCCCAATCCCGCTCTGCTCCGCAGAATGTTGGTTTCGCCAGAAACCAACCGTCCGTCTGATAGCAGAAAACGAACAGCATAACCTCACCATTTAGTAACAAAAAATGGCATTCGTTATACATGTACTTCTGCAGTGAAGCTGACACCGCATATTAAAGGCTTCAAAAACGGAGTGTTCTTCGGTTATTCATGCGTCAATTTATGCGATCTGGGAAGAAAAAGAAAAATGTAATTGGTGTTACATTGTAAGAGTGTAAAGTTCTTTTTTACTCTACGATACATTCTCTACAAACAATGGCTTATATGTATCATGGTAAAAGTTCTAAATTATTTTTGCCATAAAACTGGGGTTTATACAGTGGTTACACAATATACCTGCACTAACTCATGAGACAGCTTGTTTCAAAAGAAATTTTCTGCAAGCCCGATATGCTTTATTGCTGACGGTCCGAAACAAATCATTCTATGCACTATGGCTTAATTAAATCTCTTTGCTCTCGATACTGGCCATTTCTAAGAGCCAGCAACCATATTAAATTACTTGTCCCCTTGAATTAAACATGCTGAACTTTGCGATATCTAATTACACAAATATGTAGAAAATTTTGAATCTTACTCTATATATTCTCTAAAGCTCTACAATTACTGCCCTTATTTGAAAAACAAACAAGATGTGAGCACAAAAGCATAGACAAGGTATTATCCAAACTCCCCACAGAATAACTATACCAGCTCAGAAGTATCTTTTAGTCCACAGATTTGCAATACCTCAACAGAAACTGATTTAGTAATATCAGTAATTTAGGACGTCATCTTACATCTCAAGTGCTTGTTCTGCCTCTATTTTGATATTAATCATTGTTTTAGATTTTTTAGAGTTACTTTCTTTCGCTATTCCTTTAATTTTTCTGAAAACGCTAAGATCAGAAATGTCAACACCGGTTTTGCACGGACATTATCCAACTAAAAGGCCCAGAGATAGTTACGAATCGCTACCTATTAAAAGGCAGGACAAAAGAAATAATTCCTATTCAGGCTTTTGCACGCCAACCAAAGACTTGGCTTCAACAGAATATACTTCGTGTAAAAGGCCAAATATATTCACCAGCGTAAAGAGGGCACTATGTCAAATGACACCGCTAAGTAGCCCTTCCAAAAAAAAGAAGTGCAGTACTGCATCTTGTAACTACCTAGGATCACCTTTGTTACAAAAATTCTCGCTAGAAATCGAGTTTTCAGATTTGAATCTGTACAAATTACCTACGAGTGCTCTAAACTCAGGCTCTGAGTTATCCAATGGCTGCTCCACGGCTCATCCAATCTTCGGAATCCCCGAAATTTTAGAACGTATTTTAAGGTTTCTTGACGACAGCTCTTCTGTGCCCCAAGAACGGCCATGCCAAAGAAGAAGGCCACAGTCTCTATCACATGCAATGCTGATGTATCACGGTGACCAAGAGAAGGCGTTGGAAGTTTGGAAAGAAACCGCTGCACTAATAAAGTCGGAAAAGCTAGCGATTACTCCAAACACTGAGAAAAGTGGAAATTTACACAGCTGTTTGTTTGTTGATAAAGTATGGTATTCTGTGGCACACTCAATCATAATGGAAAGAGTGTACTTCGATGATGCATCAAAATTCAAGAAGTTCGTAGCATTTTCTCAAAATGCTGAGTATAACACAAAACCTTCACTGATCGTACTACACAAGCTATCAAAACTAAAACAAGATGAAGTAGACGTGATCGCATCCAAACTGGCCTCTGCAAATTTGAAATGGCTAGAGCTATACACCTGCTCTGACGTTTTCCCCTCGTCCCTCTTTTTCGAGAAATCATTCAATTTGGAAAAGTTAATCCTGCCTGGAAATAAGCTGGTTACCGACGAGCTGCTGATAAATATTAGCCCAAGATTGCAAAAACTAAAGGAACTAGACTTGAGGGCATGTGATAAAGTGAGCGATAGCGGTATTGTTTCCATAGCTACGAATTGCCCGCTACTGACTACATGCAATCTGGGCAGACATCGTAATGGACACCTGATAACCAGTATTTCCTTAGTTGCACTAGCAAGCCACAGCAATATTGAAACCATTGGTGTGGCGGGATGTGACATAACCGATGCTGGGCTTTGGGAGCTGGCTCTACTGAGAGGTCCACATATCACTAGACTATCCCTAAACAATTGCGCTTTACTGACAAATCATTCTATACCTGCATTGCTTTCCACAAATAGTTTTCCTCATTTATCTGTTTTGGAGATCAGAAACATACCTAAAATAAGTGACGTGAAGCCAATCATTTTTTACAAAAGATGGAAACACTCGCGTGGCGTTGCCGTCCTAGTTGAAGGTTGTGAGAGGCTCGAGAGACTGTTAAAGTGTGAAGGATAGAAAAAAAAATAAGAAAGGGGTAACCTAAATAAAAGGTCTTTTAATTAAAAAGATCAAGTAAACAGATATTTACAGCCAAATATATGTTTGTAGGATTTAAACATTTCTGTGTCGTGTTCTCTGATTTCTATTCGTTATAATACTAGGGTTTAACGATCATATTACAGAACGTAAGAAAGTACTAGAGCTTCTCGCCTATTTTTCAGTCACTCTTCCATAGGTTTTTATTTTTTTTTTTTCAACTCATCACGAAGTCTCCCCGCTGTAATAATAATAGGAATTTTTTTTTAAACTTTTTTGTCAAGGTATAGGATATAAACACTTTCTTAGAGGTTCTATTTGGAAAAAAACCTGGAATGCTTTCAAAACACCAGGAGATACTTACTCGGCTCACTATACTATTCTTGGATAAATATCTCTTACAAGGTGGACTGTAAAAGGTAAATCAATCTTGGCCCATGGACATTGAAATTATCTATGTGATTCTTCCCATACTCTGTTACTTGTATTTTTTAATCACACGGAATTGAGCTTAGCTATTAATACAATGAGCTTTTAACACTTTCCACGCTTTTAGAACTCCTCTGATTTTAATTGCCATGTTTTGTCTTGTACAAATCAGTATCAGACTAATAGCTTTCTAAGTCTTAATTGTCGAAGAGAAAAAAGTAGGAAAGAAATTAAAAGCCATTATAGAAGTACGTGGTCTTTCCTTTGCAACCTTTGTTGAAGAGTAGTTCGATGTAATAAAGAATTCATATATAACCGGTATAAAGTTTTTTTTGGCACGTGCCAACTTCTTTATCAATACAAAGCGACCAAAGGGAAACGGATGACAGGTATCACGGAAATTTTTCTATTCTCTCAAACGCCATAGCACGCTATCGCATAGAAAAGAACATAACTATATCGTTTTGAAGTGAGAAATATCCTTTACAATGCCCGAGAAAAAAAGAGTATAAAGGAACGAGAAAGTCAGTGGGAGGCAACCAACTTGGAGATATTGTTAGTTAACAATAAAATCAAACCTATTCCAAACAGATATATAACAAAATAACATATGATTGGTACAGACAGTCATAAATTTTTAAGCAGTATTTTAATGGATATAGTATGGTATTCTCGTAGTATCCGGCAGATACAGTATAGTGAATGTATGTCTTTGAAACCATCCTCTCAGTGAAGTAATAACAATAAGTCGTATTTCTGAGTTTTTAGTTATCTTGTTGTTCCGGTGTTATTTCGGGATCATAAAAAGTTGTCTGAACAGGCTAAAAAATGATTAAACTTTGTATAAAATAATTTGTTTTTTCGGTATATAGCTTGATCCCATCTTCATAACGGTATACGAGTTGCTTTCTCATTTAATTAAATGCGACTTCAAGTTTCTTTAGTTACTATACTAATTCTAGACCGCAAAATTTGGAGCTTACTTTCCTCTTGATATTCAGCAGATAGAAAACTGAATATGCTCTTACCTTTAAAAATTTGCGCTTTTACAAACAGTCCTCAAAGTTGATCTCTTACTAAAGTCTTTATTCACCGGCTTAAGAAAATCTTGAATGCTCAACAGCTTTCTGAGATTAGTTCACAAGATAACTATCATGCAGAAACAGAAGTGAAAAGAAAATTCTTCTATGCTTTGTGAGTTGTGCTCCATTTTATCAACCAATGTGATCATAATGACTTATAATTCCTACAGAGCGAGGTGAAAATAAGCCTCGGTTCTCAAACATATTCGTTCGATACGCTTTTACAGTCCGAAGTTGGTGGAAAAGCCCAAGCTGCTAAAAGACGGAACATTTTTTAAAGCTTGATATACAAGTGCCACAGATCTTTTGACCTTACTTGAGACCTTTATTAAATGCAGTTTCTGCGATAGCTTTTATACAAACGGCAAAAGTATATGTAGAAAACTTTTCTGTTAGATGGCTAACCGGCCTTTACGGTTTAATATAAAGTCCTTTGTTTAAAGGTAAATAGCATATAGGATGAAACAGGATTACAGTAGTTTAAAATCTCATTTATCTCAGGGGAAGGGGGTGGGCGAGGCCCCCCTTTAAGGCAAAACGATCTCCAACTCTACAATAATTTAGCAGATGAGACTACTATCAGTTTAAGAAAAAAAATGAAAAAGTCGCGAGAATAGCTTCTTTTTTTTTCTGATGATTGATTCTTCAAGAGGCTTGCATCCGGGGTATCACCATTCTCAAATATACATCTAAAACAATATTAATAATTTCGTGGTTAGAAATCGCTGTTTGTCATACATTCAGTTCACGGAATTAAAAGATTGAAAACGCATACGTAATACGTTGATATTTATATTTGGATCAGAAATATTTATTCTAAACCTTAGTATACCGATGTTGGAATACTAAACCTAAAGGTTTTGTTAGATTGGTATGTTCCAGGGCTCATTGGAAGACTTTATAATATACCCAATCACATAACACCAAATATCAATTATATTCCCTAGGAAGGAGAAAAAAACCTATCTTCAAAATATTTGTGCTAAATGATTGATTTAAAAGGCTAAGAGAAGACAAATTGAACATCATTCATAACCTGATACCCTTCTTCGGAGTTTCCTTTATAGGTTTTGCCAAAAAAAATTGTTCAAATATACATCTTTATCATATCAGTTTACAACCTGGATTTATTGTAAGCAGTTTGGTCATACCCGGAAAGAGACTATTTCAGAGTTCTAGATATCAAAGGTTAGAATTTTTTTATTAATTTCGTGGTTCTAAAGTTCCTTTTCTGGAATGAACTATAGTTAACGCATAACTAGATTCTAAAGATACTATTTTTATGGGTAGCTACACTTATTATGGTGGCTGTGGTCAACGTTCACTATTAAACACCGATTTCTTAAGAGCTATTTTATCAATAGGTCTTTATAGATTTATCATACAACCGTAATCCTAGCTCATGATGGAGTTACTCAAATATTTGCGGTATCACTGGTGGTTAGAGAACACTCTAAGGAGATAATAAAAGCTTCCTTTGTTCCTTTAGTACCAACGGCGAAGATTATTGGAAAGTGACTACCATAAAACAATTGCCATCTCTCTTTGTCTTAACTCTTCAAAGCTTTTCTGGCCAAAGTCCACGAACATAAAGACTTATTTAGTTGATTAATTATTTTGTGCAGCATTTGAAAACTACACTGTTTTCATGTGTTTGTTTTTCTGCAATGTTTAATAAGTATCTTTTGGTAAGTCACTGTTTTGTCCTCATCGATTTTTTTCTCCTTTACTAACCTCATTCTTCTGCATAGCTCGCTGTTCTATGATAATTTAGGGTTTCTTCCTTCGGGCTCCCTTTTTTAAACCTTCCAAAGGTATGGCACCCTTGAATATCACTACACTATACCTTTACACACTTACGAAATTCCTCATATTTTATGTTTTCCGATGCCCTATTCCTTACTTTACCTTTAATTTTCATTTTGCTACTCACGCTCGACATGTCTTCTTCGCCTTTCGCCTTTCGCCTTTTTCCTTTTTCCTTCTTCCTTTAAGAGATATCGAGCTTTTGCGTGTTATACGATGATTTTATTCAACTAATCAACATGTGTCATACTTTAGCATAATAACTTTGACTGGAGATTTTGAATCCTCTCAAACTGAATTAAGTAGAAAGCTTGCATTCGTTTACATTCGCTCGAAACTATCTCTTTTTAAAACGTCCAATATTTACGGACTAACAATCACTTTATAACTTTTTTGAATCCACTGTTCTGCTCTAATATTAAACTCATTGCGACGTACAAAAATTTTGGGTACCTTTTGTTTCAGCAGAACCTTGGCTGTATTTTCATTATTGGATTTTTATGGTGTGTCCCCGAACAATCTGGCCTATGTGTCATTTCGTCGTTAGACTGCTAAATTCAAGCGCCACAAAATATACACAATTAGAGTGATATTTTTAGGGAAATTTTTATAATTATTAAACTTAAGGAAACGTGAATTCATAATACTTTTTTACATAAGAGTATGACTTATAAGAATCTTTTATACAATGGTTTGTCATCAGTGTGTGCTTCTTCTGTATTATAGTCAGTACCTCTCCTGCCGGCTGGAAGCCATGAATCAGATTTCCATGGTAGGACACCTTCTTCGTACATCTCGTTGACTTCTTCCAAGGTCAAACCCTTAGTTTCACAGACGAAGAAAAAGACGTAAAAGTAGGAGAAAACCAAACAGCCCATGAAGACATAACCGTAGTAAAAGTTAATAGCGGAAGTAATAAATGGGGTGAAGAAACCGATCAAGAAACCCCAGATCCAGTTGGAACCGACTGAGATAGCCATAGCACGGTTCTTGACACGTAATGGGTAAGATTCAGAAACAATAACGTAAGCGATTGGAGCCCAGGTAGTGGCGAAGCAGAAAATGAAGAAACAGGTGAAAACAATCATACAATTACCAGCACCCTTGGAAGATGGTTGGTCTTGACCATTTGGCCATAATCTGGTGACACCGACAGATGCAAAGACGACGAAACAAGAGGCCATAGATGCAGACCCCCATAGCAAACACTTACGACGGCCAAATTTTTCAACTGTCCATAGACCAACAAAGGTAGAAGCAAAGTTAACGATACCTAGAACAATGGATGTTTGGAAAGAGTCATCCATACCGACAGCTTGGAAAATAGTGGTACCGTAGTAAAAGAAGTAGTTGTTACCAGTCAATTGTTGCAAAGATTGAATCATAACACCCATAATCACACGTTGTAAAATCTTACCCTTGCTGGAGAACAATTCACCCCAGGTAGCAGAGCCAGCCAACTTTTCGGCTTCAACACCAGCGTTGATCAATTCGACTTCAGCACTAACACCAGGATCTTCGACAGTTAGCTTGTTAGACTTGGCAATGGAACGTCTAGCTTCTTCAAATCTACCTTTTTCTATCAAGAAACGTGGGGATTCTGGGACCAATAACATACCAGCAATCATGAAAATAGCCCAGGCAAAACACATACCTAGGGGAACTCTCCATTGGACAGAGTTAGTGTAAGTCTTGGTACCATAGTTAGTACAGTAACCCAAGAAAATACCCAAGGTAATCATTAATTGGTAAAAGGCGACACAGGTACCTCTTAAGTGCTTAGGAGCAGTTTCGGAAATCAAGGTTGGAGACAAGACAGCAATACCACCGACACCTAAACCGGAAATAATTCTACCGATGAAGTACTGATACCATTTGTCACCAGTAGCAATTTGGATAATAATACCAACGACGTAAACGCAGACGACACACATCAAACCCAAACGACGACCGTAAATATCACCTAGACGACCCAAAGTTAAACCACCGAAAGCACAACCGATGTTGAAAATAGCCACAATCAAACCAGTTCTGACATTACTCAAGTAATAGGTACCTTCAGATTGACTGTAGTTACCGAATCTTCTCTTGAAATCAGTCATGTTGACGAAACCGGAAATAGTACCAGTATCCCAGCCAAACACGAAACCACCAAAGGCAACCATCAGACACAAGCACATGACTAAGATGTACTCGGACAGTTTCTTTTGAGGAATTTCAGGAAAGTGTTCATTTTCAGGCTTCAAATCGAAATCATCTCTACTAGCCTTGTTGGAAGGAGTAGAAGTTTGAAGGTTTAGTTGTAGGGCAGAGTCGGAATCTTTGGAGGCTCCAACTTTGCCTGATGCAACTGACCTGTTGTCAATTGGAGTGACACTTGTAGACATTATATTGTAAATTGAAAGTTGTTGTTCGATGAAGATTGAGAGGAAAGAAGAAAGAGAAAAGAGGATGAAGGTTCTGAATACTGAAAAGTGTGGTCCTATTTATGCTTTTTTTTTCCATCAAGTTTTCCCGCTCCCTCCTGCATGGCTGGTTTTTTCCCCCAGAAAAATTTTCCGTGCCGGCGAAAAGTTTTTCCAGTGGCGAGGTGCCCCTAGTGGTATCCGCAGGACGATTACACATCGTATGTCATCCCCGGGATATTTCCTCACCCAACAAATCGCTTACTTCATTTTTCCATGAAGCGGGGGGGCGTGGAATCAGCTCGCGGGGAAAAAGAAACATCACGATGTGGAGCGATTTTCGGAAGAATATCAGTCGAGGCTTAGCAGTGGAAAGGTCCTCGGGACGACAGCGAAAAGAAAAGGGTCCTTATTATTCCCCCACGTTCTCCACACTTTTGTTCCGGAACAACTTATCATACCACTATTTTTCCGAGGTAAAGACTAAGCAAAAGAAACACGAGAAGAAAAAGAAAAGTACGTTTAGATTGCCTAACAGACCTATGCAACAGTCATCGAGGTAACAAGGAGGACAACCTCGTTCATTATTTAGTTACATACACATTCTATACGAGATATCAGTGTTGTTTCTTTTTTGGAAACTTTTTTTTCTTTTTTTCACCTTCTCATCTTTTCTTTTTTTTCTTTCTTTCCGACTTTCGTTTTTGCAACACACAGTTTCACTTACCATGCAGCTTTTTTCACGCAATAGGTGTGGGGGAAATAGATTGACAAAGTTTTAGAGGGCTTGGAAAATTAGTTTTTGTGGGGAAAACAGGAGTCTGTGCACTGACCATTACCAAGATAATTTCATCGTCTGTCCGATGGTTTTTGGCCTGTTCTATTTTAACGTTGATAAACTCTTTGGCGCTTCTTTTAATGCCCTTTCCGAACGAATGGTGATGGCGCTTGCTTTCTTTTTGGATTCTTAGCTCCTCTATTGCATCAAAACCACCATACATTACTTTTCTAATTGTCTTTTCGAGATATTCTTCGTATACTTCATTTGATTCGCCGCATTCTAATACACACTCATAACTGTGAAATATGGGTTTATTCTGGTAGGCGTTTTCTTTCTCAAGATGGCATTGGCAGCGACAGTAACACTGCTTCGTACACTGTTTTTTTCTTCCGGTTTTCCTTCTCACCTGCTCCACTTTTTTTTGGTTTTTGTGAGAAATTTTTAACGCTTCCAAGTCTTGCGAATATGTCTCTTCTAAAATTGAATCAACTGAGCAGGCTTCAAAAATGGGCCTACTGTCTCTTTGTTGATATTTTGTATAGTTGCTAACTCTTAAACTCGTAAGGAATTTCCCGGTAATCGGCTTCTCTTGTATGATCTTGGATTCTTCATTATTTTGATGCCAATAAAGATGAAACCGTATGTTCATCTGCCGAAGATAACTTCTGACTTGCTTGGCGTGGCATTTCATAATTATAAAGGTATATGTGCATGAGAATATATGGTTTATGATCTAAGTTTACATTTCTATTCTGTTTGTTCGCGTCTTTAAATTACAAAAAAATTTCTCAAAAGTCTTAGTGTCAGCTGAAAATATATACAAAAAATAAACATGCAAACAAAATAGGAATGAAAATGAAAAACAAGAGCTAGAAGGATACTCTCGATATACTCTGAGTGGATACGTTTTTTATTTTATTTTATTTTTTTTAATATATAGTTACTAAAAAATTTACACATTACTGTGTCATGGACCTAAAAGTAGAGTCTATCAAATCTTTTAGTTCTTTATAGCTTATAATGATACAGTTCATCTCGTCTGGTGTGACTAGCATGATTTTCTCAGTCACACCGGCATCCAGCTTATTTAAACATCTCAAAACGTGTGTCAAATCCATTATACTCTTGCCTGCCTCATCAACCTGGTGGAAAACGTAGTCATAGAACAAAATGATAGGAAATTTTTCACCTGACTCCGACCAGTTAATATCGACACGTGATTCTGTTCTACCAAAAATAAAATTTAGCTTGCACATCAATCTGAATAAGCGGCCATTTTCCAACTCCCTAGATAGGTACGCTTCTGTACATTCCACGTGAGTTTGAAGCGAGCTTACCACAGACAATATTCTATCAGTAAATAGGGAGGCAAGTTCCCTTACATTTTTCTTATGGTCGTTCAGCAACAAATAGTCAAGAACTATTTTGAAATCACTGTCTACTTTCAAATCTTGAGTAGAAGTATCTTTTGAGCTAGCGATCTTTGTGACCAGCCCATTTAGCAGTTTTCCTAACTCTTCAAAATCTTTTTGCTGTTCTTCTTCTATGTCACGAGACTCTAGCGAGTGTAAAATATCATACACCCCACAATCGCTTACCTTAATACGACCTGGCTCACCAGTGACAATGACCTTATCCCAACCCAGTATATTAATCGACAAGTTCTGAGAATGAACTTCCTTAAGAGCATTTGTGAGTTGGACCAAATACGCCCACAAATAATCTTGAGTAATTGGTGTTAGGGTAAAATTTACAAAATGGGTTTCGTAAAGAGAGCTTGACTGCGGAAAATACTCATGGACAACACATAAGGAGGAGTCGTTAAAAGCCCTTGTAATAAATGCGTCCTTAATCTTCACAACATTGGCACATGAGACTTTCTGCCACATCTGAAATGGTCTAGAGACTTGAGTAGCCTCTGTAATATTCACATCATGAATACGCCTCATGATATAAATTTTACCATCTGAATTTGAAAAGACTTTATACAATGAATTTTGATGACCCATATAACGTTGTTTGTAGGAAGCTCGGCTATGAAACTCCAAAGGAACTAAGCCAAAATAATCACCAACAATCTCCGGTAAACTGCCACCCGAGGGAAAGACTTGTAGAGCCGACTGATTTTTCTTAACGAGCTCTTCTCTAAGGTCGTTTGGAATAAACAAGGTCTCTGGTGTACGTTCATTAGGCTTCAATGGGACTTTCAAGTGTGGTGGTGGATCTGGCGCATACAAATGGTATTGCAAAATTGAATGTGGTGGAGGATAGATTGTTGGGAAGTTTTGCGTTGCAGAAACCCGGGAAGAAGCTATTGGGCCTGCAGAAGTAAGAGAGGAACGAGGATCAGGAGGGCGTTGGGTAAAACCAGTTACTGGGGCAGTTTGTGTATGTGTAGCCGTAGAGCTCGCACCGCCGATACCCGAAGGTGCAGAGTAGGGATTGAAACTAGGACTGGAAACTCCTGCAGATCCAGAAGGGGTAAAACTATCCGCTACATATGGATTGAAATTTGTGGCAAACGTCGGTGAATTTACAACGCTAGCAGCAACGGGGGCAGTAGTCACAGTGGCAGACTTATCAGAGGTGAACCCCGAAACACCATTAAAGTCTGAACTTGTAATTTTTGAGGGAGTAAAACTGGAAGCTGTTTTGGCGTTGAATTTGGACGCTGAATTCATTATCCCAGTTGGCGTATTTACGCCCGTTTTGGTACCGGAGCTGCCATGGTTGAAAATGCAACCATCGTTTTCAAACTTGCAAAATCCATGTATCGTAATATTCTTACAAGGGATATCCTTAGCCCACTCGGTGTTAGCCTTATCCATACTATTGTTTGCTTCCGCTTGTTTTGTTTCAGACGGTGAAGATTTTAAAAACTCTGTAATGGCCCTTTGCGATTTTTCATCTTGAACGATCCCGCCCCCGGCATAATAAAGACAACATTAAGAGAAGAAAAATGGCTAAAGTAGTGTTGGTAACAGGTGCTTCCAGAGGGATTGGGCAAGCAATCGTCAACAATTTATGCAATGATGGTAACTCTGAAGTTGTCGTCGTTGGCATCGCTAGGTCAGAGGGCCCCTTGAGTGCCATTAAAGGGGTTCATGGAGACAAGTTCGAATACATTATCGGTGATATTTCTGATGAAGAAGTACTCAAAAAATATGTTGAATACGCTATAAAGAAATTTGGTCGTATTGATGCCGTGGTTGCAAATGCAGGTGTCCTAGAGCCTGTCCAGGATGTGAACAATATTGACGTAGCTCAGTGGAAGAGGTTATTCGACGTTAACTTCTTCAGCATTGTTTCTCTTGTTTCACTATCGCTACCACATCTGAAAAAATTCAATGGGAATATCGTGTTTGTCAGTTCTGGAGCAAGCACCAAGCCATATGTATGTATCATGGGTAGATCAAGAAAACCAACATCTACAATTTACTAACAATAGTCACTCGATAAACAGTACGGATGGGGTGCATATGGATCTTCAAAGGCAGCGTTGAACCATTTTGCTCAAACTATAGCTACTGAAGAAAAAGGAGTGAAAACTGTCTCTGTAGCACCCGGTGTTGTCGATACACAGATGCAGATCGACATCAGGGAAAAGTTTGGGCCCGAATCAATGACTGTAGACGCGTTGAAACGATTTACAGACTTAAAAGATAACAACCAATTGCTTAATGCTGATATACCAGGTACCATATATGCTAACCTAGCACTAAAAGGCATCAGAGACGATATCAATGGCAAGTATTTGAGATACAGTGACCCGCTATTAGAAGAGTACAAGTAACTACATTCCAAGCAAGCTTATAATTTCTGATACAGATCTGATAATTTTGCATTGACATGTGCCACTTTCTACATTCTTCTTCTTTGAACATCCTTTCCTTTTTCTACTCTTTTACCAATTCTCAAAAGCTCATCTTTGCTTGAATCAAAACCCGTGGCAGCCTGAGCGACCATCAAGAAAAGACTAGAACGCTTTGAATTTTACAAAAATCCATTTACCTCGAAAATTTAGATACTACAAACAATATCGCCACGTATACATAAATATATAAATTTTAAAAATTTTTTGATTCGCCTGCTCACTACCTCGTTTTGATACCTAGGATTACACTAAATAGGATCGTTTTCGAGACTTTCTAATCAGGATTCCTAAAGCTCAATTCCATATACGTACAAAATGCTCTTTACTTCGAACACCGACGCTGATTACTTTTTTTCCGGACAATTGAAATCTTGTATACGATCCAGATCTTCAACAGTTGGTAAAACCAGCAAAGACTCGAAAATACCACGAACCAGTCATGTTGAGAACTGTTGCACGCACAACTATAGCCAAGAGAACTCCTAACTGCTTACCACTATTTATCAACCGTGGTCTAAGTATGACTCGCTTGTACTCAACCCAAAATCAACAGGGTGGGCAACATCAAGAGAAGGACCAGCGACCAACAAAGGGTAGAGGTAGAGCCTTGTTACTTCTAGGTGCATTAGCTCTTGGATCAACACTCTTTTCTATTTCTTACCAAAAGAACCCACCCGTTGAATTCATGGAAAACGCTCCTGAAGATAAAGGCCCAGCTTTCTCTCCAGAGGATGTATCTGTAGTCTTCGTGCTAGGTGGTCCAGGCGCCGGTAAAGGCACTCAATGTACAAAATTAGTGAAGGACTATGGATTTGTTCATTTGTCTGCTGGTGACTTATTGCGTGCGGAACAAAACCGCAAGGGCTCTGAGTACGGTGCGCTGATCAAACATTACATCAAGGAAGGTTTGATTGTGCCACAAGAAGTCACAGTTGCCTTATTGCAAAACGCCATTCGAGAAAACTTTGAAGATGGGAAAAAGAGGTTTTTGGTTGATGGTTTTCCCAGAAAAATGGACCAAGCAATAACATTTGAAAAGCAGATTGTTCCAAGTAAGTTTACTTTATTTTTCGACTGTCCTGAAACTGTCATGCTGGAGAGGCTACTCGAGAGAGGGAAGACTAGTGGTAGAACTGATGATAACATTGAATCTATTAAAAAGAGATTTAGAACATTCATCGAAACGAGTATGCCTGTTGTTGAGTATTTCGAAAAGCAAAATAAGGTAATTAAGGTCAGCTGTGACCAACCAATAGATGAAGTGTACAAAAAAGTTCAAACAGCAGTCGAGGCCAAGATAGAAAATTGACTTAACTATATACAATACTTTCACCTGATGTAACTACTTTCCATGAGAGATATCAAACTGTTATCCTTGAGTGGACGAATAGTATTCATTGGCCATTGTAAATGGCAGTATAATTCTATGCTAACTTGATAAAACACTACTTGATCTACGTCTTGCCTATAACTGTTTAAAAAATTATCACACCTTGATACCAGGCATAAGAAAAAATGCTCTTTATAGAGAACGAAAATACCTAACTGGTCTGTCTCAAGCATAAGCAAGCTCGTAGCAGTTAATGTAATAGTAGAGCGAAACAAGGAATAGTGCTTACTATCCATCTAAAATTCAAAAGATCAAGTATGTGCAGAGCATAACTGCTCAACACTTGCGCCAGAGTTTTGCAGGACAGAATAACATAATAATAAGATACTGAGCCATTACCTACACATATCTTTTTATGGCGTTGATAAGTTGAAGATTTGTCACCGATGTTTAGCGATTGCCGGGTAAGGGGGTTGCAATTTCAGACAAAAATAACAAATCCCATGAGATCACTTAAGGGAACGCGACAGTTGAGTAAACCAATGGAACAACTGAGAAAAAAACAATGGAGGATAATGAATCTTTATTAATGGAATTTCTGCTTGATGATTATGTGGCTGTTGTCAAGCAAGACAGTCCTAGTTCAAAATGGTTTAGCAAATGCTCGGAAACCAGTGCAAACTGTTCGGTCAAACAGGACATTCTTCAACACAAACAAACTGTGGATCAAAGCTATGACCTAGACGACCTTTTAGAAGATCTAGACTACGTGATATTAAAGCCTGTTAATCCGTCTAACACAACGGAGAAACTAGTGAGGCGACACACCAAGAACACGGATAGCCCTATGAATGAAAGTACTAAGGTAAGGGATACCCGTGAACAAGAAACCCACCATGATCAGAGCAATGTTGAATCTAAGCCGAAAAAGAAACAAAGTACAGTCATAATTAAAACAGAAGGAAACAAAACCAACAATCCTAATGCACACGAGAGCAACGAAACATTTTCTGCAAAAAGTATCAAAAAGAAGGGTGGAAAACGCAACACAACGGATAAACCACTTGATTTTGAACCGCTGCAAATTACTCAAGTAGAATCTAAAAACCAACCCAGTACCAAGGGTAAAGATAGCAGAAAGCAGAAGAAAGAGAAGAACAATGTTGGCACGAGTGTTGATACGGTGACGCCTGAAAGTAAACAAGACATGACCGATTTGGGAACCCAGAATAGTTGTGAAGTAAAGAAGGAGAAGAAAAAGCGTAAATCACAAGCGAAAAAGGCCAAAACCAAATGCAGTACCTCAACTCTAGAATGCAAACAAGAAAACGAAACTGAACAGCAGTCCAGTAAAAAGAGCAAACAAGAAAAGGAAGCCGAACAACACTCCAGTAAAAAGAGCAAGGGGAAAAAGAAGCTTCAAAAAGAAAAAAATGAAGCACATACTTCAGCACCAAGTAAAGTTCCAATTTCAAAACAGAAGCAACAAAATAGCGTCAAGGATAGTTTGAAACTAAAGAATAATGAGAGCAATGAATTTCAAGAGGGGAAACATGAAAAAAAGGTATCAAATGAAGCTACATCTTCGGAGGAAATGCAAGGACAGACACAGAAAGACGAACCTAACCTTAATCCCAAAAAGAAAAGAGGGAAAAAGAAGTCAAAAAAGGGTAATAAAAAGGTTGGAACACCGGCTGAATCCCTGGATGAAAAGCCTGGCGTTCAAATAGATGAAAAAATTCTTGTTGGAGAGCCTCATAAGAAAGCTATTGAAAGAGATGTAACAGTAAATAGTGGAAACTACGAGGCTGAGTTTGATTTGCTAGATGCATTCACTACGCAGCAAAAACGATCCGAAAATTCAAAAGGCAAGAATTCCTCGTAAAGGAAGTTCTAGGTAGCCACAAATTGAGAAGAATGAATACAGAACAAAAAAATATAAAAAAATGGTACGTTGTCTATAACTACTCCCAGAGCCATCATAAAGGTCTATAGTTTTGGTTTGA
Source organism: Lachancea kluyveri NRRL Y-12651 (assembly GCA_000149225.2). NCBI lineage: Eukaryota > Fungi > Ascomycota > Saccharomycetes > Saccharomycetales > Saccharomycetaceae > Lachancea > Lachancea kluyveri. Next base: position 1,700,158 of record CM000693.1, on the reverse strand, counting down.
AACGTTAAGTGTATAGGATTAAGGAATATGTTTATTGAGTGTTTCAGAGTTCGTTCAAGGACCCATCTTGAAACAGTTCCTTTTAAGCCAGCTATCGGGACACAAAACGAAAAATGCGTTACTAGTTATACCAACGATTCAGTGTAAATGGGAGTTATTTCGGAAAATGAACATCGATAATTAAATCTAGAGCAAAGTACACAAATAATCCTAGATACCCGGTGGCCCAATCTTACAGGGATTTTACTCTATATCCATTACATCATCCTGGGCTTCATCATCCGAGGAGTCTTGACCCTGTATTAACCTTTTGGCTATTTTAGCAGCACTTTGATTAACTAAATCACGCTTTTTAGAGTTTGGGAAATAATTCGAGGCACTTTCATTAATCTTAGAGCTTACAACCAAGGGATGTGTTTCATCTAACACAGTACACATATTTACTTCCAATGCTTGTTTTAACAAGTCTTGAGCAATCTGATTGGACGGTTGCAACGCTAAAGCATTATGCAAAGAATCGATAGCCTTTTCTATCTTGCGAAGTTTCAAGTATATCAATCCTATAGCACAATAGACACTAGTATCTTGATTAGAAGTTTCCAGCACAATTTTGAAGCAGGCAACAGCACGTTCGTAATCTCCCATCTTCCGGTAGGTATGTCCCAAGTTAGTATGAATAGACAGCCACGCCTTAGAGTCTGAGTTTAACCTTTTACTCGCCTCCCAAGCCTTTTTAAAATACTTCTTGGCTTTTGGGTAGTCACTTTTTTTGAAATAAATTACACCCATTTCGTTCAATAAAAGTGGGTCATGGGGGCAAATATCGTATGCTAGCGTCAAATATTCCTCTGCCAACGATAGTGTGTTCATAACGATATATTGCATACCTAAAAATAGGTTAGGAAGATGAGTTCCAGGAAAGAAGCGTGATGCAGTGGAGTATGCAGACACAGCCTGCTCATGCTCACCTTCGGCAGCATAGGTGTGAGCGAATCCAATCCAGGCTTGACCGAAATTAGGATCCAAGATTGATGCTTTTGAAAAATACTTTCTTGCTTCGGCCACCTTGTTAATGGACAAGTAGTATGTGCCGACACCTAACCAAGTAACTGGACTTTTAGGAAAGTTTTCAGCCAACTTGTGCGACACGAGAAAAAGCTTGTTCTTTCCTCCTAGCTCATAAAGACACGCAATATAAGTAGGTAGAACATAAAAATTAAACTCATCCCTCTCTAAAACCTGTTCACACAAGCATAAACACTTTGAAAACTTGCATTGAGTAAAGAATGTATCTATTTCACTCCGTATCAAGTCTGTATTATCTTCCAAATTATACTCGTTAATCAGATACTCTCGAGCCTCTGAAATTTGGTCCAAATTCAAATACTTAGATAATTTTGTGGTGTAAAGGCTTTTGATCAACTCCTCGTTGTCATCTAGGTCACTAAAATCGAGTGTGGATAAAAACTCCCATTCTTGGTTGGGGGTTAGCAAATTATTACTAATAAGCTCATCAAATGCTTCAAAATTTTTAACATCGACTTGGACTGCCTCCTTAAAGGATTGTTTCGCCTTTTCGAAGTTATTCTGAGCAGAATATATTTTGCCTCTCAAGTAACATAATGAAGATTCTAACTTTATCCCACCATCCTGGTTTTTTACATGTTGTGCGCTAACATCCTTGAAAGGATTAGACTCTCCAACTATGTCCAGAGCGTCGTCATATTTCTCCATCTTAATTAAGCATAGTGCTGTCAAATACCGACACATCACGCTAGATGTATCTAAGCCGTCTCGGGACAAGAGCTCCACAGCACGAATGTACGATCCATTGTTGTAGTATACTTGCGCCAACCAGAAAGCATCATTAGGATCACGCGTGATTGAGTAAACTTTATCGCCAATGTATTCCGCTGTACGATAGTGATGTTGCATCAAGGCATCGTGTCTCCATAGCCGTAGCTTTTCTGCAGGAGAAAGCGTTGAGATATCAATTGTAGCCCCAGAAATTACTTCCAGATTATCGTCTAGCTCTGAATTACTGTCATCTTTGGCCGAGGTTTGCCCATCGAAACTTCTAGTAACACTAATCTTTCTTAAAGTAGACGGTACAGCAGGTCCAAACAAGCCGCTTTTAGACATAGAAGCTAATAAACCTGCCGTAGATCCATCACCAGCTGGTGGTGCAGGTGTAGCCAGTGAAGTTGGGTTTTGAATCTTCTGAATCAATGGGCTGTTGGTAACTGGGTGATGAGGTGTTTGTGCTGTAGAAGTAGCTCCACACCAGCGTCGCAGTTGCTGGTGTTGTTGCTGTGAGTTCTTTTGACCATGTAGGGAGGTCCTTTTTGTAACCAAAGGTGATATGGCCAATGTCGAGTTATGCTGTGATGGGGTGTTTCCAGTAGACATGTATGTTGTTATTCTCCCGATTTTAGTAGAGAGCTCCAATACCAAAGACCATTTTGTGATCAACGGGCATCTCATATCATCACTACATACTAAAGTCACGTGTATTATCGGACTGCACCAAAATTCCCCCGGAATAGTTTTTTTACGGAATAATTCCATAGGGATTATTCAATGTCCATGAGTCAAGAGATGGCTGGCATCTTACAACTGAAGTTCCTGAAAAAAAAAAAAAACTATAAAAAGGGCGTCACTATTAGAAAACCAAAATTAAATCACGGTAATAGACAATCACTAAACATTTTATTATAGCATGTCTGCCCCTGTTACTCTACATTTGAGAGCCGAAACCAAACCTATGGAAGCTCGTGCTGCTTTGACTCCAACCACTGTTAAGAAGTTGTTGTCCAAGGGCTTCAAAATCTACGTTGAAGAAAGTGAGCAATCTACTTTCGACATTAATGAATACAGAGAAGCTGGCGCCGAAATAGTTCCAACTGGTTCCTGGGTCAACGCGCCTAAGGATAGAATCATTATTGGCTTAAAGGAAATGCCTGAGACCGACACGTTTCCTTTAGTTCATGAACATATTCAATTTGCTCACTGCTATAAAAACCAGGCTGGTTGGCAAGATGTGCTGGGCCGCTTTAAAAGGGGTAACGGTACTTTGTACGATTTAGAATTTTTGGAGAACGACCAGGGTAGAAGAGTTGCTGCATTCGGATTTTACGCCGGCTTTGCTGGAGCTGCTCTAGGTTTAAGAGATTGGTCTTTTAAGCAGCTACATTCGGATAATCAAGACTTGCCTGCCGTCTCTCCCTATCCAAATGAGAAAGCTTTGATCAAGGACGTGGTGAATGATTATCAGGCTGCATTGAAAAAGGGTGCCAAGAAGCCTAGAGTTTTGATTATCGGTGCCTTGGGTAGATGTGGTTCAGGTGCAGTCGACTTGTTGCATAAGGCTGGCGTTTCCGACGAGAATATTTTGAAGTGGGACATTAAAGAAACTTCCCGTGGTGGCCCATTCGAAGAGATTGCTCAAGCTGATATTTTTATCAACTGTATTTATCTATCCAAGCCAATTGCCCCTTTCATTAACTACGAATTATTGAACAAGAAAAACAGAAAACTAAGAACTGTTGTCGATGTTTCCGCGGACACTACTAACCCTCATAATCCCGTTCCAATCTATGAGATTGCCACTGTCTTTAGCAGCCCAACTGTATTGGTACCAACTACCGCTGGCCCAAAGTTGTCTGTTATTTCTATCGACCATTTGCCATCCCTACTACCAAGAGAATCATCCGAGTTTTTCGCTCACGACTTGTTACCTTCTCTAGAACAATTACCAGAGAGATATACTGCTCCAGTCTGGGTCAAAGCTAAGAAGTTGTTTGACAAGCACTGTGCCCGTCTAGATAGACAATCTAAGTTGTAAGCACGCTACCAAGGACCGAGCTTCTGGGAAGTTCAATCTGTAAATTAGGGATTTAAATAAATCTTTTTGTCTATTAAACTATACAAACTATGATTTTCATCATTCCATTCACTCAAGTTGAATAGAAACCTTTTTGTTTTTCTTGCCCTTCTTCGATCTCTTTTTTTTACCTAGCATAATCTTTTTCAATTCCTCTGAATCAGCTTCCACTTCACTTTGCTCTCCTAGATCTGCAGTCTCAAGGTCTCTCTTCTTCACGGTATCATACTTTTCCACACTCTCGTCACACAATGCCAAACAGTTTAGTCTTTCGCCACAATCGTAAACAGCAACCTGATCTTTAGTATTCATATCCCAAACAACGATTCTACCATCAGATCCAACCGTAACCAAATACTTACCATTTTCGTTGTTGTAGAACTTGAAGTCTTTAACACGGTTACTATGACCCAACAGTGAAAATTCCGGTTCCTCTTGTTGTTTTTCTTCATCATCGGCTTCTTCGATGTCACTGTACAATGAAGCTGTTGGATAGAATTGGACGTTACCGTCACTCAAACCTACGCACAAATACTCTTTATCGTCAATGGTTTCCACCTCGATATGCATAATAGTCTGCTTTCCAACTGAAATTTCGCGATGAACCTTAGCAGTGGCAGTCTTGAATAGTAATACCTTGGTTAACAAACCAACGGCAAAAAACTCACCGTTTTCACCACACCATCTGACATATTGACCATTTTCGTTATACTTTCTTAATTTTAAGACACCAGCTTTCTTAACTGTCATCAGATTCCATAACCTGATCGAATGATCATCACTGACACTGACGGCGACCCTATTGGAAGGATGAATGTCTAAATCATTAATCCTAGCAGTATGGCCTTTCAAGGTTCCAAAGTTCTCCCAGTCTTTAACCCTCCAAACGATAATTTTGTGATCCTCAGACGAAGACAATAACCACTTGTTGCCACTTCCCTTGCCATCAACGGTTTCTTCACTACTATCGGGCTTCTTGCCTCTAGAGAATCTCAAGTTTGTAACGGATCCCTGGTGACTAAGTAGAGTACCCAGCTCTTTCCTTTTTTGTAGGTCGTAGATTCTGATGTGTTCATCATTAGAACCAGAGACCAAATATCTCTTAGAGACGTCTAGGCATTTAACACTTAATGAATGCGCTTGGAAATGAAAAATCGGAGTAAACAAAGGAGTGGATAGAGACAAATCAAGAGACAAACACAAAAGATTGTGTTCGTAAGACCCAACAATAATTCTAAACTGATTTCTTGGCATCGTTGTCTTTACTTGCAATGCTCCCTAGTGTGCGATGGAGCTCATCGCAGAAATTGTGAGCCTCGAAAATTTTACTCGTCACAACAGTCGAAAGGGACGAAAAAAAAAGAAATACCTGCCAGCATGAGGCATGAAACCCAGATCAGTAATATAATATGTGGAGTTATAACACATAAACATCACAAATATTTCTCGGGACAAAGAAGCGACAGACATGTATACCTGTTAACCAATTTCTTGGGAGAAAGGTTAAAAAAGGGCCAGAAAATATCACATGTAATCAATTCGAGAATCCTCCAATGCTAGCCAACATTTTTTCTGTAAGCTTGAAAGTCAAATTAAAAATTTATTTGCACTACAAATTACATGGAACACGGATATCAAATTAACACTTATTTCTTCCCCCAGTCTCGGAAATTGTTTCTAGGGGTTTATAGCGATGAGACCATAACTTTAGAAGTTTCAAATTTCTCGTCAAAGGATAAAACTAGTAGCCCGTCTTAATGATTAAATCAAAAATATTTCAGGTACCAAAGCAGCTCCCAGCAACGAAGGGAATTTGTTTCTGGCAAGCAGATGAGTAACATACACCTCTGACGGCGTAAAGATGCTGGCGCACTTAAACGTAAGATTTTTATTATCCGTTGTTATATTAATTATCTGGTGTTAAGCTAGAATCGAGTTAGAAGTATCACGTTGGGTGCCATCGAGCCCTACATATGTTACTATTGATCTACTAGTTCAGAACCTGGAACAAAGCCTATGAATCTCTATAAGCCCAATGAACTTATCCAATCAATTGGCTATAAGTCTTTTTCTTAGGTTAGCTACTAGTGTTTAAGTGTCTTTCATACACACCAGTGTACATCTCCACATACAGGTGTATATATATATATATCTGTATACATTAAATGTGTTCGGATCCTATGGCTCGGTTGTTTTGGAAGTTGTTTAGTGACTCCATAAAAACACCCTTCATCCTCTCGTTACCCAACATAACCTTCGCAAGACCTAATCTCAAGTATTTGGAGACCTCATTTGATAAGTGATGTACAGTATTTCCGTCACTTCCAAACTTGAAAATCAAAAATGAAGATAGCAGAATGACCATCAATGGTAACCAGAAAAATAACAACATCTTGTCATTTCGAAAGTTTTGACGTTGTTGGAAAAACCTATTGAAGCGTGCCTGTAAAGCTTCTTCCTCGTCCTCAGACGAGGTTTGTGAATCCTCAGCCGTAGTAGTTTCAGTAGTTCTTCGTAAGATCTCCTGGTGATGTTGTGGGACTGTGACTTGCATGTATTTTTCGCGCGTGCTATTTGGGAAAAGATCTTCATATTTTGGTAAATCGTCATTAAAGGCATTCAAAACTCTGTTCCATATTGAGTTTTCTACCTGGTTCACAGACTCAGGTCCATTATCACGAACAGGCTCGGAGACATCAGGTGAACATTCACGTGAAACTTCCCTAGACATCTCATCACCGGCCAGTAAACTCTCATCACCGTCTTCTTCAAAATCGCTGGATTCGTAATCCGAATCAGCGGACAATGAGTCTTCAACCATTTTAGAGATGTGAACGCAAAATCCGTCATCTATTGAGTTCAAGGATTCATCATCAAAAACACTAGACTGGAAACTAGAATCAGACATCTTTCTCGATATACTATAAGGTGTCCCTACAACGTCGCTGGAATTATTCAAAATACTCAGTACTTCATCCAAATACTCATGGTACCTCACGTCATCGGTGTCATGATTGGTGACAAACAGATCCCTTGGCGCAACGCCATTTGTGGCTTTTGTAGTGACATCAGCCTTGCACTGTGCCAGCAAACGAATGATTCTTGGATCTCCGTTAACACAAGCAAAGTGTAGTGGGGTAAAACCAAATGAGTCTTTCGCATCGACACGCGTCCCCTTTTTGACCAGTGTAGAAGCCAGTTGAAAGTAGCCTTTTAAACAAGCTAGGTGCAGCATGGTCTGCCCTTCTTCGGTACACATAGACAGGTTAGAACTTGGATTTAACAACTTTACCACCCTTAATAGTAAGTTTTCATCGGAATAATACAGTTGTGAGTAACCGTTACCTGCCGAGTTGCCGGCTGCGTTCGTTGGGGAAACGCTAGAATTAGGCGATGATCCTGCGGAAGAACCAGCATCGTTACCAACAATACGTTTAGCAATATTTCTAGCGTCTTCAAGCTTACCATTCATTTTCAATCCAACAATTTGTAATGCTAGCTCTATTAATTGCCTGTCAGTATCGTCAAGGTAAGTGAAGATAGCTTTACTGTTAGACATGTTTCCGAGAAGTTCAGGGTTGGATTCTTCCTTCTCAAAAATTGTAACTAGCACTTGTCCCGCAACAGAAGCTGGTGGCAAATAGGTGACGATCGTAGAATCACTCCAACATTGTGTAGACAAAGCCTTATTCTCACCAAATTTCACAATCATACCAGGTTTGAAGTTGGAACCCAATAATGTGACTTCTATGCCACCTTTGATTGGGCCCTGAGATGGGATAACACGCTGGATAAAGGGTCTATCGGGCTGTGGTACAGCAGAAATATCTGGCAATCCCTGCAATACGTCTACAGTGCTGTGGTTGTAGGATAGACGCTGTTGTATCGAAGATGTAGATGGTATCAAAACTGGCAATGGTGCATTGGATGAAGAGGTGGAAAACGACCTATCTGATTTTGCGACAGAAGCTGTCATAGAGGATGATTCCACCAAGGTTGGAGCCTCGGGCCAAGTTTTCTTCCTCTTGTATCCTGTGGTTCTTGCAGCAGCAGCAGCAGAGCCACCTATTGATGCGACAAACTGTGAAGGTTTTGGTACAGCGCCAGCGTCTGTCGTCTGAGGCTCCGAGCTCTCTTCGCCAATAGAAGTCGGTGAAAGCATTGGTGCAGGTGCAGACAAACGCACAACATCTGATTTGGCCTTCGATTCACTGCCGCTAAATTCACTAGTAACCGTTGTGGTATGACCAAGTTTAGTGTTTGAAGAGGTATCGGTTGCAACCGCAGTGTCAGTAGCAGAATCAACCGTGTGTGGAGCGGTTGTGTTGCCATTTTCCTTACTAGGTTTCTTGTCCATAATCATAATTGGGTTTGTGATATCTCTACCCAGCACTTTGCCATGAGAATCCCTTAAAACAAAAAGTAGCTTAAAACCCTCGGGTTCCTTGTGATGTCTGCAGTAGCAGACAATTCTTGTAGAAAGTTCAAAGTTTTTCGTGCCAGGTGTACAATTCACATCCTTGATGACAAAAACTTGCTTGCTGTTAAAAACCACTGCTCTTCTGTTTTCATTATTACACCACAGCATATTGTCACTCAGACCCGATTTCCGTCTTGAGGCTCTCCGCTGTTCTCTCTTCACACACCGTGTACAAACATATGTAGGTTTGTTATTGGAAGCACATATTAGAAAACTCTCCAAATACAACACCTGATCTTGTATTTCTTTCGGGTAAGTGGTAATATCTTCATCCAAGTAAAATTTCTGCTTCGTTATACAGTCTGTTGGCAAGTGAATTAGGTATTCCCTGGGGGGAGGAGAAATCGAAAACTCTAATTTGATTTGGGTTTCAACGCGAGATGTGCTGGGCATACCGGATACCTTTAAGTCAAGTGACAAAGCTTCATCCCTCACCTCCAAAAAGTCCTGAGGGTTCAAGTAAATCGACTGGATGGGTTTGGATCTACCAAATCCAAGTTGGTTGTCAACGAGTTTGTCACACTGTTTAGAGTAACTTAATGAGACAGGGCACTGCTGCTGCTGCTGTTGTTGCACATCATCCTCCACAGTTACAGATTTTGTTGTTGTAGTTGTCACTGGAATTGACATAGGAGAAACTTGGTCTTGCCACTGATCAACATTAACACTTGCCAAAAAGTGATTTTGAGGATCTTCAAAAGGAAATAACGGATCGTCTTTGCTGATGAATTGTGAGGGCAGATTATTCTGCAATTGTGGAGCCTGACCTCGATCAGAATGATCGGGAGTGTATTGCATATGTGAGGATTGTTGTGTTTGATGAGCTTGCTGTGATTGCTGCTCTAACTCAGTATTGATAAAGGTGTTGAATATTTCATCTTCACTATTTTGTATCCCTTGGTCGTCGTCTTTATCTGCGTTGTGAGTACTGGTTCCAGCGTTATGGGGAAACAGAAATTCGTCCAACAGATCGGCGTCCATCATAGATACATCCTGTTGGTAAAGTGCCTGCTCTGGTGGGACAGTGTATCCGTTCATTTTGGATGGTATTGTCCGTAATAATGACCAGGTGAGTAGGAGAGGAGGATGAGGGAGGTCTTGCCAACAAGGCTCCCTTGCCACTAAAAAAAATCGCAAATTTTTTTCTCTTTTCGAGTAGGAAGACTCGATAGACTATTACCCGGATATAAAAATCGAGTGTATTATCGCGAAAAGCAAAGCAGTCACATGACTGTTAACGAAAACTACAATTGCTTACGAACATATCTTCATTAAAAACGCCCTATTTGGTAAAAACTCGAAAAGCATTCTTCAAGTCCAACCAGGTTTATTCTTGAATCGGCGAGGAAGTTAGAAAACACTCCAAGTGGTTGTACCTAAAAAGTTCAAGAAGAGCATATAACACCCAATATGCAAGACGACCAATACAACTATGACGATGTTGCGCCATTACCCATCACTGCAAGTGCATCCGGTGAATTATGCCAAATACTATATACAGATGAATATAAAGAGCTGATGGGTATTGCAAGAGCTATGCTTCAATCACGAGAGTATTCGGAGCGTGCTCTTCATTTGACCGGCTTAGTTATCGACACAGTACCTGCCTTCTACACGATTTGGAACTATCGTTTCAATATCGTCAAAAATTTGTTTGGAGATAGCAGAGACTCTTTAAATGAAGAGCTGGATTGGCTAGACGAATTCACTCTAAGCAACCCGAAGAATTATCAAATCTGGTCGTACAGACAATCCATTTTACAGATTTATCCGGAACCAAGTTTCCAAAGGGAATTGCCAGTTCTTCATTTGATGCTTGAAGATGACACCAAAAATTACCATGTTTGGTCGTACAGAAAGTGGTGCGTCATGTTCTTCAAAGATTTTTCTCGAGAATTAGCATTCGCCGATGACTTCATTTCAAGGGATGTTTACAACAACAGTGCTTGGTCACATAGAATGTTTGTGCTTAAAAACACGGAAGCCACTACTGCATTAGTGAATTCGGAAATCAAATATGCTATGAGTAGTATTGAGTTGGCACCCCAGAACGTAAGTCCTTGGAATTATCTGCGAGGCATATACGAATTGTTTCTAAACGAGAAATACGATGATGAAGTAATATCATTTGCTTCAAAGTTTGTCGGGAACTTCTTCGAGTTGAAGGAGCAAAAGTCCGCTATCGATTCCTCCTTTGCACTAGAGTTCTTGGCGCACGTTTATTCTAAGGACACAGAGAAAAATACGCTTTCAATTAAGGCTTATGATGCTTTAAGTGAAAGATATGACCCTATAAGGAAAAGCTTTTGGCAATACAAAAAGGGTGAGTTAGAGTAACTTCTGTGTATACGTTGTTTATGTGGTGTACGCCGTACGGTTTACACGGCCGGTATCCGCGGATGGACCGGACATGGTGCACAACTAGCTTTGAAAATTTTCTAGTCGTAGGATCTCATCTCATCTCATCTCATCTCATCTCATCTCATCCATCAGTAATAATTCTTTTGAATATCTGCGACACACTCATTATGACTGATATTGACAGAGTTTTAGGAGGAATACATGTGGGTGGCCTACAGCCTATCATAGATCATATCTCTTTAAAGGCAGAGTACAATATAACTCACATATTATCAGTGATCAAATTCCAAGTCATCCCGGAATATTTAATCAGAAAAAGCTACACTCTGAAAAATATTCCAATAGACGATGACGACACTACCGATATCTTGCAATATATCAACGAAACAAACAGATTTATCGACTCATGTCTTTTCCCTGACGAAACAGAATACGACCCGCGGAAAGCCGATTTTAAAAAAAAGCCTCAGCGTGGTGCCATATACATCCACTGCCATGCTGGTGTCTCTAGATCAATTACGTTTGCAGTTGCATATTTGATGTACAGATATGGGTTCAACTTGAAGACTGCTCTCCATGCGGTTAAGAGAAGACGCCCTTCCGCCCAACCAAACGAAAATTTTATGGCACAACTCAAAATTTACGAGAAGATGGGTAGCCACTATGTCGACGAAAACCACCAATTATACAAGCAGTGGAGACTTTCAAACTCTGTAAAACTTGACCCTACAGGGGATGCGATTCTAGAAAACGATGAAACTTTTAAACAGGACGAAGAAAAAAAGTTGAGTGAGATGACTGAGGAAGAACTATCGCAGGTCTTCATCATTAGGTGTAAGAAATGTAGACAAAAGTTGGCATCTTCAATTTCACTCATTAATCATAAACCTCCAAGCAGGGAGTCCTCAGAGGGGCATTTTATAAGGAGGGCTGCGGGCTCTAGGAGAATTATTGATATTCAGAAATCTCAAGATCAATGCTCTCACTACTTTGTGGAACCCTTAAACTGGATGAAAGAAGAATTACAGGGTAAGCAGGAACTGGAAGGAAAGTTCTCATGCCCCACCTGTGATAGTAAAGTGGGTGGTTATAACTGGAAAGGCTCTAGATGCAGTTGTGGTAAGTGGATGGTACCAGCAATTCATTTACAAACTGCTAAAACCGACAGAGTTGGACTCACTATGAAGATCTTGCCAAATCTGGTTCATTTTGAAGAGAATGCAAGTGCAAATTGAATTAGGTATTAGATATATATGCTATTGTAAAATATATATTGGTTACTCGATAGCCATATCCTCCAGATCGCTGTTGTTTGCTGGTATTTCTAGTTGAAGCCTTTCCCTGGAAGTATCGAGCTGGTTTAAACTAGAAATTCTCGAAGGATTCACCGCCTGGTTTTCGATAGTGTCCGAGATATCAAGTGGAGGAAGTTGTGTAAACTCGTCATCGCCCAAGGTTTCCCTCTCATTATCGTTGTCTATACTGAGCATGTAGTCATGTTCATACTCATCCTCAATATCATAGGGATGGCCAGCACCTTCTATGTGAGATGTCTCGATGAATTGTTGGATCGACAACCCCGTACCAGCGTGTGCCCCTCCAGGCCTTCCAGGCCTTCCTTCACTAGTTCCTTCTTCTTCTTGTCCGACACGAGCGAATTCATCATCATAATTATATGAATGTTCCTCTTCTACGCTTCTATCCAGGTCAACGTCCATATTAGGCAACACAACGTGGGAAACTTCCTGTTCTTGAATGTGGTCGGTTCCGTCTGTATTCTCTTGAGCACTGGCTATTTGGATGCCTTGTGATTCTTCTTGTTGTTCCGACTTTTTCCAATTTTTCAACCTCTCCTCTTCAAGCTCTCTCATAGTTTTGCCAACACCAATGGGCCGTATGGAATTCCACCCCATCATTCTAATCTCGCTTAATCTTTTTTCTGTTTGAACAGCCCTCATCTCAAACTCGTCAAATTGAGAGTTTGTATCATTATTAAAGGGATAATAAGGGGCTTGAGATTCCGCTGAGTATGCTGACAACGGTGGGATGTACCTACGTCGCCTAGAAATTCTATTTGAAGGCTGTTTGTTTTTCATCTGACCCCATTGCTTCTGTTGTTGTTTTTGATGTGTGAGATCGTCCTTGATTTCCTTGAAAATGGGGATACTGCCTAGGGAGTCGTTACGTTCTTTTCCTGAAAGGACATTGACTGTTAACCGCACTGAGTTTGCTATGTTGTTGTCCATCTGTTTTCGTTTTGTCGGTGAATAGTTTTCATTGATTTGTTCAAGAACTCGCTCCATAAATTTTATTTGACATGTAATGTCAGCGTCGGCGGTAAATGGCAAACAAGGAAGGGTAAATAACTTAGACCCATCAAAAACCCAAGTTTATGTCCTATGTTATATCAATGCTTGGTAAACCATATCTATAAGAGTGAATTGTAAACTGATTTCAAAAAAAAAGTTTGTCAAAAAGGATTGTATACTTAAAACAAGGCATATTTGCAAAGAAATCTTAGAACCAACTACAAAAAAAGCAAATGTTTTACATGTGTTTCACTTGAGATTCTAAAACTAAAAAACGTTTTAGTAGACTATAGGAAATCAATTCTAAAAGTGTCATGAAAGCCACTTGATTTGGGTATTCAAATAGTAACGCTATCTGCCTGAGACGCCACTAACTACACATCTCTCCTTGTCATTTAAACTATTCAAATAGTTGGCTTGAGTAAAGTCACAGGATCACGAAAATATAGAACTTATGTGATTTGCAATGGTTGTCCTTAAGGCACTACTAGAACTTCTTTTGCAAATGCACAGTGCCACTTCTCTACCCTCGGAGAAATAGTAGATCTAATTGGAAAAGCGATCTACTGGTCTACATTGAGTGGAAGATCAACACACCTTGCTTCGGTGCTCGTTTGAATACTTTCTAAGGTCACTTTCTTGGTTATTGAAATCGTAGTGCCAAAACAGAGTAGAATACGTAAATGGAAAGCGGCTTCAGTAAGCTACCCAAAATACTTTGGTTGTAATTTAAAAATTAGTCCACAAAGACTTTCTACGCATATCTCCAGTATCTAGTTATTCACATTAAATGGTCTATAGGTATATGCGTTATTAAATACATTAACCAATATTCACAAGAAAAACAAGGATTTGATACTAGAAAAAACATATCCCTATTAGCATTCATGCTAAAAGTTGCAAACTATGCATGGATACTGGAAGATTTTAGTTTATATGACGCTAAATTTTCAAGACTGTAAAAGACCAGCCTTATCAGAAATCTGTCGAAAGCTACAAACACACATAAAACCATGCGTTTGGTTTTTGTAATATGTTAAGGAAAAAGAAGAAAAAAAGAGACAGTAACCAATCCTAAAGAAGAGAGGTGTGGAAGCAAGAATCCGGATATCAACTAGTGTTTGGAATAGAAACTCACAGACTGGTATGAGCATCACGTCCGTATACCCTCCTGCTAAAGTTGATGAAGCTGCCATCTATTATTGAATATATAACTTACCGATAGATATAAGGATAGGTTAATCTAACCTGGGTTGGTCCAGTTCACTAGTAGCACGTTCAAATCTGGGTTCTCTGCCAAGCTCCTCAACTCTTTTAAATACTCCATCAATGAAACCATCCAATCGCGATTCCTTTCTGAAGTAAGCACTTCTCTTGGCCATGCTAGCTAATCTGTCGAATAAGTATTCTCCCCAGTCCAAGTACTTACGGATATACCTTTTCAAGTCAGAGTACTCATATGTCACCACGTACCCAGTGTTTCTACGCAAACCTGCCAACACCACAGATATTAAAGCCAAATCGACCCCAAAATGGATCAGTTGTTTTATCTAGTTAAGGTTAGTAGTTGGAATCTGATGTAGAGTAAATGAACCATGTGTTTGCATACGTTAGGCATTGTTCTTCTTTAACTCTTCAAACGATCTGAAAGTGCTTCAAAACTGAAGCTCGGCAGTATTTTGAGAGTACTATTGCGATAGCACTAAGGCTGATCTTGGAACATAAAACAGATGGTACGAACATTTTGTACAAGATGAACATTTCGTACGGATATGGAGAAGGGATACAAGAAGAAGAACTCTCAACATATATTATATTGAGCTTCATTTATTGATATCTTGAAACTCGGCATGGTATGGTGCACCTTTTTAAGGGAGCTGAATAGAGCAGTCAGTTCATTATAAAACTATGCAACAGGACTGCATTGTCTTGTTATGGTTTAAACAGCCACAGATTATTTCTCGAATAAATTCTTGCGGGTTGGGTCACCTTGTCCAACGACAGACGTACTATTAGAAAACACAGTGATTTCTCCAGTGAAGACTTTGAACCTGGAGGTCTCGCAAACGTGTGGTAATTGCGTAAAAAGAATAGTCATACCAATTGCTCTGAAGTTTCAGGGTGAGCTTGCTTGAAAGAAACAAAAAACCTAGTAGCTATAGTAAACTGTGTATGGTGCGGATGTGAAGGATCTCCAGTTTTATTAGCAGTTTTGAATTGGTGTGGATGCCACAATTCTGTTCACGCAAGGCATTTTGTAAGTGTTCGTATTGGTAGCCTCCGATTGCAACAAGCATACCTGGGAACGTAACATTAGTCTACATCCAAAGACCCATCCTTGTTCAAGATTGGGATGTCTTACAGAACTCAACATTATGTTTATTCTCGATTTTGTGAGTTTTGTTAGTTCTGTGCCAAGTGTTGGTACTTAAAAAAAAATTACAGCGAAGTTCAGTGTTATTGAAAACCATCAACAAATTATCCGACAGACGTGAAGATGACGTTAAACATCACCAAGGACAACCTGCTGGGTTTCAAACCCGTCAAGTCTTTTAGGGTTACAGAAAATGAAGTTGCTCCGGTAACATCCCTGTGTTTTGACGACCACGGTCAGTACCTATTGACAGCAACTGCCAATGATAACATGCACTTGTATGATGCCGTGAGTTGCAGGTTCCTCAACACAATCGCTTCAAAAAAATACGGATGTCATTCAGCCAAGTTCACTCATGCTCAATCTGAATGCATATACTCCTCGACGATGAAAAGCTTTGACATCAGGCATCTGAATCTAGAAACTAACCAGTATCTCAGATATTTCACAGGACATGGAGCTCTAGTAAGCGATATAGAAATGAGTCCCTTAGAAGATGTCTTTCTATCAGCTTCATACGATGAGTCGGTGAGACTTTGGGATTTGAGAACATCGAAGGCTCAGGCTATTGTTCCTAGCTTGGTTCCCACATGTATCGCATACGACCCTAGCGGGTTAGTTTTTGCAATTGGAAACCCCGAAAACCACGAAATCGGATTGTACAATATCAGGCAGTTGAAAGCTGGCCCCTTCCTAATGATCAAAGTGGATCCAAAGTTTCATCAATGGAATAAGATGGAGTTCTCTAACGACGGTAAGTACGTTTTACTGGCATCATCCGCTGGGAAGCATCTGATTTTGGATGCGTTTGATGGGACACAACTATTCGAGTTGGGTGGCACCCGACCATTTCCCTTGAGAGAATTTATTGATGCCGGCTCGGCTTGCTTTACACCAGATGGCTGTTACACTTTAGGTACGGATTACGAAGGCAAGATAGCGGTGTGGAACCATGCAGAATCCGTGAGCGGAAGGGTTCTAAAACCACAGGGCTCGATTGCTGCACCACCTGGTACGTGTCCAAGGACCATTGCATTTAATCCCAAGTATAGCATGTTTATCACCGCTGATGAAAGCGTGGATTTTTACGTATTTAGCGAAACGAAATAGAGTTACCATTAAAAGAAAAATCTATAAAATCTCATCTAAATCAGGATAGCGAATTTCACTGTGTTCCTCGGACCAGGCAACCCAACTCTTTAAGAAAGGAACACGGCTCCTTTCCAAAGTTTCCATGTTCCCAATTACACACAGTTGTCTCTTGGGTCTTGTCATTGCGACATTCAGGCGTCTTTCGTCACGAAGAAATCCCACCTCAAATCTGTCGTTACTTCTTACAAGGCTTAACACTATGACCTCCTTTTCCCTACCTTGAAAGCCGTCTACCGTAGATATCTCTACTAGCGGGTATTTGGAATGTACGAGCTTTTTCAATAGGGAGACTTGGGCACTGTAAGGAGAAATTATGCCAATATATCGTTGATCAAGATTGCTTTCTATAAGCTTGGTGACATGATACAGGGCCAAATACGCCTCATTTTCATTGTATTTGGAAGAGAATATTTCCTCGTCATCATCATCATCTGCTCGTTCGGGGAAGTCGTCACCTTGTGTATCATACCATATCAATGGAATTTTAGTATCTTCGTTGACTTCAACACCCGGTAGTTCTGCAAGTGTTTGGTTTGAGATAGAGTCGGCAGCAAGAAGTTTCCCCTGATACATCTGGTTTGAAGAGAACTCCATGATATCATAGTTCATACGGTATTGGATATTCAGCAAATTTTTGAAACTATCACCGTAGTGCTTTACTAGTCTATCAAAGATTGTGGTGCTCAGTACTTTCTTGATTTCTGCATTATCCTCAGTCTTTATAGTTGGTGGCAACTGCTTGTCATCGCCAGCAAGTACTAATTTGGAAATATTAGATTTGTAGTGTGATATTAATGGAATCCAACATTGAGGTTCCACGCTTTGGGACACTTCATCAATAATCAATGTGTCAAATAAATGTGGCGAATGCTGATAAACATTAAGCAACTCGCGGGCACTTGAACCATGTAATGTCGCAACAATGACACGTGCACCAAGAATTATATCCGTAACAACTTTTCGTTCACGTTGTCTCAACTCTTTACGTAGCTCACGGACTTCCTTCCAGCCCTCTTTTCGATCTTTATACGACTTTTTCTTTTTAATAGTCGCAATGGTATCATCGATCTCTTTTGAAATGTCTTTAACTATTGCACCAGATTCGTTGCTCTTGGACAATACGTCCAGAGAATGAGCCAGGTTTTGTTCCAGCAAACGTGCTGGGTGGCCTATACGCAACAGGGAGTCACCTGGTATCACCTTTCCCAACCTTTCAAGTATGGTATCTACGGATATATTAGAAGGGCCGCAGACAAGGACACGCTGACCTTTGTCATACAATTGTTTGATCAATTCAACCAGAGTGTAGGTTTTTCCTGTACCGGGGGGGCCGTGGATTATGCTGATATCGTTCTGTAGTGCGAAGTTTATGGCATCCTTCTGGGACTCATTCAACTGAGGGTTATGAAAAACAGTCTTCTGTTTGGTGTCTTTGTTGGGCAGAAAAGCACGGACATGAAGTAGATATTGGATAATACTGTTATCCGGAGTGTCTTCGAACTCATGTAGTTTACGCATTGTGGATTCCATACGTTTATATGTAATGGTATTTGTTGTTTTGACAATGTATAGCCTTGGATAAGAATAAAGCTTTATAGACTCCTGTTCTTTAGTTTCATCAACTGTGATCACAATTTGCTTGTCGCTGACTTTGAGTACAACACCATCAACTTTGAGCGGCTCTTTCTTTGAAGAAGTTGGCGATATTATGACAATATCACCAGCTTTAACATCACCTCTTACCAATTCCTTGTCTATAGCCAAGTCAGGAGTTAGTTCTAAGTATAATTTGCCACCAAGTCCTGTTCTTAGGTTTTCCAATGTTAAGTTGTTAACCGCTAAACCTTTTGCGACAAGCTTTTGCAGGGGCAACGAGTTCAACAATTCGGAAGTCGTTTCGACATCCTGCGACTGCTCATGGGCAATGCAACGCAGAAACTTCTCAGCAACTTCTTTGTTCATTCAAAGTAGTAGCGCTTTTTTTTGTCAAGGCTGTAGAAAAAGAAGTATGAGTTTTCAAAAGTCTTGAGTTCGTTAAAAATTTGGTGGTACGTACGAATGAATGTATAATAAAATGAGCCTTTTACATAAAAGAGTAGGATAGGGTTCAATATTTCCTAGGCAAAGCAAACTTACATAACGGTCAAGTCTCCAAACTTTTCCTTGTAACCTGGGACCTCCCATCTACCCTTCTTGACCATTTCCTCAACCTTGGCATCAATTTCAGGTCTAGCCTTAGCCAATTCATCCACACTCAATTCGTCAAAAGGTCTAGCAGATTCAATGTTCTTCAAAGTCTCTTGCAAGTCCTTCAATTCTTGGGCAACGACTTGTTCGGTTTCCTTAGCATTGGATAAAGCTTGGGATTCGAAAGCCTCAATAGTAGACAATTGTTTGGAAACATTAACAGTGACAGGTTTGTAGGATTTGAAGAATTTCTCAATCTTTTCAACGACTTCAGTGTTTTTCAACGTAGAGCGGTAGTGTTCGAAATCGACAGTGGTTGGTTGAGATTGTAGTTCAAACAGCTTTCTGCGGGCTTCATCATTTCTTTTCTTGAAAGAAGACAATTGAGTGGCAGTCTTACCGGTTATCTTTAAAGAAGAGATGACCTTGGCCCAGTCCAACTTGTTGGAGGCGGATTTGGCTAGAGACATGTTTTTTTTTTCTTGTGTTATCAACGTTTAGTTTATGTTCACTAAGGAAGAGATTTGGCTACATAAAAGTTGAAAATTTTCCATAGGGGTGGGAACTTTGAACAAGGAAGTGTGAGAACCAATCAGAAGCCTGGAAAAAAAAAGAGATTATATCCGGGTAATAAAACATATGCCGTTAATAGCGACCTAGAATTGAGAGCTGTTACCCTACCATATCAGTATTCCTAGACGTTTCCTGACAACAACAACAACAACAACAACACTATTACTACTATTTCCAATCTTTCGCTAAATCCAGCATTCAAATAGGTATCACTTCTTTCGCATTTTCACGTACCAATGACCAGTGCTCAGTCAATACTTTTAGAATGAGTAGTGACACCAATCCCATAGAATGACCCCAACTGTGCTTTCTGAACTTACACGTTATCTGTAATTAGTGGCGAACCATTTGATGTGATCATCGAAATTCTTGACGTATTACCGCTGCTTCACACTACGGTTGTTTAATTCTAAATCCCAGTAGCTATACTTGTGATCTGTCCACATCACCCACACACCATCTCCCGGATTTCGCCTCCCGAAATATCAACATTGTAGGCCTCTAAAAGATGAATATACAGCCCTTTTCCCAATATACAGGAAGAACAACACAAACACAATAGCTCTTCCTATTACAGAGCTTGAGAGTACTTCATGGATATGGAAGAAGAAGAACACAGGCTCTTCCGACAGAATTCAGATTCTATCGCTGCAGAAGAGCCTATGCCTCTGCTCGAAGATCTACACGATGAAGGTGGCCAGCTCAGGAAAAGGCAAAAAAGGTCTTCGATGGCCTGTGTCAGATGTAGAAGACGGCACGTAAAGTGTCCTGGTGGTAATCCATGCAGCAAATGTATAGCTGCCAATATCGCCTGTGAATATATTGAACCGAACAAGAAACTCATAGTGTCAATGAAATACTTGCAAAAGTTGCAATCCGATCTGGCGGAAATGAAAAAAGAAAACATTAAACTCCAAAATTTGGTCAGCACCATTAATTCCTCTAATTCTAAAATAGTAAGTCAAACACCAAAGGAGACTGCTTTTGGAACTTCTCGTAATTTGCCAAACAAAACTGCTGAACTGAAGGATGTTCAGTTTCAAAAAAATACAGTAGAAAGTACCACTGTTACGAGCGCTGATGATGAAGAGATTGTTCCTAATTTTTCGGAACGTCGTGGTCGTCTTGTCGAATCACGCACAGGTCAGAAATATTTTGTTGGTTCCTCATCAATGACTTTATTTGGAATGGAGATCCAATCGCTAATCTCAAAATCGCTTTCGAAAAAGCTTAAAAAGAGCAAAATTGGTGATCCTACTAATATATTGAATGCCCCTCCTCCACTTGCAGACTCGATTGATGAAGTCCTACAGGAGGAAGGAAACGCTTACAAGATCGTGTTGGCAAAAAATGATGGCAATAACGATATTAGTGTGAATTTTGCGCTTCCCTCATACTCATATGCCATGCTACTAGTGGACACGTTTATTACGTACAACGATGGATGCTTCTACTTCTTTAATGAAGGTATTGTTAAGGAAAACTTAAAAGTTACGTACGAAGGTGGCACCTATTTTGAAGACCACACCCTACAAACTATTTGGTTTACAAAAGTTTTGCTCATTTTTGCAATAGGAGAGATGTACTTGGGTACAGCAAATAACATTAATGGCAATAAATTGTCTTCGAAGGATGGCGCTAAGCTACCTGGCTCGGGATTTTTCGAACAAGCTTCTCAAATCTTCAGTTGTTTATTTTCCAGTGGTAGGATCGAGAATGTCACCAAAGAAGGTGGTATCGAAGTAATGTTGTTGTATGCCTTTTACCTACAGGTTGCCGACTGTACCGTTGCATCTTACTTTTATTTCGGACAAGCGCTAAGAGCGTGTTTGATACTAGGTCTACACGTTGACGCACAAAGGGATACTCTCACGCGGTTTGAATTAGAGCACCGTAGAAGGCTATGGTGGACTGTTTACATGTTCGAAAGAATGTTGAGCAGCAAAGCAGGATTACCGCTGAGTTTCACAGACAATACAATCACTACTGAACTACCGGACGATTTTGACATGACAAATCCACCTCCAGATTGTGAACATTATATTTTTCCTGAGGCCGAGTATATCACAAACTGTGTTAGAATAACACAGATAAATGCTCAAATTTTAAACAAGCTGTATCAAAAACAACCGGATTCTAATATTTTGCCTGTTTTGAAAGATGTGGTCACACAGTTGCTAGAGTGGAGGAGAAGTTTATCCGATTTTCTACAGGTGGACTTTTCTAAAGAAAATTTGGAGATCTCTAGGTTATGCACAAATATGTTTACTGAATATTTCCAGGGTATGAACTTGGCGATCAGACCGTTGCTATTTCATTTTGCTTCTATTCAATTGAAGGAACTTGAGATATCAAATACTTACATCAATCTACAGAAATATTCCAGAACGATTCCATCCCTGTTGAACTGCTCACTACAGGCCTCTATCAACACAGTTAGATCTTTGTGGGAATTAATGGAGCAGAACATGGTTGCTCTGTTTGGTTACATGGACCGAGAGTATCTGTTTACTTCAGCTTGTACGCTTGTGCTTTTCAATGCTGCATTTGGCATTCATAAACAGACCTATCAGCACCTAGACCATGCATTAAAAATATTTACAAAAATGAGGAACTTGGGAAATAACCCGGCTGGCTTAAGGCGAGCCCAACTGTTAAAACTAATGACCAATTTGGACTTCCATAATATAATGAAAGATTTAATTACCAAGCATGAGGACACGCTACGCCCAGACTCTCAATTTGATGACCACGGTGATAGGGAAGTAGATATTGTATCTTATGCTTCAACACTGTCGCCAAATGAAAGTATTGCCAGTGGACATCGTTCTGGATCGGCGACCTCTTTTCAGCCCAGCTTGGCCGGTTTGCATAAGGCTGAGACCCAAATTGTTGAGAAGAATGCTACCAGGTTATTTACTGGTCCTTTGGACGTAGAAAATAATTATGACTTACAGAAATTACTCCACAACTTGGATGACATTGGAAAGACTGATAACCAGTTATGGAAAGAAATTACGGATCAGGCAATGTGGTTAGGTAATTCGATGGATCCTACTGGTGGAATTGAGGATGAGACCTATACCTAAATGTAAGTTGAAAGGTCGTAGTGAGGCAAAGATTATATTCAATTTTTTTTTGTTATTATTGGCATTTGATATTATTCTATATGATAGCGGTATCAGTTTTATAAATTTGTGTTTTTTTTCAATGCAAGTTTGTTTCACCTCATACTTCTAATTTAGTCAGTAGGAGCATTAGATCGAAAGATAAAAAATCACAGATGTACATTACGGTAAGATAAAAGGCATTGACTACTTCTAAAAAATTTTATATTTAGCTAGTATACATGTTAGATTAAGGACAAATTCTTTTCGTGATGTTTTCTATGTCTTCATTGACCCAATCTCTTAGTCTTTTCTGAGACCTGAGTATAATGGAGTAACCCAAGCCCAGTTCTTGATTATTGAGTTCTTCTTGTTGTAGCACTAGTGAATCTTTCAAGTGTTTCTTGTTCATTTTGTTTTTTTTCAAAACTGAATCTGCTACCTTTAGCTCTCTGAAAACAGATTGTTGTTCAGACTCGATTTGAGAAATAGCAGCATATCTAGTAATCAATGTCGAGCCCGCACTTCCAATCCTTTGCAACTTGTAAATAATTCCCTTGATAGTAGTACGCAATTTGAAACTTAGGTATGGAGAGTTCAGCAAGTTCATTAGCCATTCTAAAACATTTCTAGCCTTTAACAAGTTTACATCACTTTCGGTCTTCAGCCCCTGGTGCACAGAATCCAGGATCCACTGAAGGTACTTGTAGTAGTCTTCGTTACCGTCAGATAAGTTTTTCAAAGACATGGCTTGCTGTAGCAAAGGAACTTCATTTTCTCTTATTGAAGGACAGGACAGGACCCAACGAAAGGCCTTTTCAAACATAAATGACGCTGGTTGTGCTAATACGGTAGATATCCGGGCTATAGTCAACCAAATCAATGGACTGATATCCTGTGGGGCAAGCTTCTTTCCGTTGGCATCAGTTTTATGGAAGGTGTATGCAATCCTGGTCAATAAAACTTTGAGGATGTGGCCTTCTTTAAATTGGCTGTTTTCTTCTAAGGATTTGATTATCTCATAAATTATGGATAGTGCAATCCTAGAAACCTCACTAGAGTCAGATAAAGAGCTAATGATAAACTGCAGAAGTCTTGATTCTAGCAGTTTTTTGACCTCAAATTTATACGTCAAACTACCATCCTCTAGGACTTTCTGCCTTACCAGTTCGTCATTGTTTATGATAGTAAGCAATATAAACAACGGATCATATATCGTGTCTTTCACTTTACGGGTGTTCAGTTCGCTTTGCTGCTCAAAGTTTTGTAACTGCTTCCATCTCTCTTGAACAGTTTCATTGGTAAATCTTGGAACATCTGGCCTATCAGGGATGTAGTTCGTGATAGAGTTATTGACTGTATTTTTACTCAAAGTTACAACGAAACCTTCTTTTTCTTTAATTATAAGCTTTGTAGAGCCAATCAGCTGCATTTCATCAGCAGAAAGATTATCCAAAAAGTCCCACGAATAGATGTAATTAGTCCATGGAATAGATGTCTTCGTTTCAATATGCTCCAAGATCTTCAAAATAAATCTATCCTCTGGCTGAACTGAGCCGTTGTAAAAAGTTAATAGCTTTTCTTGAACAACTGCATTGGAGTTTTTCGAAACATCCACACAGTATAAGTTGTAAATCATAGAACCGGTTAAGAAACGTATGTGGGGCTCCACGTTGTCCATTGTCAAAGAATTGTGGTTGTTGTGAATTAAAATTTGTAGCATCCTGCCACTTTCAATACTAGACCTACCACCGCCTAAAATGAGAACGTTTGTATACTCCATTACAATTTCGTAAGAAATCCATTTGCTACCCAGAATTGCCTCCAGTTGGGAGTTTAAGGAAGAATTATTGGCTAGCTTCCAAATATTTGTCTTTAGCAAGATTTCCTTAAATTGAAGCAAAAATGAAACAAAATTTTCTGACAGCATTTGAGACTCGGAAAACCATTTGGTGATAAACAAAATAGATTTACTCAACCATGTTTTGATCATCTCGCTCTCAAAAGAATTAGACAAATTCACGAATTTAGCAATTGGAGTAATATACTTGTGTTTATACTGAGTAGTTGCAAACGAAAGAATTCTAGTTTTTTCTTCTTCAGTAAGTAATAAGTAGCAATTGCAAAATAATTCCATGATGTCTCTGAATCCTCTAGCCGAAGCAGTTTCAAAAAACTCTAAACTAACATCGACAGATCTTCTCAAAAATGTTTGAATTTCTTCGCTCTCCTGATTTTTCAGCAATTTTCCAATAGCAATAATAAGGTCATTTCCGGTAATGTTCTTTAGGTGTGGCTCCAGTCGCGGAATCGCTTCTTCGAATTTTAAACATTGTTGAGCAACAGGTAGCCTAGAAATATTTTCCAAAGCAAGCTGGAAAACTTCTTCAAAGTCTAGTTGTGGAATTGCTTGTATTTCCATAAACCTTGCTAGCATAACAGCAACTTTTTGGGAAGACTGCTTTAATAGAGACATAAAAAGCTCATTGCTCATGGTTTCCTTCTTTTCGTATAACTTCAGTAGCATGGAAAAAACGATATCCTGGTTGATAGAACTACTTGATTTTAACACGGTAAGCATTTGGTCATTAGATAACATTTGTGCTGCCACGTTTAAAATATTGAGTAAATTTTCATCGGCATTCCATAGTTCGTAACAACCGCTGAACAATGAGAACATATGTTCCTGGAACTCTGGAAGCTCTACCCCCAGTTGATCATATATTTGGATCATATCAGCGGTAACATGTGCTAGTTTTTTACATTTCACGGTATTCGATAAGTCAGTAGATGGGTTTAGAATAATATCCTTGAAGTATTTAGGTTTAGGAAATTCGAACTTGAATGAATTAGTCGTAGAAGCATAGTTGCCGACTCTGGACAAGAGATCATCGAATATGGATGACAAGTTGTATTTATTCAGAGGAATTTCGTCATGATTCAACAAGGTGCGTACTCTAAACAGTAAACCAACAACATCCAGATCGTTAACCGGATACCTTGAAATAGAGGTCAGTTTGCTCAAAGGCAATAATGTGATGTACTGGAAAAAAGAGAAATCAACATTATTGCACAGCAAATAATCACTCTTTTGTAAGTTGGAAATGTTCTCTTCATATTTTTCAAACTCGAAATAAATAGCCACAGCATCCCTTGGGATTTTTTCCATGGTACCAATCATATCCTTCATAGACCCAGATGATTCACCAACGAAAACCAGGTTCCTCAGAAAAATCAGGATCCACTTAGACACGAGATCGTACGACGAACTTTTATCGACAAACTTCCATTGCTCACTCAGTGCGATTACAAACGGGGAGATGTAACCATACTCTTTGGAAATGTCAACATACTTGTATGGTGTTTTCACGCATCTAGAAACAGTTTCATCCAGCAACTTCCAAATCTTCTTCAGCTGAGCAGTATCTGGCTCGTCTTCCGCCTGTGTTGTAACTTGTAAACTATTGATTAACGCACTGATCGGAGAGGCTAAAAGCCTATCGGAGTTGAATATAATTGTGTAATGCAATAGGTTGTCTAACAACGCTGTGATCTTAGATGTGATGGCATTTGTAGCATTTTTAGATGATGATAGTTTCAAAAGAGATGTAAACAACGAGTTTTCGTTCTTGGCTGCATTCCACCACTTGGTTTGAGAGTTGTTTAATTCTTGGTATTGCAAAAAGTTATCCAAGATTACTAAGTCAACACCTTGAAATGTATCTTGATTCATAATGTCGACATAGATATTTGGAGAGGGCAAGGCAACATTGAAAAAATTAGGAAAAAACTTGCTATAGTACCTCAAAATTATAGTCAATGAAAGCGACAAGAGTTTGTTGTCACGTTGTTTGGAGTAAACTTCATTTAAAATGGATGTAACGATAGCTAGATCAGGGATCAACGCATGGAAGTTATTGGTCAAAGTAGCTTTTTCCGAGTCCCAGCCCTTCTGACTATACATTTCTAAGACTGTTTCGAGCTTTTGGAAAGAAAACACCAACATTTGGCATCCAAGTTGCTTAATCAAAGGGACTTCATGTTGTAAAGATTTTGTCAAGGCATTCTTAGTGATGGGAGATGGGAGAATATTGTCCATGACTAAGGTAATAGATGGTAGAAGATCAGTTTGGACCGAAAACATGCCATCTGGAATTGGCAATTTCATTATTCTTCCTAATAACAATGTAGAGCCAAACCAGTACGAGGTCATTTTAGGATCATGGGTACCATGAGATGCTAAGAAATTGCAGTATGGTGGGATCAACTCTGGAACATGCTCTAGAACTTTTAAGACGGTGTTAGATTGTACATCATCTTCCCAAGGTTTAAAATTGGTCAACATTGTGAACAACAACTTGTTGTGGAGCTTAAATTGCTTTTGGTTGACTTGCACAGGTGCACCCGTGCTACTACCTGATAAGTTGACTGAAAATACAGACTCTGCAAACCACAATTTGTCATCTGAGAAGGCAACGCTGTATTGAGGATCAGTTGCATACGTCTGGAAAAAGTTGTCAACTTGCTTAACTAAGTTCTTAGAGCTAGAGTAGTAAAATCCATGAATTTTGCTGACGACAAGTTCGTTCAAAATTTTACACTTTGTGATTTTCTTGAAGGATTTTTCCTGGAGAATTTTCTCCATAAACACAGTAATCGTTTGTTCCATCAACTCCGTTGTGTCAACCTTATTCATATGTTTAACCCATGTACTCATGATCTTATGGTTCTCAACCAATATGTCCTTTCTCAACAATGGAGTGGCATTTTCAATAAGTGCAAGCCAAAACTTTATAAAATTGAATCTCATAGAAAAATGCGAATTATTCTGCGCTAACTCCACATCTGCCAATTCAGCCTTACTTGGAGTTAAAATCTTGGGTAAACTGGAGAGAGATAAATCGAAAAAAGACAAGAAATCATCGACATGTTGGCCCTGATGAAAACTTACAATTTCTTTCATCAGGCGTATAATTGGGTTGGTGATTGATGGTCTCAGATTGTTCAAGCCCCTGTAAAGAACCTTTGCGTATTTGCTTAAAATGTCTCCTATCAATGTGGAACCGTATTCATGTAAACTTGGATCAAAGTTTAAGATCTTTAAAGTTCTTGTTAGCTTTATTGAGGTATCAGTAAACATGTGGTGATTATTTACCTGAGCATAGTAAGACCACGCTTGGGTGGCTTGCGAAGCAAATCCCTTTTGAAAAAATTCAATAATAGATTGGAAATCATTAGAAGCACCTTCATCTGTAATGTCAATTGAAGATATGATCTGCTGTAAACTATCGAATACACCGTTGTCAAAAGTAGAAGCGTCCGTGAATTTGTTTTTCTGTTTCCACTTCTTTTTGTCCTGGTTAGACAAGGATTCGTCCGTGCTGTGCATCTTATTAGTACAGCAAAGAGAAGTAAGGCTTATAGAGACAAAACAGTCAGCTGTTGAGCGATGAGCTTCGAGATGAGCTTACCGGGAAAATTTTCTCATCACTCTTTTAAAAGTACGTTAAATATGATATCGCGTCAAATAATTATACACGGACGAATATTTACTGTCACAAATAGTTTAGTTTTTAAATACGATAATTCATTGGAAAACCTGCCCATTTAGATGGTTTGGTATGTGCGTAAAAACTGGGTATTCTGTTTACTTTTGTAAGAAGTCTTTGTGTCTTTTTATGTGGTTTTATTTTAGAGTGTTGTAAAACATAAATATGTCATTAAAATTTAAAATAAACTTGAAATTGATCCTAGTACAAACAACAGCAGTCAAGACATGTATTACATTTATTACCTGTTTCTTATCCTAGGAAATTAGAATTCACCATCTTTAATATTGATACAGATGATAAAACTACCAAGAAATGTTCTCGAAATCCCTAGGATATTCCAAATACCTGTCGCCGCCTCCTTTTCCGCACTAGAGTTGGCTTTTCTTAATTTGTTCGAAAGCTTGGCTCGAAAATCAGCGGACACCAAAATATAGAGGGTGTAATAGTCAATACTTGTTAGTTGGTGTTCTGTGATATGTAGGATTTGAAGAAATCTTGAATATCCGAAGCGTGTGCCTCTCAACGATCTAAATATTTTAAACAAGCCTAAGTTCTAGAATGGGTATCCTTTTAATACAAATATAATACACCTAGGTTAGCACAAATATTTGAACATTATGCCTACAGCTTTCAGCGCCTCGGGTTTTGGATAAAAGGTTCTGTCCTGCGGAGAACACCCATCTCGTTGGCATCCGACGTATCGATTGTTTTTACTCGGTCCGACTTCAGGAAAAAACAACAGTAAAAGAGGCAGAAAACTATTGTGTTACACCTGTTTTACCAGAATATACATCCAAAAGAAATGCTCAAGGCCATATACAAACCTACGATTTCATGTGTTCGTCTATATTCTCAAAACCTGTCAGCCCAAAGGCCGAAGAAGTCGAGATTTGACAAATCCATGATTAAGCCTGCCATAGTCTTGATTGTGTTTGGATCTATGTTAACAAATGTGATGGAACAACAAAAGAAGAATTCTGAACTGGAAAGACGTTACTCTTTGAAATTGAAGATATTGAGGGATTTAATAGATAGAGTAAAGAAGGAAAATGACACCTCTTTTGATCCTGAGGAGGAGTTAAGGTTGGTCAACAAAATATTTGATCGCTATGAAACCTCCAAATTCGTCAAGTTAGAAGAGGAGGCTACAAAGGCAAGAGAGTTGACCCAAAGAAAAGATTATTCACGGAAGGATATAATAGACAGCTTGAACTTTAAGCCTGATCAAGAGGAGGAAGAGTCTTTGCAGGCCCTCTTCAATGACATCATGAAGGATATCGAGGAGACTGGGCAACATCTAAAAGGTGAAGAAAAGCAAGAAGGAAAAAACTCAAACTCTTCTGGCCTTCAGCAACCTTCTCCAAAGGAAGAAATTGTCACTGACAGGAAGGTCTTAGCCCAGGAAGCTGAAAAAGAGAAAGAAAGACTGCAATATAAGCTTAATACCAAGTCCCATGTTATAGTCGAAAATCCGGGAGAATATGCTAGTGCGGCTGAAGAGAACAAAGTTTCCAAGTTTTTATAAGTTCCAACAGGAAAGTATTGGTCGGAATATTTCTTTATATAAATATACAACAGTAATGCAACTTCTTAAAAATATGCTTTCCTAGTTTCCTGCTTGTGCACCATCTGGCGTTTTTTCGCCAACGTTTTCGCTTTTGCTATTGCTATCCTCCTGTTTTACAGAATCTGTATCAGCGTCTATCCTTTCATTATGTTCGCCAGGCGATTCCTCTGTTAACGAAGCGACAGTACCCGCATTGTTAGAGTTAGAATTATTCGAAGGAGTCAATGATGAGCTCGGCGAGACGTTAACAGCGGTTTTGTTTCCTTGTAAATTGTTGTTATTGGCAGAGTCCTTAGTAGGGCTTGCCATCTTATTGACGAAATTATTGACGCTCTGCGGGGTCAACGGCTTTGGCTTACTAGCTAGCTCTTCAGGGTTTCCCTGTGCCTCTGTATTAGTACTGTGAGGCCCTTGCTCTACCAAACCATTGTTCTTTTGTGGCGAGGAGCGTAACTGTTCTTGTTTTTGGGCCTGTTGTTGCTGTTGTTGCCGTTGCTGCTGTTGCTGCTGTTTCAACTGTGATTGTAGTTGTCGTGGCTGTTGTAAGTGTTGCTGAGTATTTGGTGACAGATTACCATCACTGGTAGCATTGGAGTTGTTTATTTGGCTGGAACTTTCTTTAAGTTCAGCATTCGGTGTTTTGCTAAAATCCATAGCAGATGGCGTGCCAAAGTTACTCACTGAATTAAAACCAGTGCCAGAGATACTTGGCATATTTCCAGATATACTAGTTAGCGTTTGTAGAACTTCAGGTGGTAAATTCCTCAGCTGGTTAAGAGAAATTTGGAGTGTAGGTTGATCGTAAGGGCTTTGTGCGACAGATGTAAGATTCTGTTGATGGGGTTGCTGGTTTTGCTGTGGTAGCATTGGAGACTGGGATCTTGGAGGAACAAATTGCTGAGGTTGCACTTGCTGCTGCTGCTGCTGCTGCTGCTGCTGCTGGCTCGTCTGTGATGGCTCGTCTGTCAATAACCCTGGGATCTGAGTTAGAAGCATGTGTATCCTCTTCAAACCATTACCAGCTTTTTCGAAGCTCTTTGCAGACATTCTTAAAATCCAAACATAGTTACGCAAACAGTCTCTAAACAGAACAGACTCATCTTTATCTGATGACGTAACATATAGCAAGGCAGCAAATGTGCCAATTAAAGTCAAATTACCGGTGGAGCATGTGTACCAGAAAGAGTTTATGTGTTCAGTTTTTAAGTCACGAATGAATTCAATGGCTGCAATTAATCTCGTCTTAGCTGCGGTGCGACATACTTGTACCAGCTCCTTTGGGGTCTCTGGTTTCAAAGTACTGATAATTTTCCTGTGAAGCGTGATTTCAGCTGCAAAGTAAGCCAAAGTTAACGCGGCATTACTATTGAGTTTTCTTGCTTGAAAGTTATTCATGGATAGCTGAGATGGTAGAGAATGATACCATTCCCTGAGTTTCAACTGCAAAGGTTTAGCAAGCTTCAACACCTGTTCAATCTTGTTTGTTGTCTTAATCGCACCCAACGTGTAAAAAGTATCTAAGATCTCACCCAATATTATACTCAAAGAAACCATTTGCTGAAACAGCATTTTTCCGCTGTCAAAATCTTCATCCGTAGGCGATAAATCCAACATAGAAATGTTGCCGATAGGGCTGGCACGATTAACACTTGAAACACCATTAGCGTTAGAAACGTTCTGACTGTTGCTGATTACAGGTGACTTGTCCGGGAAGTCATCCTCAGCTAGCATCTTTACCAACCAGTTTCTACCCAAAATTAAGTGCGAATGGCGCGATTCCATAAGGGACAGCCACTTGTCCTGAGTCCACACTGCCCAAGCCAATCTTCTTCTCAAACCCCTTTCCCAACGTGGCAGTCTCCAGTCCTGACAATCGACACCTAGACCCAAGTCCTCTGCCAAAGCAACAACTTCTGAACATATTACCCAGTTGTTAGGGCATTCACTCCTGCACTGTAAGATCAAAAGCCCCGTTTGTACAATACTAAGTTTTGGCCTTTCAACAACATCGAAAAATGTCCTCAATGCGATTTCGTTCAACTGCTCTACAACATCTGGTTTTGGAAAGCCAACCAATTGGGGATGAAATTCCCACCATTGTAACGCCAGTGAATAAATGGCAGCTAATAATGGAGCGGTTAGCTCTCTATAAGATCTCGAATACTTTTCGAGAAAGACACGTTCGTGTAGAATTGGAAAATAGGGATGAATCAGTTTGAAAAAAATGTCAACCAAAATTTTCCCATGAGGATGTATTAATTTCTCAACCATATCGATTTCTTGTTCCTGTTTCAGGTATAGTTGTTGGTTAAAATCATCACGTAAGACAAATTGCACATTGGGAGCAACCTTTCTTAAGGCCAAAGTTTTAGATAGTTGAACTTGATCAATCTTGTCCAATTTTACATGATTAATCAAGTTAATGTCAAATACAGAGGTTGGTCCGACATAGAAAGATGACCTCGGATACTGTATTGGGGGTTGGGCATACGGCTGCCTTTGCGGCAAGGCAAGGTTTGTGTTGCTATTGCTATTTGTATTGGCTTGGAAGTTGGTGATGGCGGAAATGTTTGAAGGAGAGCCACTACTGTTATACGAGGCGGTGCTGTAGTAGACAGGCGAGCCAGCCCTGTTAACGTTAAAATTTGTAGCACCTTTATTGGCGTTATTGTTCACGCCTTGATTCAAATTTTGTAAGAGTTCTGAATAGTACTGGGAGACACCATCGTTGTTGTTCAGTTTGGCCCTTTTCAGCAGTTCGTGAACATTGACGTTTTCGTCAACTCTAGACCTTTTCTGTTGCTCTTGCAACAACTCCGTTGCAATTCTAGAAGATGGAAGTTCGGAGTAAGTACATTTAATACCCTTCGTTTCACATTGAACACAGTTGGCTAAGTCTGGAACTATGACACATTTGGTTTGCCTCCTTCTACAATGGTCGCACGGCTTCTCAGTAATTGTAGATTTGTTTTCATTGTTATTTTTCGTAATCGGGGTAGTGGCATTTGAAGTGCTGTTGTTAAATTGCGGAGAGTTGCTGCTGCCTGATCTACTTAACAGATCCTGGTAGTGTTGTAACAAAAGATCCAAGTTCTGTTTGTCAGCAACTTTATCATTCAGATTCGGAAGGTTGTGCTGTATAGATTGGTCCACACCATTATTTTCGCCGTTAGAATTATTATTGCCACCGCCGTTGTTAGACCTACTGTTGTTATTATTATCGTTGTTGTTGCTGTTGTTTGGATTCCCGGACGGGATTTGAGTGTGGCTATTAGCCAAGCTGTTTAATATGCTATCGTAGTTGTCATTGAAGCTTAACATGGAAGTGTTTAAACTGTTATTATTATTTCCACTGCCATTACCGTTAACATTACCATTACTATTGCCATTACCGGCTGCGCTCCACAAATCTATGTTGTTATTAGACATCTGTCAGCTGTTGTTTTAAGCCAAAAAAAAAGTTCAACCAGTACTTCAGAAGCAAGTAAGAACACAAACAAAGAATTGAGTGGGAGCGAGACTAATTTAATATAGGCAAGATTTTCCAAATTGATCAAGTATGGTATTTTCCTTGCAGTTGAGCTATATCACTGATATGTTCCTGTAAAGAAGAAAGGAATGAAAGGGGAACCAGATGAGCTTCGGAAAATTCCATAAATTAATTGGGAAGGGAAAAAAAAGAAAAAAAAGGTGCCGTACAAAGGCAGACAGGGTAACACTCGCCAGAACACGGTCCCACAGCATCGAGCATCGAGCATAAACGTAATGCAGAATCGATTTCCTGACTATATACACACTAGATATCATTCACTAGTAGACGAACTCGCCAAGGTATGCCTCCGCAACAAATCTTGCTCTGGCATTCAAAAATAATTTCATTTCACTAATCTCCTTGTCAACCTCTTCCATAAATTCGATAATGAAATCCACCAACTTCTCGGTTTTCATGGTTTCTGTATGCTTGTTGGTAATCAAAAACGAAATACTGTAGCCGTGGATCGCAACACGTCTTAGAATGTAAAAGGACTCAGCACGTTGTTCCAAGAATCTAGTGAATTTGTGGACCAAAATCTGTTCGATCTCGTCTGCTTGCTTGACCTTGATGCTGACACGCACAGAATTGACACTGGGCTCAATTAGTACTTGTTCGTGTTCATTACGAGAAATGTGCATAGGCTGCAGCAAGAGCTCTGCGCTTTGGTTGTTGACTTCGATCTCTGGTCTGTTGTGTCTTTCCACTTCTTGAGAAGAAAAATTGCTCAAGTTCAGAGCAGCCTGCAAGGAGTAGCGCACTGCTGTCAAATATGGGCGGAGAGACTGGGACATATTCTTTTGTTTGGTAGTATGTGTTTGTGATTTAGAGCCCACTTGGATTTAATCGGTTTTTCCCCTTTTCTGTTTGTTTAAAAAACGATGAAGGTGCAAGCGTCACCCGGCCAAAACCCATTATCGAGAGTGATACAGAAGTAGAGCTCATCACGTATTTAACTGCAATATAAGACAGTTGGAACAACAAACGAGCATTTGATATGACCGAGGCTACATGGAAAGAGGCCAAGGACCTGCAAGGAAGAATATACTATTACAACACTGCTACTAGTGAAACCACATGGACAAAACCGCAGGAGTTGTACTCAGAACTAGAACGTAGGCTGCTGGCACATGGTTGGAAGGTGGGCAGTACAGCGGGCAAGCAGACATACTACTACAATGAAGCTTCTGGTGAATCACGTTGGGAACTGCCCGTGCTACCCGACCAAGAGCAAGATGTCCAAGCCAAAGCAGAAATTCCTGTTCGACAGAACAAGGAAAAAGATCCGAGACAGAACCAAAACGAAATCCTAACGGCAGTATCCCAGGAAGACGACAAGTATCACAACAAATCCTCAATTTTGTATGTCTCTCCTAAAGCCAGAAGCGAGGCTGAGTCTGTGTTTATGCAGATGCTTAAGGATCACCAGATAGATTCAACTTGGTCTTTCAACAGGATTATTTCAGAATTGAGCTGCAAAGATGCTAGGTATTGGTGCATAGATGATGACCCATTATGGAAGCAGCAGATGTTTGAAAAGTATCTATCTAATAGATCCGAAGACCAGTTGTTGAAAGAACATGCTGCTGTGAGTAAGTTTAAAAATGCTTTTATCACCGTACTTTCGAACAACGATACAATTCGCTACTATACCAGGTGGCCTACCGCGAAAAGACTTATATCAAATGAGCCAATTTACAAGCACTCTGTGGTGAGTGAGCGTGTCAAAAGAGAAACCTTCCAGGAGTACATTGATGGCCTCTGCAAAGAGCATACCGAATCACAAGAAAAGTTGAAAAAACAAGCTTTGCAGGAGCTGAGAGAGTATTTGAGTTCGATAATGCCTGACGAGGAAGAAGTTCTGTCGTGGTCTGAACTTTCTACCACTTATTTGTTTGAGAACAGCGAACGTTTCATGGCAAATAAACATTTTGAGGTTTTAACACGAGAGGAAATTTTGCAAGAATACATATCCATGGTTGAAAAGTTCATCGGAGAGTATCAACTGAAGCTAGAACATCTAAACAATCACAACTACAGGAACGATAGAATTGCTCGAGATGGTTTCAAAGACTTGTTAAAAGAGCTTGGCGACAAGATTCGTTCTACCAGTAGATGGGATGACGTCTACCCACTTCTGAGAAACGATTCGAGATTTTTAGCAATGCTTGGACGCAATGGTTCATCAGCACTGGATTTATTCTTGGATCTAGTTGAAGAAAAAACTCTTGTAATCAACGGTCAAAAAAACATAGGTGAGCAATTACTCATCGACGCAAAGTTTTCATGGTCTGAAGATGCAGCCGAAGACCATTCCAAGATAACAGCTATCATAGCAGGCAATCACCAATTCCAAGCGGTTGACGAACTCGACATCGAGGTTATAGTCTCGCAGATTGTAAAAGCTCATCAGTTGAAGTTACAAAAGGAGAAAGAAATAGCTCAAAGGTTACTGGAACAGCGCAAACAATACTTCCGTTTACTTTTACAAAGATTCTATGGTATGGGTAGACCAAAGCCCGAGAAATGGGAGGATGCGGAAGAGCAACTGAAAAATTTCCCCGAGTTTGCTGATCTAGATGATAGACAGCTTAAAATCCAGATCTTTCAAGAATTCAAGCCAAACCAAATACCACAGCACCCAGTGGCACCTCCCAATAATCCAAGAAAAAGGCACTTGACCCCCGTAGAATTAGACTATTGAAGTGAACCGTTTGTACTTTTTGTTATAGCAAAGGGCATGCCGTTTCTCCTTTCATCATTTGGTTTTGAGAAGATACATACATACACACATGTATATATATATCTATTCATTACTTAAGAGTGCACTAAGACCAAGTATGCCCATTAATGCAAACTTAGCATACTTGTTCTCAGAAATCCAGATCGTAACGTATCCCAGTTGAGGTATATATCCCTTGACAGTACCAACAATATCCTTATCCTTTTGTAAATAAATCTTTCTGCCGGCGTATAGTGGAATATCATTACCTGCGTTGTTATCACCTTTAGTCAACAAAAACTGTTTTCCAGTGATTTCATTGTGATGCTCTCTTAAAACTCTATGAACAATCGGAATGTCCTTCCCGTCGACCTCATAGACAACAATGTCACCAACCTTATTTTGTTCATTTCTATTCCACAAGAATAATATATCACCTCTTTGGAAAGCTGGTTCCATAGAACCAGATAGGACAACGACAATTGGTGAATGGGAGTTTGTTGCAATGGACAAACCCTTCCAAAACATGAAAGCTGAAGCCAAAACAAAACATACGTTCAAGAAACGCGTCAATTCCAGTCTTAAGTTCATAGTCTCCCAGTGACTTCTTTGCTTTACTTTTCGGTATCTTTTAGGGACAACATACTGCGTTAATTAGAAGTTGTGCGCTAGTAGTAAATCTCAAATAGTTATCATTAAAAACGAAGAATTAAGTCGCATAGAGGAAATTATACGTTTTATATGTGGATTGCCAAACCCCTCCCCTTATATCTTGGCTGGCAAACATATCAACATTTCAACAGATTCATTTAAGAAAGAGTTCTTTATTTTTTGCTAACCAAGAGATATCGTGTTAATATGAAAGTTGCTATAGTTGGTGCTAACGGCAAAGTTGGTAGGTTAGTGTGTGATAAGCTAAAAGAATGCAAGAGTTTTGCTACACCGTTGGCCTTAGTTCGGACTGAAGAACAGGTTGATCATTTCGAGCGGGAAGTTGGTATTGAAGCCTCATTGACAAGTATTGAAGATTCCAATGTGGGACAAATTGCCGCTGCCTTGAAAGGCTGTGATGCTGTTGTGTTCTCAGCTGGTGCTGGGGGCAAGGGTGTCGAAAGAATCTTCACAGTCGATTTGGATGGCTGCGTCAAGACAATTGAAGCATGCGAAATTGCTGGTATCAAAAGATTTATTGTTGTTTCAGCTATAAATGCTGAAAACCGCGAGTTTTGGTGGAATACCGCTTTGAGAAACTACTACATTGCAAAAAGAACAGCCGATCATGAGGTCAAAAACTCAAAACTCGATTACACCATTTTACATCCTGGCTCTTTGATGTTAGGCGGTGGTACTGGTAAATTGACTCCAGTTGCTAGAGTCCAGGAAACAAAGAAAAATCACTATGCCATTCAAAGAGAAGATGTTGCATCGGTAATTGTCGAGTCCTTGTTAAACCCTCAGAAGACTATTCGTAAGACGATTCCCTTAGCCAATGGCGAACAACCAATTTCTGAATTTATTCAAAGTTTATAAACCAATAGCGTTACAGCATCTTTAACAAGCAAATACATGTATGTATATATATATATATATATATTTTTGTTAAATTATGAATACCAAGTCAGAAAGAAGGCGTTCACAATTTCGTTATAACGCTACGGCTAAAAGTTTCGAGGTCTATCCTTTTTTGCTTATGGTACGCATTAAAGGCGTGTAAGCCTTTTTCGTCGTACGAATTTAACTTGATTACCCTTGTAATTTCCTGGTAATTTGCAATCCAGTCTAACCATGCTAAACCATGCAATAAAGAGTCGGCCAAATCGTCGTTTTTGTTTTTGCCAGCGGCATCATCCAAACTTAAAGCTTCAAAAAAGCTGAAATTCTGACTTTCAAGGCTTTTACCAAACACTTCCTGCAGATCGGTAGACAGAGTAAACTTGTTGAATTTTTTATCGGTTAGTTGATCCTGAAGCAACGATTGTACAAGAGAGATTTTCAACATTTTAGTTAACGTCGAAGAAGTGGACTTCAATTCCATCTTAGGAGATCCTCTGCCATATTTCGCCTCCAATAAGTTTTTCGTAGGAACTAGTTTACACCAGTAATCGGTCATACGCTTTGGGTCCGAAGACTTGACCAAATACTCCTTTTGCTTTGAATATTTATTTTCCCTTTCCAGTAGCAACCTGTACTCCAAATTAGAAAATAGAACGTGTTCCAAGATGTTGACTTTTAAAATGGGTTCAAATACGTTGGCTGACCCCATGGTTCTGGCACGCTGCCTTTCAATGACAAACGCATCGGGAGAGTTTGAAGTTAGGAATTTGGTCAAATTAAAACCCAACTCAGACATCACATTTGGCTGCAGTATCGATGCTTTCATTCCGGGCTCCAAAAACTTTTCACCGAGTCTTATCTTACCCCACTGTGTCAGTACAGGCGTCTGGTCATCCAAAGACCATGAAAACCTACTGTAGGCAAAATTCTCAATACCCATATCTATAGCCATAATGTCCAATTTGCCCTTTTGTTCTCGAATTTTGTTCAAATCATGTAGCAATGTTGATTGGTACAAGATATTGTTCCTAATTTCAGTTTTGCTGGAACCTTCCTTCGAGCCAATTGAGAAGGCCATCTTTTTTAAAGTCTTTGCATCACTTTTTTTACAGTAGTGTTCTATACCAGAAACGATTCCCTTCAGTTTAACCTTATTTTTGGACATATTTTGGGCACCAGAGCGTTCGAGATGAATAAAACCCATCAGTCTCATGTGGACAGTAATAGTTCCGAATGAGATTCCAAAACAGAGGCAAATGGTAATATCACGTTACACGTCACACTACCAGTGTCAACAAAGATGGATATTTGTTTTCGAAAAGGAGAGACAACGAACAACGCAACCAACCGGTTATTCCCAGTCCACCTTTCCACAATACACACATATATATATACGTACATCTCATTGTTTTGGATTTTCAAACCGGAAGTGCGCTTTGTTTTCGTACAGATATTCTATTGCTTTTCCTAAGCTCTGTAATTACCATTTTTACAATCGGCGTCAGTTTTTTTTTACTACTTGCAGTAAATAAAAGTGAGAAAGACACACTAACGGAATGGATCCTCCTTCCAACCCATTAGTATTTTTTCAAGAACATAGAGTAATAAAGGCGGATAAAAAAGAAAAAGTGTGAGCTCATCATGCGCGAATAATTGTCCATCAATTTCTTCAAGATTTCGGGTCAGCTCATTATCAAAAAGACACCTGTTTCCCCTTCAATTTTCTATTTACGACGCAGCCTCTACCGTGACAGACACACAAGCTTTTAAATAAGAGGTAAATACACAGTGCCTCTTTTTTTTTTTTTTTTTTTTTCATTTGTTTTTTTTCTTTCTGCTTCTTCCCTTTTTCTTGGTTTAATTTGCACAAAACTTACAAGTTATTAACAGTCGTCTTTCTTTCTGTCCAACGCATGAGAAAAAAGAATATACATGATGATGAGGGAAGAAGAAATTTTGCCAGAAATATACAGAAATGCTAGAGTTGTTCAAGGAATGTATAACCAGTCCCAAGACACTTTAGTCGAAGCTCTCATAGCCAATCAATCCGCCACACTTAACCGCAAGTCTATCAGGAGTACAGTCAGAGAGGTATTTTCACGAAATAAATTAGAAACTAGTCCATTACATGAGACAAAGCTAAGTGGTAGACTTCGGCATCGATTCAGAAGATGGAAGAACAATAGTGATAAAAACAACCACGGAAAAAGCAGCGGCAGCAGCGGCAACGACACTGCCAACACTCACAAAACCAATAACGCTAACCTTAATAACAATAAAGATAAAGTTCAAGGTGCAGATGCGGACCGTGAAACACAAGAAACGTATCTGCCGACGATGGGCGAGCCATTCGGGAGCAACGAGAACATGGAGTGCGGTAGCACTCGAAGGTGCAGTTCAAGCCTTTTAGCCAGCCAAGAGATAGAGGAGCTCAGTATTGTGTCATCGGTCGAGGAAACCACAGAAGGGAAAACAAAAAGAAGCGTCAGAAAAAGCAAGATGCACAAGCTACGCGGTTTCCGATTCAAACTACACAAGAGGCTAAGACCCACTTTAACTGAGAAATACTTGGGGTCCAACGAGAATGTCGAGCGGTGTTTACAGGATATGGACTCTATACCGTTCGAGTTGATGGCGCCTTGTACCGCGTCCACTACCGATGCTTTGCGGAACAAGAAGGCATGGGAGATGATCTCGAGCAATGCAAGTACCGTTGTGCCGGCTAGTAGCTACTGTGACAAGGAATTAAACGGTATCACTGCAAACTACAGGCCGAGTGCCACAGACACTACTAGTACACCACTCATTGACGGCAGAGTTGGAGGAAGATTGTAAGTGTTATGTAGCCGCCAACCATGTAGATCATATAGGATAAAGTCATCACATACGTAGCAGTGTGTCTAAGCCCTGCAAAGGAGTTGGGGGCCGAAGTCGGAGGGAGCCCAGAGATCCAAACCATAAGATATTTGGGGGATGTGTCCAGCAGCCACAAAAATTTCCACCATAATACGGTGGTGGCGGAGGCGGCGGCAGGAAGGCACGTGCAATAAACAGAGCTCGGTGTACGGCTGCACATGTGGACGAATGCGTCATACATATGAGCGCCGCCACATTTTCTGTGGCAGTCGCTCTGCAAGGGTTGGACACGTGTGCAGATGTATACACCTGCGGTGCAAGGGTTCTACAAACCACCGCAAGGTCGTCGGAAATTCCCTCCTCCGTTGCCTCGCACTTTCCGAGGGGATGAATAAACACATCTACCCACCATCCCTCTTCTCTGTGCAAGAAAGGGAGCTTTTGCTTCCATGTGATGGTTACACAATGCAAACATCTCTTGCTATTACGCTGTCTTGCTCCCCGTGTCTCCTACACCCACTTCCCAATTGTTTCTTTTCTCTCCCATATACTACTTTCTGTCTAATTAAACCGCTCTTTTTCCTATCCACATCTCTTGTTTCCTTTGCTTAACAGTTTACAAATTCCGTTAATAGTAACGTTTTCCCCCTCGTTATAAAGGAAAAAACAACGAAAAAGGTAAAAAAAAAAAAAAAAAGAGCGGAAAACAACAGACGTACAAGGTATAATCACATTCACATCGAAACAAAAAACGTTGAACGTCTTCTTCTACTGGGGATTTTTTTTTTTCTGAGAAAAAAAAAAAAAAAAAAAAAAGAAAACAAAAATCCACACTTGGGAAAAAAAGAGAGTTGCTAAAAGTAAAGACCAACCACCCACTTTTTGATCTGCACGATTAATCTACAGCTAACCGTCTACTTTACATGTCCAGATCCGCTAACGATGCTGGAGTGGGCACACCGGTATCCATTTTAACTAACAAATCTCTATCTCCTCCCAGAAAAGAGTTAAATGGTACCAGCGAAGCCCGTGTCTCGCAACCTCGCGCACAGTCTCAGGATCATGAGAATTGCACTCCTCCCAGTTATCGATCTGTAGACAGCCATGTCTATGTTAATCCCAAGGCTGTTTCTCAGAAGCTGAAACTAGTTACTTCAATGAAAAACCCTTCTGATTACTCTCCGGGAAGATCAACCACTAGCAACAGTTCCATCTCCAACACTCCAACCACGGCTTTGAAGACTCCAAGTATAGCCACCGCTGTCTCCTTTACCGTTCCCGAGTTTTCTGAAAAAATCTCTCACAGAGGTTCCATCTCGACAAGGCCTTCGTCCACAGCTCTTACCAACACCGCAGCCGCAATCGCAGCCGCAACCGCCACCACAAGTGCTAATGCCAATACACACGGAGTAGTCACTCCAACTACATCTAAACCGGAAGACCTAAACCGCAGCAGAGAATCGTCTAATCCATCTTCTCGTCAAAACTCTATCCATATGCCTGGCGATTTTATTTATTTTGAGTCCAAGAATCCCTTGCATCCAGTAACGCCTTCCACGCCAGCTGCTAAGAAGCCCGTTAATCATCACCACCATCATAGCAACAAGGCGGTCATTGGATCTCTCAATGGTCCTCAGGTTCCTTTTACAGAATTTTTTCAAAAGCAAGATGACGGGAAAATCCACATTTTGCTCGGCGCTACGGGATCCGTCGCCACCATAAAAGTTCCACTGATTATCGACAAGCTTTTCAAACTTTATGCTCCGGAAAAGGTATCTGTCCAACTAGTTGTCACCAAAAGAGCAGAACATTTTTTAAAAGGCTTGAAGATATCAACTGACGTCAAAATATGGAGGGATGAAGACGAATGGTTTGGATTTAAAAGAATGGGAGACCCCGTTTTACACACCGAATTACGCAAGTGGGCTGACGTCTTCCTGATTGCTCCACTATCCGCAAACACTTTGTCCAAGATGGCCAACGGTATTTGTGACAATCTTCTAACCTCTTTGATTAGAACGTGGACTCCTTCCACTCCCATACTTGTAGCTCCGGCTATGAATACCTTCATGTACATTCACCCGATAACTAAAAAACATCTATCGATGTTGCAAGAAGGCGCTCCATACATATACGTTTTGAAACCGGTCGAAAAGGTCTTGGTCTGTGGTGATATAGGTATGGGAGGCATGAGGGAATGGAGTGACGTTGTTGAAATCTTGGTGAAAAGGATCAATGAGATTCGTGGTAGTAAAGAGGAAGAAGATGATGATGAAGAGGGAGAAGCAGGAACTGAAGACTACGAAATAGATGATGAAGATGCCGAAGATGAGGACGATACGGACTCGAACGACAGTAATGACGATGAAGATGAAGATGAAGATGAAGACGTGGACGAAAAAGCCACGCTTCGACACTAGTAATTATAATAGCAACTATAACATTAACGACATGAAAAGGAAAAAAAAAAAAAAAAAAAAAAAAAAAAAAAAAAAAAAGACATTTACGTTTGCATAACTGTAACAATCATAGCATACCCCATATCCATCTTCTAAAAATTTTCTCATACTTTTTTTTTCTTTTTTTTTTTTTTTTTTTTCTTTCTTTCTTTCTTTCTTTACTTCCTAGTTCTCGACTTTCAATCGATATCTACACTCTAAATATAAAAACATACCTGGCATTTAATACATGTGTAGTAATCATATCGCTATTTGAAGTTAATGCTTTTTGAACCGCGGTTTTCCTTGGTGCTTTTCGCTTATCCAAGTATTTCCGGGTAAGGTGCACTCCCGGAAAATTGCCGACAATCGCAGCAAACGGACGAGAAGGAGAAAAAAAAGATTTTTCCTTTTCGAAAAAAAATGGGGTCCAACATCAATACTTGCCACACCTTGTCAACGATCAATACTAAACTCCTCCAATATAATGTCTTTCCTAGGTTTCGGTGGTCAACCACAACTATCCTCTCAACAAAAAATCTCAGCTGCTGAAGCTGAACTAGATTTGGTCACCGACATGTTTAACAAGTTGGTTGACAACTGTCACAAGAAATGTATTCAATTATCGTACAGCGAAGGCGAGCTGAACAAAAATGAAAGCTCTTGTATTGATAGATGTGTTGCCAAATACTTTGAAACAAATGTCAAGGTTGGTGAAAATATGCAACAGTTGGGCCAAGCTTTCTCTCCTGGTAGAGTGTAAAGAGGGACGGTCTGTGAATAAATAATCGGCTAGCTCGTGCGTTTTTATGTATATTGC
Organism: Lachancea kluyveri NRRL Y-12651; assembly: GCA_000149225.2. NCBI lineage: Eukaryota > Fungi > Ascomycota > Saccharomycetes > Saccharomycetales > Saccharomycetaceae > Lachancea > Lachancea kluyveri. The sequence continues at coordinate 1,656,691 of CM000693.1, read as the reverse complement.
GATCTCTATTCTTCCTCCTTCTTTTCCTGTTTATAGTATTACGATTTGTTCCTTTTTTAATAGAAAAAGAAAAAAGTTCAATTCACACGATATATTTTCATGAATTTTTTGTTTAATAAATACTGGTCGATGCACACATATCGTCACTATTTACAAGATGTTTACGTGCTGTATGTTCTTCATACTCGTTTACCTTCTTTCAGGTTTTCACCTTCTACCAACCAAAGGCTTTTTTGATTCTCAACCTGATACCTTCAAAACTGTTCAGTTTAGGTCTAACGTCCAGGTATATGTTTGGCCCTGTTTTCGCATTATCGTCACTGTAAAAGTCGATCACGTATTCGAGCTCTTTGCCGCACCTGTTGACAGTCCAATCGTGTCTGTCAAAAGGTTTTGAGTAACCCAAAATACTGCTTCTAAACCAAGCTCTTGGGGTTAGTTTCTTGGCATCACCTTTAAAGCTAGATAGCTGAATGCCACCACACGATTCTCCCCCTTCGTTTTTTTCCCAAAAGTTGATATAACTCCAAACACGTTCGTTGACCGAGTTGTGGATTGGAACGACTGTTTTCATATCGTCTGCAGCAGGGTCCCACTTCTTACGCAGCATGGCTTCATAAAATTGCTTTTGAGATGGATATACCCAATGAGAGCCAGATCCGGTCCTTGGAATCGAAGAGATTTCACGTTCTACAGGTAGTTTCACGTTTGTATTGTACTGTGGTTCAACTGGTAGTTGATCGGATGAACATTCAATCGCCTCAGGAACAGCGTCACCTGAAGTCTTTTGTAACCACACTTTGCGAGTGTCATGGTCTACTGGACACACCTGCTGTTCACCATTTTGTTGTGTGGGAGGATGGTTTGGTGGTAAACCACCAGTAGAGCTGGCTTGTGAGTTCTCTCCTTCTTTGGCCAAATTCTTGACCCAAGTTTCTCTAGTAGAATGGTCTACTGGACATTTTGGTTGTTCTTCAGCGGGCATCTAAATGTTTGTCAGTTCAGTGTTTGAGCCTACCTCTATGTGATTGTAAGATTTCTCTCATATCGGACTATTCATATTTTCTAGAATTTCAAACTCAGGAAAAAAAAAAAAAGAAGAGGTCAAAGAGCATCCATCCACGTGAACCTGCCATTAATCACTTAAGACGAGAAATGGTTTGTAGTCTACCTCTCAGAGTAAAACAGCTCTCTATAGTACAGTTGCAGGTTGATATTTGTAACCTCTCATTTATCTCACAGTTTTTTAATCGCAGCCTATCCACTTTTTATGTACTTCGTGGTCGTTTTACGTTTATTCCCAAATAGGAAAGTTACATTTTCGCATCAAAGCCTTCATAAACCTATGCTAGTTTGCCGCAAAAAAAAAACAAAGAAAAAAAGTAAAATAAAATAAAACGAAAACTGAAGACGGTCCAATAATCCCTCCTTGAGTAAAGTAAGCTTGAGTTGGAGATAAATTAACAGCCAACTGCAATTGACGATTAACGGAGTATTTAGGGTCCAAAAGGCACCGAGAGGATAAATACAAAGAAATCAGAAATTGATTTTAGTTATTTGGAAAGCTTCTCTATCATAAATTAACTAGCTCTTATGGGTTGTACTGCGAGTACACATGATTTAGAGGATGAGAATAATCCCTTTTTGCAAAGCAAAAAAGCTAATGATCTTATCGAGCAATCTTTGCAACTGGAAAAACAAAAAGAGAAGAATGAAATCAAATTGTTGCTATTGGGTGCTGGAGAGTCTGGTAAATCAACTGTTCTAAAACAACTAAGGTTATTACACCAAGGTGGATTCACTTACCAGGAGAGGCTACAGTACTCTCAGATTATTTGGGCCGACACTATTCAGTCTATGAAGATTTTGATCATCCAGGCCAGAAAGTTGAATATCCCGTTGGACTGCGATGACCCAAGTTCAAACAGGCATCTATTCGAGTGCAAACGCCTGTTGCTCAGGGCAAAAGCACTGGACTGTATTGATGCCAATGTTGCCGGAGGCTCTGAATTTTTGAACGATTACGTTTTGAAGTACTCGGAAAGAAGTGAGAATAAGAGAAAAGTACAGAGTACCGGGAAGGTAGAGGCCTTCGACGATTTTCAAAAAGTCGAAATGCAAGAACAAGACACCAACTTACAAGAGATATCACAGGGTTTGAACGAAACGGGTAGTGAAAGCAACGGTATTTTCTTGAAGCAACAACAACAAAGCCAACAACAGTCACCATCGAAAAACTACAGCAACGAACAAATCGCATATGCAATCAAAGAGCTATGGACTCTGGATCATGGAATCAAGCAGTGCTTTGCACGTTCAAACGAGTTCCAATTGGAAGGCTCGGCGGCATACTATTTTGACACCATCGAGAAATTTGCCCAGCCCGGTTACACCTGTTCCGATGAAGATATTCTAAAGGGCCGTATTAAGACTACAGGAATTACAGAAACAAATTTCAACATCGGCTCTTCAAAGTTCAAAGTTCTAGACGCCGGTGGACAGCGGTCGGAGAGAAGAAAGTGGATCCATTGCTTTGAGGGAATAACCGCAGTGCTATTCGTACTTGCAGTCAGCGAGTACGATCAGATGTTGTTTGAAGATGAGCGTGTTAACAGAATGCACGAAGCGATTATGCTATTCGATACCTTGTTGAACTCGAGGTGGTTTTACAACACTCCATTCATTTTGTTTTTGAACAAGATAGATATTTTTGAGGAAAAAGTGAAAAGATCGCCGATCAGACAGTATTTCCCTGATTTTCCAGGACGGCTAGGTGATGCAGAAGCTGGTTTAAAGTACTTTGAGCAAATATTTTTAAGCTTAAACAGAACGAAGAAGCCTATCTACGTCCATCGAACGTGTGCCACCGATACAAAAAGTATGAAATTTGTTCTAACGGCAGTCACCGACTTGATTGTTCAGCAGAACTTGAAAAGGAGTGGGATTTTATAGGCTTTCTTTGATTCTTTGTTTGCTTGTTTTTTTTTTTTTTTTTTTTTTTTTTTTTCAATTAATTAATTATCGCCGTCGCCATTATCCACGACGACTGGCAAGGGGGTCGGTGCCGTAAAGAGTGCCTAGTACAAAAATCGGTATGGGTCCCCTTTCCCTCTAGGTAGATTCCATCCAGTCATGAATAACGACCGAAGTTCCAGAACTATTCGTCACATTGCTAAGCAAGAACCGGATGGACACCCTCAAACAATAAGGGTGTGTAATCACATCTGCACATTATGAACCATATAAAAGGAGCCATTCTGACTGGCAAGGATCGTAACTCTGTTCAATAAGATACCAGAAAGAGGGAAAAGAAAAAAAAAGAAAAAGGAAAAGAAAGCAAAAGAGAATATGTCCATACAATCAGGAAATTTGAACAGAATCAGTTATATCCCACTCTCGCAGATCAAGAGACCCATCCCACCGGTGTTGGATTACAACAAGATAGATGCAATGGTAGGCACTTTGAGCGGCAAGCCGATGGCCAGCAAGACGTGTAGCTTGGAAGAGGCCAGCGAGATGAATGGAGAGTTGCCACCAATTGATGTCATGTGTGTGAGAGAAAATGGAGAGAACTATTACTTCGCGTTTGGTGGTTGCCATCGTTTCCAGGCGTACGAGCGAATCAATGCTCAGGGCGAACAAGAGGCTATGGTGCGTTGCAAAATCCTACCTGCTACGAGAAAACAGCTACGGCTATACGTCGGCAGCAGTGTGGACAAAATGTTCGAGGACGTCGATGCTCAAGGGCAGCCGCAATAAATGTAAATAAAACCGTGTACATGTAGCCGGTGAAGAGACCGACTTGCGTCGGGGGTCTTTGCATTGAGACCTGCAAGTTTCTTCTATTTTGAAGCCTTTCTCCTTTACGAGCCTGGTTGGAGTAACAACGGTACTTGAACAGAAAGGGCTCCAATGCATCGTTTTTGCAAATGTAAAGGAGAAACAAATAGAATAAAATATTTTGTACTGCTAAACACAATCCAATCCAACCATCACAGATGATCAAAGGCCTTCGACATCACTTTGCATTTGGCCTCCTTAAGCATGGTGAAAATCTGGCACGGGCTATCGCCGCATGTATTACGCTATCTTCCCCTTTTGTTTGGAATATCAGGTCACGCGGTCACGTGCGGACAAATTCACAGAGCACTAGTCGGTCTAAGTCGGCGCCGGGGGTCACGGAGCGGCAGCTGCACTGCGTGTGACCCAAATTCCCGCGATACGGGTTATAAAAAGGGAAGCGCACGCTGGAACCGCTCGAAGAAATCAAAGGATTGTCCCAATTCCTCAACGAATACAATTCGTACGCCATTTATTTATCAACCATGTTCACTAGAGTCGCTGCTAGACGTGCCTTTTCCACTTCCAGAGTTAACCCTTACAAGGTCACCGTGCTAGGTGCCGGTGGTGGTATCGGCCAACCGCTATCTTTGCTATTGAAGTTAAACCACAAAGTTACCGATTTGAGGCTGTACGACTTGAGGGGTGCCAAGGGTGTTGCCGCTGATTTGTCGCATATTCCAACTAACTCTGTCGTCAGAGGCTTTACTCCAGATGAACAGGACGGTTTGAAGGAAGCTTTGAGCAACACTGATGTTGTTTTGATCCCAGCCGGTGTTCCAAGAAAGCCTGGTATGACCAGAGATGATTTATTCTCCATCAACGCTGGTATTGTCCGTGGTTTGGCTTCTGCATGTGCCGAGCATTCTCCAAACGCTGCAATTTTGGTCATTTCCAACCCAGTCAACTCTACAGTGCCAATTGTCGCCGAAGTCTTGAAGTCTAAGGGTGTCTACAACCCAAAGAAGCTATTCGGTGTTACCACTTTGGACGTTATCAGAGCCTCGAGATTTATCTCCGAAGTTCAAGGTACTGACCCAACCAATGAAAAGGTTACCGTTGTCGGTGGACACTCGGGTATCACCATCATTCCATTGATTTCTCAAACCAGACACAAGCTGATGGACAAAGAAAAGAGGGAAGCCTTGATCCACAGAATTCAATTTGGTGGTGACGAAGTCGTCAAGGCAAAGAATGGTGCTGGTTCCGCTACTCTGTCTATGGCTCAAGCCGGTGCAAAGTTCGCCAACGCCGTTTTGTCTGGCTTTGAAGGTGAAAGAGATGTCATCGAACCAACCTTTGTCGATTCCCCACTGTTCAAGGATGAAGGTATCGATTTCTTTGCATCTCCGGTTACCCTAGGACCAAACGGTGTCGAAAAGATCCACTCCATTGGTGAGATCAGCGCTGAAGAAGAGGAGATGCTAGCCAAGTGTAAAGAAACCTTAAAGAAGAATATTGAAAAGGGTGAAAACTTTGTCAATCAAAACTAAGCAAGTAAAAACAAAAATGAATGATCTTTACGAAACTTTTACTTCTTTGTAGATAATACTCGCACATGCCTATATACTTATATAACGATATACAAAATATTCTTATGATTATCGGGTTAGTAGCTAGTTACTCATGTACGTGCTCCTTTGCTGGCACGACGAGCAGGCTTTGTTGGGGGTATAGCGTTCGACTGCAATCCTTATAATCCTGGTAAGATGCATCTTACAGAATTCCAATCCTGACAGAAATACCATCCTTTTTTTTTTTTTTTTTTTTTTTTAAAAAAAAGAAAAAAGACGACAAGGAAACCGTTATTCTTTCCGGTTAACACTTGGTGCCTTCTTTTTTACCATACCGTAATTCGGTGCAACTCCCAGCTCTAAACAACTGAAATGTCAGCGACAAGTCTGTTGAATGTTAAGCGAGAAAATAAAAGTACTAAGATATAACATATTACTATTTATTATACTTGCAAAAGTCTTTTTTCTTCTCATTTTATTTTATATCATATGTACGTTTATATTGACGCCAGTATCGTCTATATATTCAATGGTACATCCGCATTACGTAATGATCATACTCGAAGAAAACAAAAGGCTTGAGCCGGCTTGTTACCCAGCCTTATGATAGGTGGGTTTACCTTTTCATATACGAATCGCACAACAAGGAGAATATACATACTATAACATAATGCGGGCACAAATCGAAGGTCAACTAATCGATGACCAGTCTCGATGTGTACATTGGCATTCTGAACTAGATGTAATTGCTATTAGGTTCAAGTGTTGTGATAAATACTACGCGTGTTACTCTTGTCACAATTCTTTGGAGGATCATACTATTGAAAAGTTCAGCTTGACAAAAGATGCACTAGAACCACTCATTTTGTGTGGTATTTGCAAACAAAAAATGTCGTTTGATGAGTACCAGGGGGCCTTTTCTGGTTGGGATTCTTGTAATGATCTTCGATGTCCGTTTTGTACGGCAAAATTTAACCCTGGCTGTAAGTTCCATTACGATATATACTTTGATAAATAACCTATCCAGATTTTTTCCATATTATGCTGTTTTTGTTCTGTCGCTGTTCCGACGCCTTGCTATGGGAATGCTTAACAGTGAGGTTTTACTACTTGTTTTCTTAGGCTTTAACAGTTGTTTATTAAAAGTATCGTTGGACGTCGGCAAGTACCTAACGATCAATGCATTCCTGTCAACAGGTCCACTGGCCATCGAGTCGTGCACTGACCCATGTACCAATTGAGCTTCTTGGTCAGCCTCACTAGTAAATTCTTGCTGTTCAATCGGCTCACCATGATCCTCATTGGCTCCTTGTAAAGACAATAAAGACGAAGCCGAAGCCGAAGCGGAAGATGAACCCTTCTTAACAGAGGCAGTAGACGTGGTCGTGGTTCCATTACTACCGATACTCACTGTTGATACACTTTTTTTGATGTTCGACTCACTGCTCCACTGGCCGTAACCCTTTCCTTGTTCGTAAATCCGATCCCGCTCGCTGTTTACAGTGTTGCTCCTACAATTGCTTAAACTGGTACTCGACTCTTCATTTGCAGTCGAGCTACTAGATGGGAATGGAGAGTTTTGAGCGTGTGGAAGCCTAGAATACTTCCCATTAGGCGACGAAATCGTTGAATAATTGTTGATATTACCGTTAAAAGTAAATGAAATCGGAGTCTTTGGAGACCGCAGCTGCGTCCCTGCGTTGGTGTTAAGCGAGGGTCTTCTACTGGTAGAAATAGTTGGCAGCGGTGGAAGCGGGTTCGAACTATGTGATGGTGAATGAACACTCAGTACTGGGGATGGTCCATTATCAAAAACACCTTTGGATCCCAGTATTGGAGTAATCACAGATTGGTAGCTGGGCTTTTTGGTTATGCCATAAGTCTGTGCCTCTCTTAGAGTCTTCTTATAAACCTTTAACATTTCAAATGTACAAGCAACATTACTGGGTTTCCAATTCCCTTTGTTTTTTATGGAATCGTCCACCATGTCCCCTTGCAAAACCAACATCTTTGTGCAATTTACACTGCCAAACTTGAGAGAGATATGCAAGGCAGTATCACCATAGTCATCAGTCAAAGTTAGATTGGCACCTATGCTCATCAAAAGACTCAGGCATTGATAATGGTCATGGCAACAAGAAACCTGTGCAGGCGTCATTCCATGATGCCCTCCGGTGTTAAGACACCTGGGGAAATGCTGTAACAATAGATGTGTCGTTTGTTCATGTCCGTTTAACAAAGCCAAATGGACGCTGGTGTTGCCCTTAAATGTACGTAAGATTTCGTCTCTATCATGTCCAAGTTGTATTAGAAATACGCATACCAGGTATCTACCATGATATGACGCGTAGTGTAACGAAGACCAGCCATTAGACGGATCTATATTTGTGAGCAAATCGGGAAACCTTTTTAACAATCTTTTTACAATTAGCAGATTGCCTTCGGTGATGGCGTTTCGCAGCCGTATGGAGGGGTCCTGAAGCATAGCAGGATTTGTACTTCGAGTTGGTTTTTGACCTTTGCTCCATGTTTTCTGCGAATTTCTCTCTCGGATCTATAACATTTTCGCTATATCATGCCGAGAAGGATGCACTCCTGACTGACAGGAAAAAAACATACTCCCCCGAACAAGTAGTAATTATTACGGGAGCGTGAAAGGAAAAAGCATGACTTCTAGTCAGTGGACAATTCTAAACTGTAAACTGTAGATTTCTCAGTTTGGAAGCTGGATAGTGAAAACTTGAAATGATTTCTGGATCACTGAATCTGGAAATTTGGGGATTTAAGCTCTTTCTGGAACTTGTGGGTCTTGCAGGATCTGGAATCGCTGATTTCGCTTTTTCGGGTTTTATGAGTTTTCCATGCAGACGTCCTGAAAAAATATATCATTTGATGATATTGACCAAACCTCTCTGGTTGCTCTTGTAAATGGGTTAAATGGCCTTGATAGTGGCAGGCCTTTGAAATTACACATATATGTAAATATCTTGGATTAGAGCCTCATTCGAATTGCAGATGTTTCAGCATACTCGTCCGGACAATGGAGTGGCATAATGATGGAAGAGAGACCGGGCAGACTTCTGGAGCTTAAATTCGATGTCAGAATGAACCTTTTGGGAGTTGTAAGAGAATGCAAGCCGGGCGAGTATTAAATTGCTTTATCTGGTTATACGCGTATTTATATGTCTATCATACGTTCAAAAAATTCCTTAGCTTCTGGTTGAATTCATGTGGGTTGTCTAAATACAGGTGGTGCCCTGCATCTGACACGACAGAGTAATCAGCCGTATTACCAGCTTTGTTCAGTTCCTTCACGATAACGCTACCAGCCTCCTTACTCATCCAATCGTGACTACCATACATCCACAGGGACTCACATTTCAAATTTTTCGGAGCACAGCTTAACAAAGGAATACGTGCCAAAACACCTGGTGCTAAAATACGTGTCAGTGCGTATTCTCCACTGCCTCGTGCATTGAATGTGTTATAAGCATAATCGTGAAATTTCATCACTTGTTCCTTGTCACCGCAGTGAGAAAACCTGCGAAACGACCACCTGGAGCACAGTAAAGGGCCCCACGGGCCTAAGGACCTTAGAATACCAAACGGAGATATATTGTTTTCCCAAATAATTCTGACAATTTTGGGTAGGTTTGGAATTCTCTCGACGTGTCCTGATTCGTTTGGAACGTGAAATGAGGATGACGGTTGGACAGGCTTATCCGTAGTAGAGTTCTCTGGAACCACTTTTAACTCCTGTGCAATATCGGGACCCAATTCTGCCGCATGTTCGTGGGTAGCAGTGTGTTCCTTTGTCAAGTCAAAGATGGATGTTTCAACACCAACGGGGCTAACAAGAATCAGCTTTTCGACCCTTTCCGGGTATTTAAGAGCATAACGACAGCTTAAGTACCCTCCTAATGAATGCCCTACAAGAACGAATTTGTCCAAATGTCTCTTGTGCCTCCAGGTTTCTATAGAATCGATGAAAAAGTCTTCTGCAAGGAGAACGTCTTCTTTTGTTACCTCGCGTTTCTTCCAGAAGCTGGTGAGGAACCCGGTATCTGGGAACTTTGGTCTAGAAGACAGCCCGTAACCCAGCATATCGATGGCGTGCAAACGTATACCAGGTATTTGGCTTAGCCCATCGAAGTTTCTAATAAAAAGGCCAAGTGCAGCACCGTAGCCATGAACCAGAACCATGTCTCTGCAATAGTCCCTGTCACTTTCCTTAGTATTTTCAATACAAAACTCGTGAATGCTGTTCCCAGTTCCAATGTCAACGTCCATAGTTTCACATCTTCTTGATTCGTCTCCTTCAGGGTAGAAGTCTAACATGGATAGTATGTTTTCTTCACTTTCCCTCAGACTAGAGGCGTGCTTCCATGTCTTGAAGGAGGCCTTGAAGTCGTAGTCTTTTTTCAACTCTTCCAACAGGGTTTTCTCATCGGAAACTATTTTATCAGGTCTCCCTACTGTTTCTGCCATTCACTTTTCGTTATTTAACGTGTTTGTTCAACGAGATATTCCTCAACGTTGTGCGTCTTAGTAATATGACAGGATCCGTACGGTGGCGATCGGATCGGGGCCTTATTTATATCCAACACTCTGACTGAAAGACAAACGGTAAAAAAAACAAGTGCGATAATCAGAAGCATGTCAACAATTTCAGTCACATATAAGTTTAGTACCTTTAAGTGTAAGGTGGGCCCTAGCACTGTTCTGAATGATGTGTTAGTCCAAAGCCTGATGCACTTCAAGCTAAGTACCGATGCAAACAGTTGGTCTTTGGAACACCAAGGGAAGTATCTCTCTCTAACGTTGCCTTTGAGGCTATTGAACCTACCAGCTGGTGTTAAAGTGGTACTGAAAGCTAACGATAAAACTTCGAACGTTGGGAATACTATAAGAGTGAAGTTTCAAGTCGTTGGTGCAGATTTCGAGATTGTTACTGTTAAGACAACTGATCAGGTGGCGAGTGTAATTGATGACTTATGCAAGAAAAATGGTTGGGAAATTTCCAAAAAGGATATCAAGTTACAAGTTTTTACTAGAGTGTTAAAATATGAAGAATTGAAAGAGAACACTTTCAGCGATTTGGGTATGAATGAAGATGTTTCCGCAAGATTAACCTTACCCATCAACCAACAAAGTTCAAAGCTCGACGTTGAACAACCAGAAGAAGGGAAAGATGTTCAACAAGACCGGGTGAATACTGTTTTCGAAGAACCTATAAAGAAGCCTTCACAAGATTCTCAGCCATCAACCGTGCACAAGATTCACAAAGTTTCTGCATATGTTCCCTCTTCCAAATCAAGTACTTCCGATATTCAAGAAGATGAGTCTGTATTTGAACTGACAATTAGTCACGCAAGGAAATACCAGGAAATGCTTTCCAAGAATGCTGGTTCTAGTGCCATGCTAACAAGAAGACTACGTGAACAACAAGAACAGAAAAATAAAAGAAACAAGATTACCCGTTGTGATGTTAGAGTTCGATTTCCGGATCGCACCAACATTGAAATTTCTTTCAATCCTGATGAAACCATTAGTACCGTCTATCAACTTGTAGCACAATCTCTGATTGACGAAACATTGACATTTACTTTGCACATCACACACCCTTACCAGTTAATAGAACCTTCCGACAAACAGCTGGATAAGGACCTTGGATTTGGCTCCAAAACTTTGCTTGTATTGGAGTCTCCTGCAGCTGGTCCATACCTAAAAAATGCTTTGATGCACTCTGCTAAAGACATCATGGAGGCAGAAGATGTTAGACTGGATAGAAGAGAAGCCGAAGCTGAAGAAGTCGAGGACAATTCCAAAAAAAATCTAGAGAAAAATCGTACGATATATACCGGAGAATCCAACATGGCTAAAGAATTCAAAACAACCACTACAAAAAAAGTTCCGAAATGGCTAAAACTAACAAAAAAATAAACGCTTTGTTAGTTATGGGTGTGCAATCTTTTTGCCTTCATTTTTATGTATTATAAAAGCTATTGAATTATCTTTATTCTCTCAGAGACTTCATCTACAATTTCCTCTAGATTGTACGTATCGATCTGTAGTTCTTTACATGCACGCTTGACCTCCGATAAATCCCCTTTGTTTTTATAATTTAAAAACTGCAGAACGTCATAGATTACGCCGTTCACAGTTTTTTTTGAAGAGTTTTCGATTCTTCCTAAAATTGAACCTTCTTGTCTCATAGTCTCAATGTTCCTTTTGGCGTTATTCAACGTTGCTATAGGATGATTTGCAGCCTTGATTGTATCTTTTTGCTCATATCTTAGTCTAAAATTTTCAAGAACAATATATTCGCTTTCTAGCCCTCCCACAATGTATTTAGAGAGCCTTGCAGTTAGTGGCAGTCCGTGCACTTCGGTCATGTACTTCAAAACAGCAGGTATACATGCCCAGTCTTTGCTCTTAATTAACGTGTAGATTATGATGTAGTACAAGTAAACATCCGGTAAAATGTTATCCTGATGGATCATCACATTGAATAAGGTTCTTACGCTAAACTGAGGATGCGTAACAGTTTTTGCTTTAGTACTTTTCACTTTGTGTTTCCAAGCGACATAATTGGATTTTTTGTTGACGACGTTATCTAGGTTGACGAACAATTTGTAGTACTCTTTGTATGCCTTCCATATCTCCACGTAGAGAGGCCTTGTAATATCACGTCTATCGTAGAAGGATAACAAATTGTTATTGTCGACTTCTGCGAGTTCTGCATTAATAGCCTTTAGATTCAATAATGGATTTATAATGTTAAAGCAGTTGTTTAAATCCCCCAAAGCGGTATAATATTTTAGAAGCGACGTCAGAAAAACACCGTTGTATGGAATGTTAAGCGTGTTGATCCTATTGACAATTTCTTCAACTTTTGAGCTGTAGCGAACTGTTTTAGATTTTTTACCATTCAAGGATTTGATATTATAATAGTCGATTAGTGCGGCGTAATGATATGCATTTGCCCCACAAAAGAACTCTTGGCCTCTCGACTCCGGTGGGTTTTGAGTATCAGTATTAGGTTTTTCCATCTTAGATAACAACTCTAAAGCTTCTTTTTCTTTACCGCCACTCAATAATACCTTCAAAATACCACGAAATTTCTTGGATTCGTCGATAGTTCTTTCTACTTTAGTTCCATTGGCTGGAGGGATCACCCACTTTTGGACGACAAAGTCTTGTACTGCTTGTGTAAGAGCCGGGTTGACCGCCAAAGATATGAGGCTATCAAAAAAAATTTGGTTGAATGACTTTTTAACTTGCGTGATATTCATCTCACCGATAATATCATTGAAGCAGTTTTCTAAGTCATTAAGTTTTTGTTCAGCAGCTTTAGGATTTAAGTGTGGCTTTATATCCTTACGAAGTTTGCCAAAGTCTCTCAGTAAGTAAACTTTTAACCTTAAAAAAAGGTACTGATAGCTATTTGTGTCAATTCCAGGTAGTTCCACGTACTTGGCCATCAGTTTTAAGGCAGTGGCTTCATTTTTGCTGTGCAAATGATAATATATGATTGTTGCAAAGTCATGCTCTGTAGGAATCTCTATTTCATCCAGAAATGATTCGGCTTCGTACTGCTCTTGAAATGTAGTCAGAGCATTTATTCGGTTTTGATTTCGTTGAGGATCGGAAGGTTTCCAGCCATATGTTCCAACGATATCGAGAAATCTTTCCGTCAATTGTTCAGCACCACATGTATCTCTGACGAACAACTTTTTTCTAATTGCTGCTTTTAAAACCTGTATTCTAACATAAGGCTGTTGAAATTTTTCTGACATCATTCTAAGTAAGACATCAAATTGGCGCAAATAATTAGCTCTTATTGCCACCATTAGACCCATTTCATACCACCACCTTTGATTAACCTTGTCTTTGTTGCTGTTAAAAAGTTCAAATGCTCTCTTGTATAATCCATAATACGTAAGAGCGTCGATATAGAATGATTCGTTAACTGGATCCATTCTCACACGCCCCAATGAATAAATTAAATGACCAGATAGTAATACACCTCGTAATCTAAACTCTGGAACAGGGATCAATTTTGAGATTTCAAATGCTTGAACCATTTGCTCTATAGTAACAAGATCCGCATCAGCTAACTTTCTCATATTTAGATCGGCCAAGATCTGAAAGAGAAACTCTGTATTTTTTAGAGGAGACTCCTTCCCATCTTCAGATGCACTTATTAAGTCTCCTACCAGTGCCTTTTCTAGCTCTTTTTCGGATGTCATAGCTTGAAAACCTCTGTTGTTGGACAGTTTCTTTTGCTTTGCTTGCTGTTGAATTTTTTCCAGGCCTTCGGCGCCCAAACTATTTAATCTTTTGATTTCTGCTTCACTTTCAGTTAAAATGTAGTCAAACAAAACCTTCATACGATTGTTTGATTCTTTTTTCTCGTTTGAAAGCGCAGTTTTAAACCTATTAAGATTTTTAGAGCTTTTTTTAAAGTCAGTTTTTGTGTGATCGAGATATTCCAGCAGAGTTTCTTCAGCTGAATTCAATTGATTGATATCCTTGAATCCTAGTTTTTTCAAGTCTTCAACGACTTTTTCCGCAGAATCTGCATGAAGCCTTAGTTCTTTGGCCCCAAAACTGTCATTACTTTCCACGTTTCTTACCTGTGGAATATGTGTACTTGGAAATCTAGCTCTTTTTCTAAAATTTCTAGCCTGGAGATAAACACTACTTCTCATGGTACGTATCCTGAAAGATAGCATTCTGATGCCTGACTGTCTTAAACCCTTTACAAGATCTTTTTTAGAGACATCTCACTGCATCCTATTCAAGATGAATTTTTTTCAATATATTATCAACATTCGAGGGCAATACAGCTTTTACCCTCGTAAAAGAAAAAGACGCTGTTGTTCAACAGTATACGCACGAGTAATTAAGACCGTTTCCAAAGCTTCTTTAACTGCACAATTTGTACAAACGGAAGAGTATATCAGTAAGGACTCACTAACTCAATCTTGGATGGTGTTACAAAAACCGGTAGTTTCTTGCTAGGTTCCAGGTTTGCAGTGCTTACGGATTTTTCGCTAAGACTAGTAGTATACAAGTGCATAAAGATATTTAGACCACTGAGACTACTTCATTTTTTCTTTCCACTTTTCAAACGACCTTCAAAGCCTGCTCTTTTCTTGGGAACTGCTGTGCCTTTAAATTTACGTTTCATACTTTGCTGCTGAGATCTCTTCTTACCCTTGTTGTCTCTCCTTATTTGCAAGTTTTCTTCTCTTCTCTTTTGTCTTTCAGCAATAGTGTTTGCGACAGTCTCCTTACGTTCCCGCCATTCTACAGTGGACTTTCTTTTCTTTACCTCTTTTCTTTTTAGAGCTTTGCGCAAAAGCTTTTCGTCGTCCCTTACCTTCACACCTTCTGCCTGTAGCATGGCCTTCTGCCATTTTTCTTTCTCTTTCAGCTTGATTTGCTCTAGCTCGTCTTTGTCTTCTATTCTAGCCTTTTTTGCTTCAACAAGCTTTAGATGAGCTTTGATATCGTTTTTTGCAGGTCCCTTCTTTGACGGCCCTTTTCTTAAATGTTGAAGATCTGAGGTAGCCCTGTCACCGTCGTCAAACACAATGTTTTGAAAAATGACCTGCTTAGCATTAATACCATCAGATTCATCATTTTTGCGTTGTTTCTTGTTTGGTGGTTGATCTTCCAATTCGCTGTCGGAGTCCGAATCACTATCATCACTTGATTCTGCTTGCTTTTGCTTCCCTTCCTCCGATTTCCTTTTTTTAAGTTCTTCCTTCTTCTTCCTTTGGGCTAAAATAGCTTCTCTAGAACTAGGAGCACCATCGACCTTGGTACCGAGCGCTTTTCTCTTCTCCTTCATGGACTTGATCTTTTCCTGCAGCTTGGCACGCAACTGCTCCAAGTTTTTCTGCTTTTGAGCCTTTTCACTATCACTCAACTCTTTTTTGGTTTTATTCTTATGTTCAGAATGGTCTTCTTCTGCTTCTGCTACGAAGTTTTCATTTTCATCCTCCTTCACCTGTACGTCTTCACTTATTTCTGTTTCCGCATTTTTTTCATTTACTAACACTTCATTACCTTCGTCATCAAAAACTATACTTATCGACTCTTCTTCGTCAACACCTTCATCGGTATGATGCTTCTCATTTGTCTCTAGCTCCTTCTCTTCTCTTTGTTTCTTAATCGTCTTTAATTTTTCGCCGGGTAAAACGACAGGTTTAGCATTACTTTCCTTTTTCTTCATGACTTCTAAAGCAGAAGATGATTCTTGATCCTGCTCTTCAGGATTTAGTTTGTTCTTTTTGTCCTTCTTGGATTGAGACTTGGATTTCTTCTTAGCTTTCCATTGTTCTTGCGTTTTATCATCGTAATAGTATTTTGCAGGGATCAAGGACAATAGCCCATCAAAAGCACTAGAATTGGATCTCAAACGTTCTTCTAAAGAGTTGCTCATGGATATTATTCTTACCGTTTTGTCACTTGAACTATTTAATAACCTTACCAGATGAGATGCTCATCGCTCTAAAAATTTTTCACGGTAAATTAGAAATTGAAAAAGAAACGTAATTCTAGTGCCAGAGCACAGTGTACGGTCTACGGCGAATCACTTACCAAATCAGTTGACCAGAAGGCATGGAATTGTGCTACTGTGTGATAGCCACAGAAGGAGCCATATTTGGGCCCTTGTATAGCTAAATGAAGTTTTTATTTAATGACAAATTCCAACGAATAAAGCTCATGTTTTGTTGATAAAGATGCCAGTTTAAATAATACTCGTAATATATTCGTGCATTACAAGAGGTATCTCATTAAGTATTTAGTAATCTGAACTGTGTCTGGCAGTTTTCGACTTTCCCATACCAATATACCTCGACACATCCATAGTCTCATGCTAGCCCTAACACGTGCTCAAGTGGATCTGACCGATGACTGTATTTATAGTCCGGGTAAATTCCTCGAGCCAAATGAAAAATTTTCTTGAAAAAGGACAAGATTTTATATCCTGTTCTGTTTGTTTCTTCTTTCACAACATAGTTTGGTTCAAGATGTCTTGAATCAATTGCACATCTGAGAAATGTCTCAAGGTACTCTATACGTTAACACTCTTCCAAGAGGTATTTTGCCAAAGGCCTTGATCAAGGCTTTGAACTTGGACATCACCGTCGCTGACGCTGACACCTCCGAAGAATTTGCCAAGTACTTCCCATTGAAGAAGGTTCCAGCCTTCGTTGGTCCAAACGGTGCTAAGCTAACTGAAGTTATTGCTATCACTTATTACTGTATGTACACCGCCGCTTTTTTTCTCTCCTCTAACCTCTCTACTCGTTTGCTATATGATGAGAAACATTTTAAATTTAACAGTTATCCCTGTCTGAATGGGTAATAAAAATGGTAATACTCATATGTCGAGAATTTACGCTCTGATGCAAACAGTAGCGAGAAAAAGTGGTTATCAACTTATGACCAGTTACTAACACCTCCGCAACAGTTATCAACTTGTCCGAAGACGAAGAGATCAAGTCTACTTTGTTGGGTGCTGACATCGAAGAACAAGCTCAAGTTTTGAGATGGATGTCTTTCTCCAACTCTGACCTAGTCTCTGCCTTCATTGGCGCTTTCCTTCCAATCGTTGGTAAACTCCCATACAACAAGAAGCAAGTTGAAACTTCTTTGGCTAACCTTGAAGAAATCTCTGCTATCTTTGATGCTAGACTAAAGGAATACACTTACTTGGCAACTGAAAACATTACTGCTGGTGACCTTATGTCCGCCTTGGCCTTCTCTAATGTTTTCAAGACAATCGTTGGAGCTGAATGGAGAGCCAAGCACCCAACCATCATCAGATGGTTTAACACTGTGATTGCCTCCCCAATCTACAAAGAAATCTTTGCTGGATACGAATTTGTTGAAAAGCCAATTGAATACTCTCCACCAAAGAAGGAAAAGGCTAAGAAGCAAGAGCAACCAAAGAAGGAAGCTAAGAAGGAAGCTAAGAAGGAGGAACAGCCAGTTGAAGAACAAAAAAAGCCAAAGCACCCATTGGAACTGTTGGGTAGGGCCACCTTCAACTTGGAAGACTGGAAGAGAAAATACTCTAACGAAGACACCAGACCTGTTGCTTTGCCATGGTTCTGGGAACACTACAACCCAGAAGAATACTCCATCTGGAAGGTTGGTTACAAGTACAACGACGAATTGACCTTGACCTTCATGTCTAACAACTTGATTGGTGGTTTCTTTAACAGATTGTCTGCTTCTACCAAGTACATGTTCGGTTGTTTGGTTGTCTACGGTGAAAACAACAATAACGGTATCGTTGGTGCTGTTGCCATCAGAGGCCAAGATTACGCTCCAGCCTTTGACGTCGCTCCAGACTGGGAATCCTACCAATACGAAAAGTTGGACCCATCTAAGGAAGAAGACAAGGAATTCATTAACAACATGTGGGCTTGGGACAAGCCTGTTGTTGTCAACGGTGAACCAAAGGAAATCGTTGACGGTAAGGTCTTGAAATAAGGCTAACCTTTAACTGTTTTAATACTGTTTTTACTTTTCTATATAATTGACGATAAGGAAAAAAATTTTATACTGTTCTGCATGGCGTGGCCAAATTTCCAGGTAGCATTAGCGGATCCCAAGGACTAGGCCTGTTTCAACTTCGTAAAGCTAAAGTGCGTACTTCAAGAAAATGCTATTCTTGGCTACCAACTAATGATTTTATATCTTGTATTTTTTAATCTTTCATGCTAGCAGCTGATTGAGAAATTGACCTTACAAAAATCTTAGTAAAAGCTACGCCATAGACAATCTGATAATCCTGGCTCTCAGCTGGTGCCAATATAAAGAGATCTTCACTTTAAAATACATATATCTCCACCTTCACACCTTCATGGTTAGAACTGTGCCTTAAATCAGATGTTACAGGCACTATGCTTGCACTCACTTACTTAATTAGAAGCATGAGCTCAAAGCACATGTAGTTGTACACGCATATATGCCCAAAATATACAATACTAGAAGGGCCTTATTAGAGCTACGCTAAGAACATGCTTCAAGCGTCTCTGATGCATAATGGTCTGGTGATGATCGTCTGGCATGATTGACGTCTAGTGGTTGCAAAAAAAAAATAAAAAATTTAACGAGTGAGTGACAAACCTGAACCGTTTAAAGGGGTTTGGTTAACACCTTTAAAGCCCACACTACGAGTCTCTCGAGAACAAGAGAACATACTAAGATGGCTACTGCTTTGTATACTGCTAGGGAGTTTATCCTGTTATCTCTACCAGGTAATGCCCAACCATCTCATAATTCAGACCTTGATGTCAACACATGGTTACAAAATAACCTGATTGGTGGTAAAACTTTTGTCTCTGACTTCCATATTCCAGAGTTCAAGATTGGCTCCTTAGATAGTCTAGTTCTACAATCTGAGGAGCTCACTAAGATCGACAGTCAAATCGGCAGCTCTATCACTAAAATTATTGAAATTTTGTCTACTCTAACTGAGGCAAATACCAACGCTTATAAAACCATCTCAATAAACAATGTTCCAATTCCCGAGTACCTGGAAAATTTTCAATGGCAAACCAGAAAATTCAAGTTAGACAAATCTATCAAAGACTTGATCAACGACATCTCTACAGAGTCTTTCCAACTTGATGCGGATGTTAGGGCCACTAGTACGAATTATAACAATGCTAGAACCAACCTGGCAGCTGCAGAGAGAAAAAAGACTGGTGACTTATCGGTCAGATCCTTGCACGATATCGTGAAAGCTGAAGACTTTATTTTGGATTCTGACTACTTGACCACTGTTCTAGTCGCCGTTCCTAAAAACTTAAAGGAAGACTTTGAAAGCAGTTATGAAACATTAGCCAAGAATGTTGTACCTGGCTCTGCTGGTATTTTAAAGCAGGACGATGACTACATATTGTACAACGTCCATTTGTTCAAAAAATCTGTTGGTGAATTCTTGAGCGCCTGTAGAGAAAGAAAATTCATCCCACGTGATTTCAACTACTCTGAAGAGTTGATTGACCAACTAAAGAAAGAGCATGATTCGGCAGCCAGCTTGGAACAGTCCCTACGTGTTCAATTGATTAGACTAGCTAAGACTGCCTATGCAGACGTTTTCATCAATTGGTTCCATATTAAAGCTCTGCGCATTTTTGTTGAAAGTGTACTACGTTACGGTTTACCACCACATTTCATTACGAAGATCATCGCTGTTCCTCCTAAGAACCTAAGTAAATGCAAAGCAGAATTGATTCAGGAATTTGGTTACTTGGGCGGTAATGCATTTTCTAAAGACAAAAATGGTAAAATCAAGCAGCAAGATTCGAGTTTACACGAATATGCCTCATTGGTCGATACCGAGTATGAACCTTTTGTCATTTACACTGTGGAATTGTGAGCTATCGCCACTTTCAATTCCACTCCTTTTTGTACTAGACATGTAAGAGCCAAATAAAATACGAATAAATATTTTGATACAAAAGTAGGAAAATGGTAGTTGTTGGGATCTTTTCATATGTTTCTTTCCTGTGTGATCATTCAAATGATATTTAGTCGTCTATCGTGACAATATCTCAACAATAATATGATATTTTTGTGGACGCATCTCATCTCATTTCACCAGGTTTTGATAGAAGAATAACTGGATACTGTCTTCTAAGCTTTCCTTAAGGTCGGGCTATTCTTTTGCTCATTACGAATTTTCAAAGGCATGGGGAAAAGTGAAGAGGATTCCATCAAAGTGGTTATTAGGTTAAAGCCTGATCTAGTGACGGAAGCAGAGTTTCAAGGGACAAAGGAAAACGTTAACCCAGTAAATTATCACCAAGGATCTGTTTGTGAAGTGATCAACAATCGAACTATAAATCTCCCAGCTACTGATATCGAATGCAGCAGTCCGTCTAAAAGTAGCACTCAAAACAATGATCGTTTGTTTACATTTGATAGGGTATTCGATACCGGCTCGACCCAGGAATCAGTCTACGAGTTTGTCGCAGGAGACATGTTAAAATCATTCTTTCAAGGTTATAATGGTACAATATTAGCATACGGGCAAACAGGCTCTGGTAAATCGCATACAATGTTTGGGCCGAAAGAAAATAGAGGTGTCATTCCGAGGATATGCCACGACATCTTCAAACAAATAGAAACTCCTGATTATGAGGACTGTATCTTTACAGTTAGCGTATCGTTTATGGAGGTTTACTTGGAAAAAATCTACGATTTGTTGGCTCAATCTCTAGAGAAGCCAGCAGACAAAAGGATCAGCTTGTCTCTTCATGATACGAAAGATTCAGGGATCTATGTGAAAGGGTTAAATACTAACTATGTTACGAGTGAGCAGGAGTTATTGGACTATATCAAACAAGGTGAATCACAAAGAAACGTTTCCTCTACGAGTATGAACTTGGAAAGTTCAAGGTCGCACTCTATTGTGAGGATCAATTTGGAAAAAAGAAATGCCTTGGAGGAAAACATTCAGCACAGCTTTTTATACTTGGTCGATTTGGCCGGTTCAGAAAAAGTGGGTAAAACCAATGCAGCAGGGGTGACATTAGAGGAGGCCAAAAAAATCAATTCGTCGCTAAGTGCATTGGGTAACGTCATTAATGCATTAACTCAAGTTGAATCCAAGAGTAAGCGTACTAGTGCCCATATTCCTTATAGGGATTCGAAGCTAACTAGATTGCTACAAGATTCATTGGGAGGTAATAGTAAAACAACCTTAATTTTGAATTGCTCTACAAGTAGGTTCAACGAGCAAGAAACTTTATCCACTCTGCGATTTGGTTCGAGGGCCAAGAAGATCAAGAATTTTGCCATACTGAATAAAAACAACTTAAGTTCCCGAAACTTGTTGGAACAGCAACTTGAAGAGCTAAAGTCGAGAGAAACTGGTTATCTCTTGCGTATCAGTACTTTGGAGAAGGAACTTTTAGAATCCAAGGCACAAAATGATATTGAAGATCCTTCGCAAAAGCCACTGCCGCCAACACCAGATTTATTGGAAGAGAATAAAAAGTTGAAAAGCCAGGTAGAATCATTAGCAGGGCTGATCAGCCATTCCAACAGTGGTGCCACCGATGACCCTAGTATTTCATATGATGACCTCATTCAAAATTTGATGAATCGGTGTGAAAATGTTGTGGAAATCCAAGCAAGCCTAGATGAGCAGGTGGAACTAAACAAAAAATTCCAACAAAGTTTGGCCTCCACTACTGAAAGGATGTACACGTTGGAGGACAGAAGCCAAAGGCTGTTGTATCAATTGCAGGAAACACAAATTGAAAATCAAGACTTAATGAATACAAATAATTCGTTAGCAAGAGATCTAAAAACTACTCTGGAGATTGCAGGAACAAGATCAGAGCGTATTAAAGTACTGGAATCAACAGTAAAGGAATTGTCTATGATGAGAATGGGCCATGCTTCAAAAAATTCAATCAGCTCCTCGGTAACAGCGGTGACACCAATAGAGGAGGAACAAGAATGGAGTCCACAATCGGGTGGTATCTGGGGTATGTTTAGTTCCAGAAGATCTTCCAACAGTAGCACGAGCAGCACTAAGAAACCTAATGTTCCAACGTCTAAACCGAAAAGACAAGGTATAAATTTGAACGTGGTAAAACCGATTAAAGGAGGTACTTCTGATAAGGAATAGCACGCGAACAGCCAGCCTGTTAGTCTGATGCTCTGTGCGCCCTGATTGTGTTAAGAAGTACCTTGGTGGGAATATCTCGGTATTAGTAGACTACCAACCATTGAGCCCATGGTGATGGCGAAGCCTACGATCACACATCTGAAGAAAAGATTGGTGGTGCCATTTCTGTGGCTGTTGAAAACGACTTTTGGGATTAATAGTACTGCCCTATACCTTAACACGACCATGAATAAACTCATCGAAATCCAACCGATTTTGACTTTAAATAATACCCGTTTCACAAAGATCAGTATGTAACGAATTGTATTGCCAATATGCTTTAAAACAGAGAAGATGACCTTGAAATTGTCTTGAAACGTTGTCAAATCATCGTTCAAAACATGAATTTTTTCTATCGTTGAATTCAGTGAACCATTTACTTTAGTGAAGGCAATATCTAGTTGTTCATTCCATTCGTCAAATTTGTGGGAGACCAAGAGGTCCATCATTGCTACTTTGCTCATGATTTGTTCCGAAACATCCTCAAAATGCGGTACAAGATCGTCTGTTAAAGAAGGTATAATTGAATTTTGAATTAAACTGTTAAAGTCTTGGATTACGTCAATAGTTTCCAATTGTGACTGCGTCATCTCTGCATGGATATTTTGTATTTTCTCATGATAATCAAAATAGAACTGCTGAAAAACTTTATCTACTTCCTGTAAGTAGTTTTCTTGTATCGAAATGGCCCTTTCAGATGTATCAGCAACCTCTTTCCAGCTTTCTAAATTTTCCAATTTTAAAGTGTTTATCTCCTGGACAATATTTGTTTCTCTAACTTCATCAACTATATTTTGGAATGCACTTTGTAGGAGTTCAACATTATTTAACATATTAGAGTCAGCATCTGTAAACTGATCCTGAAACAAGGTCAAGCTTTGAAAGAATGTAGAAAAAACTTCATTCTGAAATTCACCAAATTGTTCTTTAAATTCTTCCTGTTGAGATTCTGCGGCCTTGGAAAATCCATTAAAATGAACTTCAAACATACTCTGTAACCTTTCAAAATTTTCTCTTGACTGATTTTCCATTTGAGTTTCAGCTTGTCGAATTTGGCTCTCTATGTTTTGGTAAAATTCACCATATACATCAGTGATATTTAAGAATAGCTCAAGTATCTGGTCCTTTTCATATGGCAAAGAATTTTCAAAACATATACTAGACAAGTGTTGGTAGTTTCCGCTGTAAGTTGTCCACCATTGAGGAGACCTTTCTAATTCCATCATACAATCCATCAGGCTTGTTTCCTCCGTACTCTTACAGCTTAATGGTACATTATGTATTCCAGAAGCTTCAAATTCACAAACGGACAGCTTCATTGCAGTCTCGGCTCTTAATGAGGGAGAGATGCTTTCCATACCGTGTTTTAAACATATAGGAAGAAACACACACAAGGCATCTTTGATACAAGTAGTTTTTGCAAAGGGAAACTTGGACTCTATAATTTCTTGAGATAATTGCTGGTAGTTTGGATTTTGAACCGACTTCCCCAGAATATTTGAAAGTTGATCGACAATTTCGGTACACATAATCAAGCGCAAAAGAACAAATATCGCTACTATTTGCAAAGGTAGACCCGTTGAAAACATCGATTACTTTTTGATAATAGTTCTAAGCTATAGAGCTCTAATCTTCATTTCAGTGCTTGTTTAAAAGTATTTTCATTACCAATTTTTTTTTTATTATTTATTTATTAGCACACTCTGAAACATTTGTGAAACACCAAATTAGGGCCGAGGGCGCAAGGAATAAAATCATAAATTTATGTACAGGCTTTTACTGATGTATCTATATCAATTCTTCAATTGGACCGTCATCACCAAGAACTTTCTTGATAATGCTCTTGAATGGCTCGTACAACGAACAGGCATGTTTTAGAATGGCAATCCCATCCTCAGACGTCAACAATTCTTTGACTACGGGAGAAACTACGAAAACCAATCCGTGCTTGTAAATGGCAACTAGCACTTCCGGCAGTAACGATTTTTTTTTCTGCTGGAATAAGCCAAGTTCTAACTTCAGTGAAGAAGATGCTAGCTCCATGCAATCTAAGTGGTTTATTAGAACAAGCTTACCAGCTGCCGACATCTTGGAGTAATGCGGCAATACCGAACTTGCTAAATACTGCCTCTTGTGCCGAATACTGAAACCTGGGGTAGTGTTATTTCTTGTTGTAAGGTTTTTATGATGCCATTCTTCAACCATAGTCATTATACGGGCATAGAAGTTGGGAGACACACCTTCTTCGAGTTCGTTGGTTAATGTTACAATCATTGTGTAATTTTGGTTGAAAGCGTATTGTAAAATGAAGGATTTTTTAATCTTATCGGGTATTTTACCACTGTAGTGATTAGAGATACGCTGGTAAAGCGCTGATAAGTTGGTGGAATTTTTGATATTATTTGTGGTCATGTTGGAGGCTTTGCGAATTAATTGGGGTAGATTTACATCCAAAATTTGCTTTTTCATGTTGGAATTTTCAATCAACGTTAGCAGGCTGGCGACCTCGTGAAAATGTCTGCAATAAGGCAGCAAATACTCAACAATCTTTGGAGTTAAAACTGTTTGAAAGATAGAAGCAAAATCAGAAATGTATACAAACTTTCTCAAAAGTTCTTCGTCGGTGTAAGAAGAACCGAGTTCTGATTCGATCAAATCCAAGTATCGAGAGATAATCTCACCTCTAGGACATAGCTTTTTATTGATTAAATCTGTAAAAATGATCTTGCTTTCATTCAGTTTGGCGGACTGTAGATAAAAATCCAAAACATAGCAGCTAACTACTGGCTGGAAACATGTTATGCAGTTTTGGTGGTGAAATCTATCGCTGATTGCGTTGATTAAATTAACAAACGCGGATGTTAAAGATGGAGTAGCTTTGATTTGGTTGTTTTTCATTGAAACCAAAACTTGTAGAACCAACATTTCTGCAACTTTAAATTGGTCAATGTCCCTATTCAAAAATGTGGTGATGGACTCGATAATACTGATAACTTTAACGTCGGAGTCTGCATGGTGCTGTAAAAGGTATAGGAAAATATCTTCGCTAAATAACACCATATCTTTATCAGCGGCCAAAGAGTCGATGACCAAATTTAAAGGTTTAGAAACTGTTTCTTTGATATCATTTCCACTAAACAACGAAGCCAGCTTGATAATCTGAGGAAGTTGTCTTTTATCTAACTTGCTAGATCTCAAAATACTGTTAACTTCATGAATATCAATCAAGTCCAATTTGCTCAAATCAGTCCTATTTTGAACAAAATCTCGGACCCAGGAGTAGACTTCTTTCACACTATCGAATTGCAACCTTGTGTTTAACAGCACAGGCTTCATCGTACGTGGATGTTCAATGATCGCGGGTATAACAGGTTTCCCATTGAGTAATTTTGGCGACACCTCAGTTATACAGAGCGCAGCTCTTTCCAGTTCAGTTGGGCTATAAAACGGGTGCAGAATCTGGTTTGGACCTGGAATATTATTTCGAGACTTCCTAAATGAGACAGCGCCTTCAGTTCTCCTGTACGGATTTTCCGGAACCAACGTTTTGGAGGGAACTTCATTTAATGTTGAGTACAACTTTCTGTACGGAGCTCTCAGACGAGACATTATTCAGTTTCTGTTAAGATATTCCTCACAATTACGAACCAAGACTTGGGCTAGTGAGGAAAAACTTTGATTGGATCAGGAAAAAAAAAAGAAGCTTGAAAATGGCAAGTCATGTTTCGTATCAAATGATGCAAAGTACAAGGAACTTGGGTGAAATTACCCAGCTTCGATGACTAAAGGGTAGCACCTCTATAGCTCGATTCTGGCTTATCTGGTTCCCCTGTACTCGACGTATTTCTGTGTTCGCGAATCTGTAAGCCGACACACTTTTTTTTTTCTCTCTTACGATCTTTGCTGCCACCGTATTGCAGTGAGTACATCTCGATGGTGTCGCTGTTGCGAATTCGTTCATACTTCTTCAACGATACGGTCCTCCGCATTATGCATATCATGGAAGAGCTCATTGCTATAAGTATTGTACTCACTAAGACCAGCCACCCAGGCCACTGCAAATACGGGACGAACAACAAAATATCAACAAGAAAACTTAGTAGTGACAGTAAAAAGGTTGGAATGGACCACAGTACAACCATAAAAAGCACTTTTCGCGAATGTCCGAAACGCGCACCATGTATAAACAATGTAAAACACCATAGAATAGCAGTGAAGACTAAGGAAATCGGATGAACAATGAGCAACTTGGAGATGGGATATTTCGCACGTGATGGAAGGGAAAGATCCTCGGCGATCAGCTCAACGTATTCTACCGAATAACCCACTCTTAGATTACTGCAAAAATTTGATTGGGTAGAGCACCAGCCAAAGACTCCAAACTTGAAACCGTTGTAAGTACAGAGTGTAATCGTGGATGTTACTGGGACGGATATTATTGGAAATATCTGAAAAATCACAGCTAGGCCTACCAGTATAGAAACTGCCAGCCTAGTAGCAAAACACATGTCGGTCTTTAAATCTTCTATTCGGCTGGTCAAGGCGACAGCATACTGTGATAAGCGGTTACTCCTGTAATGTGTTTTCTAGTGGCTTTCACAAGTCATTTCCATACATGTCCTCCGTTATTTATGATATCATGAAAATTTTATTATTTATGCGATGAGCTTGGATCGTAGTTATAGTAATCTCATAGTCTCCTCGAAGCTACAACTTCTTTTTTTTTTTCCTTTGTTTCTTTTCACCTGGCACTCTATTGGTCTCCGTACCGTTTTATTTATATGTCTTCTAAACTACAGGCCAAATCCTCAAAGAAGAAAAGAGTGCACCCGTTTAGGCCCACCAAAGTGGTGAATTTTTCCAGTAAATCGAACAGTGACGATGAACAACTGGAAGAGAGTGTACAACAGAGGCATATGTCGGTGCATCAGTTGAAGCGGGATGCTAAAGGCTTACTCAAGGTCAGAGCCACGCTACCCGTGTACCAAAACAGAGACATGATCCTTAAACATTTGAACGACAACCAGGTCACCATACTGATCGGTGAAACCGGTTCTGGTAAGTCTACACAAATCCCGCAGTTTATGTTGGAAGAGCTTTTGAAATTGGGAGGGAAACACCACGGACGTGGAATTGCAGTGACACAGCCTCGTAGGGTTGCTGCGATCAGTTTAGCGACTCGTGTTGCCCAAGAGCATGGATGCAGAGTAGGCGATCGAGTCGGTTACTCCGTCAGGTTTGATAACACTACTAGTGGGCGAACCCAGTTAAAGTATTTGACCGACGGTATGCTTTTGAGAGAGCTGATGACGGACAAACACCTCAAAGACTACGGGGTGGTGATCATCGATGAAGCGCATGAACGTACCATTCTAACAGACTTGATATTGGGATTTCTCAAAGAGTTGATTCACGGTGCTAGACCTGATCTGAAAGTCATCATCATGTCTGCAACGTTACAAGCTGACAAGTTTAGCGGGTTCTTCTCTGGTGCACCTATTTTATTTGTCGAAGGCCGTAAATTCCACGTCGAAAGGAGGTATTTGAGGGCTCCGTGTGACGATATAGTGGACGGAATAATCAGATGCTGTGTCCAGATCAACCAGGGAGAACAACAAGGCGACGTCTTGTGCTTTTTGCCCGGCCAGGAGGAGATCGATAAAGCGGTTGCCGTGTTGAATAAGATTAGCGAATTCATCGATTCCTCGGTGCCACGCCTGATCGCGTATCCGCTGTATGCGGCGTTGCCACCTTCAGAGCAAACCAAGGTGTTCACTCCGTTGAAGGGGTTCAAAAGGAAAATTGTGTTGGCCACCAACATCGCAGAAACATCCGTCACCATTCCCGGCGTCAAGTATGTGGTCGACTCCGGACTGCGCAAGGTCAAAGTTTGGAGGCACCAGCTGGGTTTGGCCACGTTGTTGACGGTGCCGATTTCAAAAGCAAGTGCCTCGCAGAGAACCGGTCGTGCAGGTAGAGAAAGCGAGGGCAAGTGCTTCAGACTATACGGCGAGCAAGACTACCAAAAACTGCCGTTACAAACAGAACCCGAGATTGCACGTTGCGATGTCACTTCACCAGTTCTGATGCTGAAAAAAATCGGGGTCAAGGACATTGTGAATTGGTCTTGGTTGGAAAATCCGGGGAAGGACTCTATAGTGATGGCATTGCAAGAGCTATACCAGCTGGGTGCCCTGAACGACTCTGGCAAGATCACCGAAAAGGGCAATCGAATGGCACTGCTGCCGCTGGCGCCACACCTGAGTAGCGTGCTGTTGCACGCTCACGAATCACAGTGCCTGTTGCCTGTGGTTGATATCGTGTCATGCTTAAGCGTTGAGAACTTGTTGTTGAACCCGCTACCGGAACAACGAGACGAGGTCAACGAACGAAGACTGTCGCTGTGCACAAGAGGCGCCAAGCATGGTGACCTGATCATGATGAAAGAGCTATACGACACCTACACGTCTTTGGGCTCTTCGACCGAGAAACAGAACTGGTGCAAAGAGCTATGCATTTCCTACAGAGGCTTCAAGAACGTTGCCAAGATACGCGCCCAGCTACTTTCATACATGGGGAAGCTATTCGCCGACAGCCCAGACGAAAGGAACGATGGAGACGGGATCGGCGCTTCCATAGACATCCCGGCAGTTTTAAAATGTTTCCTTGCTGGTTTTGTGAAAAACACGGCGATTGGGATGCCAGATAGATCGTATCGTACCACGACCAGCGGTGAGACGATCTCAGTTCACCCATCCTCTTTACTGTTCATGGACAAGAGCTGTCCGGCTATCCTATACACAGAATATGTATTTACGACCAAGGGCTACTCAAGAAACGTTAGTCGGATCGAGCTGTCGTGGCTACAAGAGATAGCCACGGGTAAGCTGACGACAGCGGCCAGAGAAAGCGCTAAATAAAAAAAGAAAAAATAGAGTTATAGATAGATTACCTTGGACGGAAGCAGAGATCCTCTACCGTTAATATGTTGTCAGGATGGGATACTCCTTGCCCTTTAATTTTTACGATTTTTTCTCCCCCTTAAAACGGTTGGCCATAATACACTTTTCATACCAGAAGATGGCCCCGTATTTCCGGAGAAAGCGTAAGAAGAGACACAAAAGGAAAAACCCTCCCCGCGGCCGGGGAACCGAATTACAGCAATACGTCGAGCTTTGGTCCCAAAATAGCCGCTACTGCTGCTGCCGCCGCCGCCGAGCGTTTTGGTGGGGTGTAACCCCATGTTTGGCCCGCAGAGACTGAGAATGAACAGGTAAGCCAAATCCGGGGTAACAGTGTCGGCGACGCGGGAACAGTTCTGCCGTGGCTAAGAATGTACACTGACCAAACATGACAAAGCGATATTAATCGAGCGACGGCATTGCTCCGATGACGGAACAAGTGCTTCTTTTTGGCCAACCGGGGCATGGAGGTCGGTGACGTGGGCTCTATCAGTACCTTCACGAGGTTTCCTTCCTCTACTCCGTGTTTATCCAAGGCCCTTGTGTGCGCGCGTTTGTCTGTGAGGGCATGTGTATGTCCCACGTTTCTTTTGCCAAGCTCCGCTTGGCAAATATGTGCCAGGAGAATCTCCAGGAATTTCTACGTCCTCCTCTGTGGACCCCTCGGCGTATCCAAAAAAAACTTTCATTTCTAGCTTTTCTGCGAGGTCTTCTGGGCAGCCTCTCGAGAACGGGAGATGACGTAGATAGGATAGCTACGCATGGAGGACTATACTTGTTGAACACTGAAACTACATTAGCTCGGAATTCTCTACCCAGAGCATGCCGTAAGGCCGTAATGCAGAGGCACCGCGACAAGACGTGCTCGTCATGGAGGGCATCTTATTACGCCAATTTGCTTTGCTCACTTGGTTTCCTAGGGTTGAAAAAAATTGTGCTGCCAGGGATTATGCCAGCGATGTGATGCGTTTGTAAAATATATATATATAACCCTGGTTTGTCATCTTACATCTCATTTCGCTTGAATAACGGAGTATCATTCGAACCGGAGAAGAGATTCGTTCTACACCAAGAAATCCTTCGAAATGATAAAGAAACTGAAGCTGATCACAAGAACAAATACTGCGGGTCTAGACGGCAGGGCGTTGCGTCTAGCCATCACAATCACAGCCGTCACCGGGTTTTCTCTTTTTGGTTACGATCAAGGTCTAATGTCCGGTATTATTACTGGTAAAGAGTTTAACAGCGAATTCCCTGCTACTCACAAAGTCAGCGACCATGACAGACATGCCACTGTCGTGCAAGGTGCAGTCACATCTTGTTACGAGCTGGGCTGTTTTTTCGGTTCGTTGTTTGTTATGTTCAGGGGTGAGCACATTGGTAGAAAGCCGTTGGTTATTTTCGGTGCTCTGCTGACCGTTGTCGGTACTGTTATTTCCACTGCTGCGTTTGGTCCTCACTGGGGGCTGGGCCAGTTCGTCATCGGTAGAGTTATCACCGGTATCGGTACCGGTATGAACACCTCCACCATCCCTGTCTGGCAATCCGAAATGTCTAAACCGGAAAACAGAGGGTTGTTGGTTAACCTGGAAGGTTCTGTTATTGCCGTTGGTACTATGATTGCCTATTGGATCGATTTCGGGCTTTCCTATGTCAACTCCTCTGTCCAATGGAGATTCCCAGTCGCAATGCAAATATTTTTCGCCCTCTTGCTGTTGGTCGGTATTGTCCAACTACCGGATTCTCCACGTTGGTTGATGTCTCAGGGCAGGCGTGAAGAAGCCATGTACGTTTTGGGTAAACTGGACGGCTTGGATCCTAACGATGACCAAATCCTTGCAGAGGCCACCGTTATCCAGGATGCCGTGAACAGATTCAGACATCAGAAGAGATCCGTCAAGGATTTGTTTACAGGCGGCAAGGGTCAAAACTTTCAAAGAGCTTTGATTGCTGCTTCTACCCAGTTCTTCCAACAATTCACCGGCTGTAACGCCGCCATTTACTATTCCACCGTTTTATTCAACGAAACCATCAAGCTGGATTACAGACTATCCTTGATCTTGGGTGGTGTCTTCTCCACCATCTACGCCTTGTTTACCATCCCATCCTTCTTTTTGATCGAATCTCTGGGCAGACGTAAACTGTTTTTGATTGGTGCTACTGGCCAAGCAATTTCATTCACAATCACTTTTGCCTGTTTGATCGACGACACTACACAAAACGCCAAAGGTGCTGCAGTCGGTTTATTCCTGTTTATTAGTTTCTTTGGTGTCGCTTTGCTGTCGCTACCGTGGATCTATCCTCCAGAAATTGCCTCTATGAGAGTCCGTTCTTCAACCAACGCTTTGTCCACCTGTACCAACTGGTTGTGTAACTTTGCCGTCGTCATGTTTACCCCGATCTTCATCCAAGATGCCGGTTGGGGTTGCTACTTGTTCTTTGCTGTCATGAACTACTTGTACATCCCAGTCATCTTTTTCTTCTATCCTGAAACCGCAGGCAGATCTTTGGAGGAAATTGATATCATTTTTGCAAAGTCTCATGTAGATGGTACAAGACCATGGAGAGTCGCTGCTAACCTGCCAAAACTATCCTTCGCCGAAGTCGAAGACCATGGTAATGCATTGGGTCTATACGATGATGACTTGGAAAAAGAGGATGTCGACATGAACGAAGGTGCAGAAAACACTGCTTCTAACGAAGGTGTCAATGGTTACACCTTGTTTGAACCAAAGGAAGGCGCTGGTCAACTAAATCCAACGGACGGAGCTGGTTCTAGCTCTGACAGCAAATCTGAATGAATATAATGCGCAAGTTTTCTCACGCAAAGCGATCATGTTTTCTAATATCAACACCTAATCCTGTCAACAGACTAAACTGATCTGTTGCTATAATAATCCTCGGAATTTCACCGTGGATAATCGTTTTTTGTCTACTGTATGTATTATTCGTTATTCCCTGTGCCTTAAGTACGAGTCTCGGATTTCCTCAATGTTACGAGGAATGGGCAGATATGACAATTTAAAAATTCACTCTAGCTTTTATTACTATTTTTTTTTTAGAAAAACGGTAAACTCACCTCGAAGACATATCTTCTACCAGAGTTATGATTTAGAAGCTGACGGGGCCTTGTCGGTAAGTTATAATAAATCTTGTAGGTTTTGGTAAAAAAGTGGATGGAATTCCTGCCAAATGTATCTCCATGTATGTGACAATCACTGATGACGAATAGCTAAGTTCTCGATAAATACGGAAACCCTTTTCGTGTCAGAATTGACAGTGCTCTGTTCAAAAAGATTATTTCGTTAGAATTTCTATTTTGTAAAATTTCCCAAAGTTCTATGCCCATCAAATATGGCTTACTGCTTCTATGACTGATCGTCTCTTCCATGAAGTAGTAGCGGATCTAACTATCAAAGGCGAATTATTGGGTCTGAAACGCTACTACATTATTATACTTTTATACGATGATTGTTGCAACAATCAGTCACTAAAGCTTTCGTCCACGGAAAAGCTCGACTGTTTTCGAACATTTACTTCAAGTTTGATCAACCAAATTAGCAATGAGGGCTACTTCTTTAATCCTACAAAGAGCTACCAAGACTATCGACAAATATGCCCTTTACGTTCCTAAAACCGCTGTTTTCCCTAAAGGGTTTAAGGTCGCATCTGCAGCCACTAGTGTGAAGAAGAATGGAAATCTGGATCTAGGTATAATCTTGAACACTAACAAATCTAGACCGTCTTCTGCTGCTGCAGTCTTTACAACAAACAAGTTTAAGGCAGCACCAGTGCTTCTTTCCAAGAAAGTCTTGGAGACCACTGGTGGTGAAGGAGTTGATGCGATTGTTGTCAACTCTGGTTGTGCTAATTCCGTGACAGGTGAAGTTGGTTTGCAGGATGCTAACGATATGGCCAATTTGGTTAACAAACACTTGTCAGGAAAGAACGCTACACTGGTCATGTCTACTGGTGTCATCGGTCAAAGATTGCAGATGAACAAAATCTCCAGAGGTATCGACAGCTCTTTCAACAGTAACACCTTTGGTTCTGATTTTGAATCTTGGTTGAACCTAGCTAAGTCCATTTGTACCACTGATACATTCCCAAAGTTAGTGTCCTCCAAATTTACTTTGCCAAATGGCACAGAATACACTTTGGCTGGTATCGCTAAGGGTGCAGGTATGATATGTCCAAATATGGCCACTTTGTTGGGTTTCATCGTTACCGACTTGCCGATTAAAAGCTCTGCATTGCAAAGTATGTTGCGTGCTGCTACAAATCGTTCATTCAACTGTATATCTGTGGATGGTGATATGAGTACTAATGATACTATTTGTATGATTGCCAACGGTGCAGTTGACACCACCGTGATCGACGAGTCTTCTGCAGAGTACTCTCAAGTGGAAAAACAGGTTACTGAATTTGCTCAACAGTTGGCACAGCTAGTCGTTCGTGATGGTGAAGGTGCTACTAAATTTGTTACTGTCAACGTGAAAAATTCCTTGAATTTTGCCGATGCCAAGACCATTGCAGAGGCTATCTCTAACTCGATGTTGGTCAAGACCGCCTTGTATGGCCAAGACGCCAACTGGGGTAGAATCCTGTGTGCTATTGGTTATGCCAAGTTGGGAGATTTGGCCTCTTTGGACGACACCAAGATCAACGTCAGCTTTGTTGCCACGGACAACTCAGAGCCACGCGAGTTGAAACTAGTTGTCAACGGTGTTCCACAATTGGACATTGATGAATCAAGAGCTTCAGAAATCCTAAGCTTGCAAGACTTGGAAGTCCTGGTCGATTTGGGTACTGGTAGTGAGGAATGTCAATTCTGGACCTGTGACTTGACTCATGAGTATGTCACTATCAATGGTGACTACCGTTCTTAGAGCAAACTGGCCTAAAGGAATTTACTTATAATTAAATAGAAGCACTTTTGCAAATTTTTGGAAAAAGTACATCCTTAACTGCATCACCATGCTGATGAATGGATGTGCTCTTGTTAAACCAACCCGTCTTGGCGTCTTTTGATCATTTAAAAAGCTCACTGCTACTTGGTGACAATCCATCTTTTTTTTTTTCAAGAAAGCTTACAGGGAGATAAAGTTGAACGACAGAAACGTTGATTCTGTCGTCAAAATATTTAAATATACGGATTTGTTTGTATTGAACAAGTCGAGTAGTACCATTGGTAAGACATTTTCACCATGCCCCCCTAAACTTCAGCTTTAATTCAGTAATTAATAAAATAATCATAGTTTTGCAGCAGGGAAAAGCATAAAATATTTAAGCTATTTAACAGTTATCTCCCTTTGATGTAGGATTTGTTTGTATGTTCAAGAAATGTTTTTCCATACAGACTCGATCAAACATGTAACTAGTTTGTTACAATAGATTTAACAAAGATGAAGGAAAGAAGATAGCCAAAAGAAGAAAATGCAGCAAGCATTATTTTTCAGCTACGTGTAGGAAAAGGTAGTGTTCTGTGGATTTTGTTAATAATTTCAACGTAGTTTGGCTCGTTCTCTGGCGTAATATATGAATGTCTAATTAAGAACTCCACCACGATCAAACCACAATTTGGTTTGAATTCCTTGTTTTTTAAGGCATTGATCGTCTCTTGTAATGAAAGTAGCTCGAAACTTTCAACTTCATCATCATTTGGTTTGGGAAACACGCTGGCAGTTAGCTCCATATCATAAAGGTATTCTACTTCGCCAGTGATAAAAGATGACTCTGATTCAAAGTTGTCATTTTCAATGTCACCCTGGAAATGAAAGTAGGAAACAACCCCAACAGGTTTGATGGATTCTTCCACTAAACTCTGAGGTAAGTTTGCCTCCTCCATGCTTTCTTTGATTACAGTTTCGTGGATTCCGTATGGATAACCTATTCCACCAGCGACAATGTTGTCTAACATCAGTGGCCATGTAGGTTTTGAAGCCGATCTTCTTGGAATCCAAAACTTGATTTCTTTAGAGGTTTCATCAAAGACATAACCATTAACGTGAACACCATATGTGATGATCCCAAGAACACCTGATAAGGCACGTTCCACCAAAACATATGGCTTCTTATCAGAATACACTGAATAACGCTCGTTTCTCCATCCCTTCAAGCACTCCAAATCAGATTCGTACCTCAATTTGCTAGCCAATTTATGTAGCGTCTCATTTCTCGTCTCAAAATCGACTGGTTTAAACTTCAACAACCGATCTTGATCATTGGCTTGAAACAAGTCGGCAAATAAACATCCACCAATTTTACGCATTTGGTCCACTACAAACCTTAACACGAATCCAATGTTGTCCCCTGTATGTGTTTGCAAATGATAGACATTTTTCTGAAAGTGCTTATTAAATAAATAATCTTGAGGGAATATGTCCACCTTATTGATCAGATCTAGATACGAGAAGCCGTTCCGTTCGTCCTCATCACTCCTTAAAAGTTTCTCTCTCTTATTATCATCCGTTTTCACAACAGTACTCATTACTATGTTTATCGCTGTGGCAGCTTTACAGCACTCGAGCCGACAAGATGCAACAAGGTAATTTCTTTTTCCTTTTAACTTTCATGGAAAACAACCAAAGAAGAACAACGATAAAATAGATATGGGAGAAACTGTACGCGGGTTTTTGACTCACCTGAAGAACTTTTACTTAAGAAACTTCACAGAAGGTGCCACTCTGAGAATTGTATGTGGTAATGAGTCTGCCGATTTGGATTCAGTTGTCTCTGCAATTACGTATGCATACTTTAGCTACGTTAAAGATCCTGCCTGCCCAATAGTTCCTATAATCAACATCCCTCGCGCAGATTTAGCCTTGAGAAGAGACATTTTGTATGTTTTGAATCAGAAGTCGATCCCTCAGGACTTGTTGTACTTTACAGAAGATTTACAAAGTATCAAGAGTCACTACAAATGCTCTGTGGATTCGGTGCTGGTTGATCATAACGATCCCCAATCCCAGGCCAAAGATTTAATTGATAGAATAACTGGTATTGTTGATCATCACGAGGATTTGGGTTTGTATGGAGACTCTATCAAAGAGGCACATGGGCCTCGCATTGTGGAAACCAGCGGTAGCTGCTCCTCATTGGTGTTTAATTACTGGTTTAGTAGATTGAGACAGACTGTCCTTCCTGTGAAAGATGCTTTACCATTAAGTTTGGGTGCTGCAATAATTGATACTTCAAACTTTCAATACAAAGTAGAGGAACCGGATCGCACTGCTTTGGATAGATATAAGCAAGGGTTACCAGGATTTGACGTCACCGATTATTATAATAGCATCCGCAGTGCGAAGGATAACATTGATGGATTAGACTTGAGAGATGTTTTGAGAAAAGATTATAAGGAGTTCGAATTTAATGATACACGTAAAGACACTGTTAAAATTGGGATAGCCTCGGTGGTTAAATCCTTGGGCTGGCTAGAGGAAAGCTACAAAGAATCTGCCTTCAAGGAAATCTCTCTTAAATTCTTAGAAGAACGTTCCCAGGATATTTTGATGATATTGACAAGCTGGTCAGAAGAAGGCACTTTTAAGAGGCAAGTCTCCTTTATTGCTCACTCAGAACACAACTCTAAATTATGTGATTCGATTATTGACAAAGTTTCAAACTGCTTAGAGTTGAAAGAAATCCAGATATTTGATAACCCATCCTTTGGATTCAGGTTCTTTAATCAACTCAACACTGCGGCAAGCAGAAAACAAGTAGCGCCATACGTCAAATTTGCGGTCGAATCACTATGATTTAAACAAATTGTTTAGTTATTTAAAAGATACATAACTCAGGTTCCAGAAATCCATACGTTGACTGTCTGTGGGTAGCGTTGCATTCGTCGCTTCAAGTCGCCCAATGAAACGTTTCATTGGGACGTCAGCAACCGCCAATTGTTCCAAGTTTTGCTTCATATGTTCACAAGCTTCATGTATGTCTTCTTTATTTTTAGTGTAAAAAACCTTCATAACGTTAGTACTTACGTCGTTATCAGAAAGAGTAACGTCGATACCAATAGCAAACACCCATAATAAGACTCCAGTACCATCTGGACCTTTCAGTAGAAGCATCCTGGCTGCATTGGAATTAATTGAGTCTAGCATTGCAGATAGTACTGAATACTCTGGTAGGTATTGTTCTGTTGAGTTCTTTGCATTCAATTCAATGTTCCATTTGTGTACCTTAAATAACCCATCTTTTGTTGTTTCGCCTAAATTACTAAGGCATTCTCCACACTTGACAGTGTTACCGTCTAGTTTGAACTTCTCAGATAGCCATTCTTTATTTAAAGTAATATAAGACTCGCCTACTAACAGCTCGCCAATATTTGGCATTAATTTGTTGTAACCAGTCGAATATACCGGCTTTTCGTTAATGCTTGGTTTGTGACAATGCCAATAATCCATCAACTCTGCCCAAAACTCTGAAGGCATATCGTTGATTTGAGAGCAGTCACTATGGGAGATCAGGCAACAGTTGCATGCTGCGCATTGAAACTGGAATTCCTCGTCACAAAGATGTTTCCTCATCCATTTGCTTTCTGAGACCGACATCATAAAGTTTCGAGATCTATCCCAATACTTTAAATCACCTGTACTCTGTTGAACCTTCAGCTTGATATGTGTTTGCGAATTATTTGTACAAACTGTTTGAACACTTTTGGGATTAACAGGGTGTGGTAGCTTTATTTGAGCATGGTTTCCAGTATCGTCCTCGATGTCCAAGAAGAACGAAGTTATGTTCGTGATTGTTACAGCATTGCTGCCCTCGATTACTACAGAAACACTCCCAATCCTAGGTAAGTGTTCCGCGATGAACTTCATCCTCAGAGTTTTTCTGCAATGCATTGGAAGATAGCTGAATTTTACACACGAACGCGAGTTCAAAAAGTCTCTAACAAACATTTGAAGAATTCAACAGACTTTTACCAAGCAACGGGCATCAACAATGTCACTGTTCACAGCATTGAACTTCACTCCGAATGATGCCTTGTTGGAAGCCGAAGAACATTCCAGAGAATTACAAATAGAAGAGAGCTTTAAAGTGTTCCAAAATGCACTGTTACACTTGAAGGCAAAAAGGTTTACTCAGGCAGGCGAGAAATTCGAACAGTTATTCAATATAGATGTCATAAAACCTGATAGGTGGGGGGTTTATAGATATTCCTCCCATACTTTGGATTCGTTACGCTATCTAGCGTACAGAAACCGCGGAGTTTTCTATTATCAATATTTGAAGGAGAATTACGAAAACATGAGCTCAGAGGATATTGTAGACCACATTTTGAAAGTTATCGAAAATTTATTAGAAGCAATTCAACATGGTGATTGTGATTCAGCTGTTACTGAGCTACTTTTTCAAATTTTTAGAAGCTTCAAAAGCAAGAAACTACAGCGTTGGGTACTGGAATATGAGCTTAGTAAAGAGGCAGAAAGTACTGGTAGTTTAGGCTACTTCAAAAGTGTATTGCCCCAAGTACAACGACTTATTAATGAACAGAAGCTTCTCTTGACGGATATGAAAGATGATGATTCCATAAAAGCAGAATTTTTATCGAGCTTGTTAGGGTTTATCAAAAATAAAAATTTACAGCCCACAGTTCTAAATCCAGTTCTTTCGAAAATCAGAGATATGAAGACAGAAGACGAAAATGCTATGAGGCAGTTGAATGAGTTTGAAGTTGAATTAGAGGAGATTAGTTGGGAGGCAATCGCTCAATCTTTGAAGGAATTACTACCAAAATTTAAGACAGCTGCACTCTTTAGCAAGGCTTCAGATCCTTATAGCGAAGTTGAAGAACCAATCGAAGCTGTGAGGTTAATATATGCTGAAAAGTCCCGGATTCTTCGAGAAGAAGAAGTTGAACAGGAAGCCACCGAAAATCAAAAAGAAGCGGCACCTAACAAGAACGACGAAATGGATGATAGGATTTCGCCCACACCTACTGTTATCAACACCAACAAGCGGATCCCTGATTTG
Organism: Lachancea kluyveri NRRL Y-12651; assembly: GCA_000149225.2. Taxonomy (NCBI): domain Eukaryota; kingdom Fungi; phylum Ascomycota; class Saccharomycetes; order Saccharomycetales; family Saccharomycetaceae; genus Lachancea; species Lachancea kluyveri. The sequence continues at coordinate 1,617,674 of CM000693.1, read as the reverse complement.
TCGGATAACCAAAAGCCAGCCCAAAGAAGTAGTAAGAGATTTAAAGAGAGAGATCAAGATGTTGGGGAGTCTGAAATATTGGCTGTTCACAGTGCTTTTTTCGAAGAGATAAATGATGCTTGGAAGCTTGTTGATCTGTATACAGATTTTGATATCAACAAGATGGCGCCCGAGGAACTATCTCAGGATTCTCCTATCTTCACTGCTATCACTGATTTGTACGATTGTTTGAGTTCATGGACAAATAGGCATAGCGAATTTCTAAACCAGAACGATTCTAGAAACAATTTAAGAAACAACTCTAGTGGGAAAAACGTGGAAGATCTTGTGCAGCTAAACACACTTTTAAGAACCAATATGTTTAATGATGATAATATTCCAACAAAATCCTTAACGGATATACCTGTTGAAAGCATCGAATCATTTATCAACGAAGTAAATTCTCACAAAGTTCATTTCCAAGAAGTACGATTCCGTCTGCTTCAAATACTGTTATCTACAAACCAGGATGAAATTTGTCTCATTACTGATACTTTTTGGAGTACTGTCTTGTTTAATATTATTGAATCTTTTGTGTTGGGTCTCGAAAACAGCATTTACAATTTGGTTTATGCTCATCAATCTAAACATAAAGACCTCGGTTTATCTGTATATGAAATTTTAGTGAACATGATGGGAGGGCTTTGTAATGACATCAACACTAAAAGGTTACAAGGTCAAAAGGTAGGTGAGATGGAAACACAAAAAAACAAATTGGAAAGGAAAATTATCAGATGGTCCGTACTTCTTGATGCAATTGATGGCTTTACTGAAAGAAACCAGCTGAGATACATGTGGTCGAATTTTTGTTTTTTGCAATGCATTAGTGAAATTACAGACGATAACCTAATTACTTCACTCAATAAAGTTCAATCTAGGATAAACAAGACGGAAACGGGGATCGAGATTCTTTATTCAAATTATAAGAATATTCCTCGCTTACACTTAAAGACTGTTGAGTCGCAACTTTCAAAAATCAATATGGTAAGGAAATTCACCATTCTTGATTTGAGCGAAGCAGACGAAAGTTCTACACTAGAGCACATGGAAACGCTCAGAAGAGTTTTAACAGGCGAAAGCTCTCCCGGTGATAATGTTTTAGATGAGGAGGAGAGATCTATGGTCGAATTTATCAGCCAATCTCCTTTTCTGCTTAAATTAAAATTATGGAAAATTCTACTCGTGTTTTATGCCTCAGTAGAGGACCAATGGAAGTTTCAAAACTGCTATTTTAAAGTTCTATCCCTTTTATATGAAAGACTGTGTTCAGGTGATTATTTTGAACAGTCCCAACTCCAACGTCAACAGACACTTTTGACTACGTTGAGCTCGATAGGGATGTTTACATCAGAGTTTTTGAAGTTCCTATCCGAAAAGAGTTTGTGGAAACTACCAGATACAGAAGCGAGTCACATTCACCTTACCTTAATCACTAAAATTCTTTTCCTGTTTTACCCAATCCTTTTCTATGAAAGTATGTGCCAGAAAGATTCATCTTTAAAATCATTTTTTAAAAAAGCAGTAAAGTCATCAGCTAAGCTGAAAAACATACTAGCTGACCTCTTCTCTTTAGCTGCCCTCTACTTTAACTCTGAGTGTGCAAAAAGGGCAAGTGAGTATGAAGAATCTGCTACAGTGGGGGTTATTTGGTCCTTGCATTCTTTAATGGGGAGATTTAAGTTCTGTGACTCCGCCGGGGGTAACTTTTTAAGGCTTACTGAGCATTTACTTTGTGGATTTGGAGGTGAACACTCCTTTTTACAATTGAAACAGACTCTGTGGTGCCGTTATCATTTTCTCCTAGGTGGTGATAGTTTTTCCCCTGAACAACATGACACATCTGCGGTAGAAATGCAACGGTCTAATGCTGTATTGCTAGGAACATATTTGATTAACTTTCAGTATCAAGGAAAAAACCCACTACTTATTGGTGGCAGCAAGACAAATTTCAAGCAAATTTTAGACAATATCACTGAAGTTATTGGTGAGCCAAATTATTCAGAAAATCATATCCTAGCAAGAAACTCTTATTTCTTTGATCAGTATTTCGAAAGCCCTATTACTACTCGTCTAATTCATGATGCATTTTTTGGATGTTTAGAATTGAAGCTTTCGTGCCCCAACGATAAACTGCAGGGGGTTATTGATTCTGGGTTGTTTTATGTCTCGAGTGTGCAATCAATGAATCTTTACAAGATTCGCAAAAAGTCCATGCAAGCACGGCCATCTGAACTTGATTCGATTATTTCTATGTTGAGGGCGGACTTGCTCTACAATACAAAGAGATTCGAAAGTTGGTACCTACTGGGCAGATGTTACTCTTATATGGTAGAGGACGACTTGATTTGGACATCTGACAAGCTATCTACTTTGGAGAAGAAAAAAGGAACTGCATATACACAACGGAAGGCTATTCTATGCTATTTAATGTCTGTCGGAACTTTTCTTGCTCAAAGAGAAAACAAAGACATTCAAGAAGACATTGATAACAACCTGATTTTGAAAAAAGTCTTAGAGGCTTTAGGTATAGAAACGCTGAATGGTTACTTGAAACCTATGCATAAGCTTTGTTTCCAGTGGAGAACTTCCAATGATCTTAGACTAAACGAAGACAACGAACTTTTTCAAGTACCAATAGTTGACAAGCCATCTATCACGGAACACAATGTTGAACAGGCAATATTCTTGGCTTTGCAGAGGGCCGATGAAATAACACAGGCCATAATTCCTTCAAGAAAGACAGTTACTCGCAATTGGCAAAATCTTTATTTTATGGCGAAACTGCAATTTAAAACGTGCATTGAAGACTTCAAAAATAGCGGTGTGGAAATGGTTATTGACGCATGCCGTGTTGCGGCCGCTTCTTCCAAAAGTGGTGATCCAATAATCGAGCCTCATTACTTTTTAGTCGACTCCTGCTACAAATGTCAAAGGCTCGGCTTAATAAGTGAGGAGGAAGCCTTGGAGATTATATTAAAAGACAATGAATTCTTCCAGCAAGATGATTCGTTTTGGAAGATTACAGACGTTGGCATGAATGAAAATAAACAGAAATGCTTTTCTGAAAAGATAATTGAATTATTGAAAAAGATACTATCGTCAGACAAAAAGAAATGGCATCATAGACCTAAATACCGGATAGCCCGTATCCTATTTGAAGACCTCGACGAGTTGGATGGTGCCATTTCTGAAATGGATAGCTTGATGGTTTTAAAAAGCACTAATAAAAATTTAGTTAACATTTGGAAGCCAGAGTTTGAGAGACCAGGTAAGCATTTCATATACACATATCAGTACGTTATGTTTTACATGGATTTGTTATTTTACAAGAATGATTATGTTTCTATTGGCTGGGTGGCCAAAAAACTGAGGAGATTCGGATCTGGCATGGTAAACATTGCTGAGGCAACAGAAAGAGCGGTGACACTATATTGTCAGAGCGTTCAAAATAAACTCCAAATAAACGAAAAGGAATATGCGGAACAGCTGCTTCCATCACTGAATTACCAAAATTTCTTGAAAAACAGTGAAGAACTTTTCAACACCTTTGACAAGTCTGCATATCAATCTGAAATAATGGACGCTCTATCTGTTGCATATCAATTGAAAAAGGGCAGCATTAGTTATGATGCAATTTGCTTGGCTATTTATTTCAAGTATTTCTACTTGCCCTTCGCTGAGAGTAAAACGCCTCAAGAGACTGAACAGGCCAAGGTCATCGAATTTTCTGAAAATGGCTCACCCCGTCCTTCCACCAACGTGACAACCACCTCCAAGACCAGCTTTAGTAGAAAAAGAGTTAGTAAAAGAGATGCATTTGATAGAATCGCGGCTTTAGTTGAAAAAAAGATCACGTGATAATTCGCAATGGCTGGAAATTTTTTCAACCCTCGAGACAACGAATTCCTATTTGAACATGTAAGGCTACGATTCGTTACATAAACTCCTTCATACAATACATATCAAAAAAAAAACTAATTCAAAGATGTCTGTCAAGTCTGTTAATGTCGCTATTATTGGTATGTTACTTCTGAACTTTTAAAATTCTAAGATCAAGACCTTCATGTTACTAACTTATCGGAATACTAGGTACTGGTGTTGTTGGTTCCTCTTTCGTGGACCAATTGATCTCAGTTAAGTCTCACATTACTTACAATGTGATCATGATTGCTAAGTGGGGTAAGGCCTTGATTTCTAAGGACTACAAACCTTTGCAACTTGACTCTTCCTGGGCTTCTACTGTTGATGCAGCAAACGACACTCCTTTGGAATTGGATGCTCTCCTAGAATACTTGAAGAACTCTCCAGCTCCAACCATTTTGGTGGACAACACTTCTAGTGAAGCCATTGCTAACTTTTACCCAAAGTTTATCGACAACGGTATCTCCATTGCCACTCCAAATAAGAAGGGTTTTTCATCTAACTTGTCTTTGTGGAAACAAATTTTCTCTGGCAAGCCAACCAACGGTTTAGTCTACCACGAAGCTACCGTTGGTGCAGGTCTACCAATTATTGGTACTTTGAGAGACTTGGTCCAAACTGGTGATAAGGTTGAAAAGATTGAAGGTATCTTCTCCGGTACCTTGTCTTACATCTTCAATGAATTCTCTACCGCCACTACAAACGAAGTTAACTTTTCTGAAGTTGTCAAGGTTGCTAAGGAGTTGGGTTATACTGAACCAGATCCAAGAGATGATTTAAATGGTTTGGACGTTGCTAGAAAAGTTACTATTTTGGCTAGAATTGCTGGTTTCGAAGTTGAGTCTCCATCTTCTTTCCCAGTCCAATCTTTAATCCCAAAGCCATTGGAGTCTGCCGCTTCTGCTGATGAATTTATGGAAAAGTTGCCACAATATGACGGGGATTTGAAAAAGTTGAAGGAAGAAGCTGCTGCCGAAAACAAGGTCTTGAGATTTATTGGAAAAGTCGACTTTCCAAACAACGTTGTCTCTGTTGGTATTGAGAAATACGACCAATCTCACCCATTCGCCTCTTTGAAGGGTTCTGACAACGTGGTCTCTATCAAAACTGAACGTTACACTAATCCATTGGTTGTACAAGGTGCTGGTGCTGGTTCTGCTGTTACTGCAGCCGGTGTTTTAGCCGACGTTATCAAGATCGCCGAAAGAGTTTAAATTAAAATAGCTCCATTAAGTTATTTTTTAGCGGATCTTATACAATTATATAATAAATGGGCAAATAACAAGTTGTTGTTCTGAGAAGGTACTCTAAAATGTAGCGAAAAGGCCATACTCCTCATTATCCTTGTTTTCTAGTCGTCTTTCTTTTGCTTCTAGAAAAATGTTTCTCAATTTAGCATAGTCCAAGCACGTCTTTTTGAAATTAAGCATAACCTTTTGAGAATCTAGTGCAAATTTTGGAGAATTTTGAGCTTTACCAACTACGTTCCCAATATTGACACGGGAGATATGAATATTGTTCGGGGCTAAAAACAAGTCACCATTTTCTCTAATTTCTGCAATGTAGGCCCCCGTGCTGTGGACATACTGTGCAAACTTGAATTTGGGCTTGCCCCAAGAGTAAACTATCTCATAGTCGATTTCTTGATGCTGTAAAAATTTAGAAGCTCTATTGTCAAGGAGGAACCCGGACTTTTCGAGGAGATAGATATGGTAGTAAAATCTGTTGTGGAAAAATATTTCTGCATCATTAAACTCTGGATCGTGCCATGGGTTAATTGCGAGCTTGATATCCACGAATGAGTGAAAGGGATTTATTGAAGGAATTGCGCACAGTTCATCCCAGGGAATTTCAACCAATTTTAAACCATAACGGTCACATAGTCTATACCAATTGTTGATTAGGTCGTCGAGTAATTTGGGGGTAGCTGTTAGCCACTCCAGTCTGATATGAAAGCAATGGTCAGGATTATGTACTCTATCGTAGTGCACAGTGCAAATTTCTTTCTTGTAAGATTTTCCTGCTGGATCGAGGTCCACAGAAACAGCAGTACTGAGCAAAACTGTTGAGTTATTTGGTTCTTGGCTGTTGTCTTCATGTTTTGTTTGTACATCCTCAGATTGGCGTGAGTTGGTGGCTGAAATCATTGTCATTGATATAGTGGTCTTATTGGATTCGGATTTATTGCTCGTAGATCCTTTCCTTTGGGGCATATTCGCTTCTGCAGAAAATTTCCTGTCCACTGATATCGTCTTTTCTAGCCTATGTGCTTCACAAACATATTCTGGGGTTATTTGGTAGAAATAATGACCGTCAAGAAATCCGTGTCTGTTCTCAACATGTACAAAAAGTTTTCTGTTCATCAAATCTTGGCCATAAAGTACTGCTTCTTCGCGGGTATCTATGTCAGAAAAGTGTTCGATTAGCCAGTTCACTAATTCTAAACCAATGAAACAGTTTTGATGTCTCTTCCAGTGCCATTTTCTGTTAACTAGTGTTAATGGTTTGTTGCCGTGTTGCATTTCGTGGGCCAACTTGGCCAACTCGATGTCCTTGGTTAACCTATCACCATCCTCTATAAAAATTGAATCTTTTAGAGTATTTCCTGAAGTTTTCAAAATTTCTTTCTGTTCATCGATAAAGTTAAACAAAGACCCTGTGTAAAACAGGACCTCTGGAAGGATTTCTTCTTTCCGTGACTTTCTATTATCTGTATCTCCTTCGGTCCTCATTCTTGATCTCGAAATTGATGAAATCAATCGCCTTAAACCTTCAAGCCTGATTTCCTCCGCACTTAGGGTTTCCTTCCTGCCGTTAACGGTGGAAGAAAAAGTAGTTGGTGGAACCTCGGTGGGTAATACAACAAATTTTGATTTGTACCTCTTCTTGTTACTTTCGATCACAGAGTCTCCATACCCTGCTAGTACTTGGTCGAGTTGGTTCCAGTTGAAGGACTCCCGAGTTGCTCTTAGTGGATCAATATCTGTTTGTCTATACGATGTTTCGTATCTTGTTTTTATCCAAGGAATATAGCTCGATATAGGATCGAACACGTTCACTTCATTTTTCCTGATATACCTTTGGACATCAATCACACCATCATAACCACAACTAATCCTGTGTATCTCATTATCAATCATCATGAAAATTTTTGCATTCGTATAATTGTCCTCGGTTAAGTATTTGACGATTAATGGGTCTTCAGTTTCTTTACCTCTAGCTTTTTCGACTTTTTTCACGTTATCACCGATGCAAATCTGGAATCCAGTCAGAAGACGTAAATATATCATGTTTCTTAGTAGGTCGTAAGAGTTTTGATTGTATATTTCTTGGTCTAGGTTCAGACTAACTGAATGGTTCCTGAAAACAAAATTTGTATCAAAATCAGAACGTGTGGGAAATAAAGAAGTGGTAACCGGTAGTTCTGCGGGTGCCGTAAGCGATCTCCATTTGCTATACTTTTTGGCAACATATTTGGGAAAGACGTCTTTCCAACGGCCAGGTATTAAAGAGCCGGCCATTTCTGCGCTGACAGGGGCTGATGGGTTGCTAACTTCGATCCACGTATCATTAGAGATGGAACTATTTTTTAATTCAGTTTGGCGTATTGTTCTTTTGGAGCGGTCTCCTGAGAGAAGTGGTCTTCTGTCCATAGAGTGCGAGTTTCTTGGTGATCTCAAGCTTGTAGAATCTTGGAATGACCCAATTTCAAATGGAGACGTTTTCCTATTCTCAGAAGCTTCCAAAGATGATAAATTCTTTTTTAATATAGGTGTGTTTTCTGCCTGAATATGGGGGATGCAAGTCTTGTTAGGCAAATTGGTTTGGCCCTTGTGTTCAGAACGAGGTTCTTTGCCTTCATTACCTTGTAAAAAACCAAAGCTTCTCTTTTTAGTTACCTCGATATCTGGGATAATTTTAGAAACGATTCTTTGAGTGAAGTTAACAACGCTGTTTGTCTTTGTCGCGTTTTTGAGAGTGTCGACAGCAAGAGACTTCTTCTGATCTGGTGACTGTATTAGACTTATGTGGTGTGTACTATCATTGTCAGAACATTCGGTGGCAGTAGTTGGTTGTGCAAATATGTCTCCAAAAACTTGTGGAGTTTTTGCTTGCTGAACCATGGCGTTAGCACATTTTGGGGTTTGCCATGCAAAAGTGGTAATTTTCGTTTCTTTGCCGTTGTTTTTTCTCTTATCTTGATTCTTTTCTAAGAAATCAGATGACATTGATGATCTTTCATCCCTGCTTCTTAAGTTTTTAGTATCTGTAAATGTCTTGCTGTCGTAAGTGTTCATTAATTCTACAATGGATTTTACCTTCGGAGGGGCGGACATATATTCTATAGCAATCTCTTCCTTTATTTCGTTTTCCGTCAAGCCCATCATTTGTAAGTCATAAATCTTACACCTGGGGTGCCAAATGTTAAGTTTCTTCGTGGAATCGTTCCAAAAGGATATACTCAGCCATGTGGGCGTGCAGTGGTGTAGTTTGTTTTCGTAATCTCTATATCGAAATAGAGGAACGATATGCAATGGAGCTTTCGTTAAACAAATCAAATCCATGGTTATTTCTAGGGATAACAGCTTTTTGCTGGTACATTTTAATAGATCATAATCTACATCATAAAGGCCTGTGCCTGGACTAATCACGATTACGTGGGTAGTTGTATGTCTTAAGTCACGTTGTTTGAAAGGGTTAATAACTAAAGTGCTCGCAAAATTAATTGTTTCTAAAATGTTTGATTTAATCACAGGAGAAAAACGGCCTTTGATGATGCTACTTCCATCTTCCGTTTTAACGTTTCTCAAGTCCTTCGCGATGTTTGCAAACTCCTTGCGTAATGTTTTCATAATTTCACTCCAATGTACAATACTAACTTGATCCACGACTATCCGATAATAATCCTTTGTACTTTTTAATTTCTCACCAGGCTGAAGATCGCGAAATTGAACTTCTGATAAATCTATAGATGCAGCAAACAAAATTGTAATGTTGTGGTGAGTACCAATATCTTTCCACTTTTTAAAAATTTTGGGAAACAAAGAATTTACTACTTTATGGAACATCTTTTCACCATTTTCTTCGAAATGCCACATTTCGTCAGTTATCTGGATTAGAAATATAAGCCTTGCAGACTCCGAACGGAAGATGATTTTTGTGTCCTCACCAATATAACCCGATAACACTTTCTTACCGTCGCGATAAATCCCCTTTACTGTAGCTCTCAATGAACTCAAAAATGTTATTTTTTGTTCCATAAATACACATGTATCGGCAAGCTGCGATGAAAAGGACCACATGTCACCTCTATTGACAAGGCAGTCTTTAATGTTAAGTTCTATCAGATCTGCCTGATATTCTTTCTTGCTCTTCAATTTAACCCAGACTTTTGAACGTGGAGGTAAATCCAATACATGTTGCAACTGGCCTGATAAAACGGTAATTTGAGTGTTTTTGGATCTTCTTCTAGATTCACTATCGAAACCTTTGGTGATGAAATAGATTTTTTTAGATTTTGGACCTGCAGTACCACGGTAAGTTTTTAATTCCGCCAATTCACCTTCCCGAGCACCTGGTATTTGTGAAAGATCCAGCATCACGGTCTCTTCGGAGTACCGGGAGTCATGGAAACCTAATTCTAGCTGATAAGATCTCTTTTTTTGTGTGACTGATTGAGAGCCATCGGTAGCCTGTGAATAGCCCCTAGTAATGTTATTACCGTTGTATTCCTGCGGTAACTCGGTAAATTTGCCTAAATTTTGTTGCAAATTTCTTCCCTTTACTTTCAGCCCATTGGTACTCATCTTGGCTCTACCTTCACCAAGCCTTCTGTTACCAGTATTACTGCCACCACCAATTGTAAGAGTATTGCTCTCAATTCGTAAATTTTTGCTAGAATTTATGTTCAAGCTCCTCCTGCCTGTAGATATACTGATGCTGTCGTTGTTATTGGCGGCACTACTTGCTCTCGATACAGCGGTCATTCTTTGATTTCCTGATCTCAAAGTAGAGAAGGGTAACCCATTGGAAGTCATTTCAGGTTGATCTTTCTCCTTCCTTTGCTAGTGATACTTATCCTTAGACTCACATTAGCTTCCAAAATTCAGTCACTTCTACCAGCGTAAAATAATCATGAAGTCACGTGATAAGAACGCAGGTTAGAAAGTCACACATTAATAGTACGTCAAATTATTAAAAGGAGAAAAAGAGATTAAAACAATTGCAGAACATGACTCTCAACGTACGAAAAACTTTGAAATGTGATTGAGATGGGGAGTAATTTCGAGCTGCACCTTGATAATGCCCTTGTGAAAGTTGAGGAGGTGCACGATTTTTGAAAGTGTAAAAGACGAAGTGTTTGATTATGACAGGCCTCTTTTTTCTTCAAGAAATTCTGGGAGGCTGATCAGAATACTTACTTCACTATTTCGGTATATAGATATTCTAGCCCAATGTGCTTTCTTTTCGATTATTCTCAGCTTATACTTTTAATAGCATGATTTTTGGCGAGCGCGAAGAAAGTGCTATAGGTACTAAAACTACTGAGATTACATTCGAGAATTCTAATATCTGACCAGAGATTTGTTTACAGCCTTCTACAATTTTAAGCAATGGTTTAATGCTTCTTGTCTTCGAATTGTCTATTAAAAAGCTTATCGATAAAAAAGAAAAAAAAGATGGTTTCGAGAGGATACCTAAATTAAAGTTCGGAAGCCAAAACATATAAGCGTGTTTGCAAATATGTACATGTTGTGAGCACCTGCTCAAAACAGAAGTTAGATTATTTTTCTTTATATGAAACTACAAAGAAATACGTAGTATACAGAATAACTTTACCAAACAGGTAGATAATCACTCTTGCACTGGTGGCTTTTCATCCTTAGGTGAGTTTTTGTTCTCTTGCTCTTGCCTCAATCTTTCTTGCCTTGCTTGTTCTTCCTCCATAGATAGACGTAGGGCCAATGCTAATTCAGGATCCATGGATGGATCGACACCAAAGTCCATGAAATCTTCCGAACCCATACCTGGCGCACCTCCGAAACCCGGATCAGCCCCTTCCTCTAAGATGATTGGGGAAGACGCAATATGTTCATACAGCAACCTAGGACCTGGGGATACAGTCAACAGGTGACTGTTCTCCTCTTGCGCATTATTCACAGTCTGGATAAATTCTTCCAAAATAGCAGTATTGTTGGCAGTTTCACCGAAGTTGATAATGTCAACGGCAATACTATTTTTTTTCAATCTCTTTGCTAGCTTGATCAAATCTTGTTTGTCATCAATAATTGGGCTGCAAACAAAAGCAACTATTCTTTGATGTTGAACCTTGTTTTGGCGGTGCTTTAAAGTCAATGCCGCAATTTGAATAGCTGTACCCAGGTGAGAGGAACCTTCTACAGAGGTGTCATGCAAACCAGACAAAATTTTACCAAACTCTGAAGTAAAAGTTGACAGCACTCTTGGATTGGAACCGGCTGCAGAAATTAGACCAACTGTATTTTCTGGATTGCTGTTTCTTTTAGCCTGGAAAATAAACTCTACTGCATCTATTTGCGCTTCGAATCTCGTTCTTGGAAAGTCTCCATTTCTGGAAAACTCAGAGTTATCTATCACCAAAACGGTAGCTTCTAAAACCATGCTTTAACGAAACTTCTCTATTCGTTTTGAAGTCTTCTATAGTTCGGTGGCAAATAGCTTAGACGATCCCTGAAGAGACCGAATCTCTTTTCTTGTATATATGTCCGGGTAATAGCTGGTATAAGGCTACAACAAAGTTGGCACCTTATTTCATAGCTACAACTTCTAATAGTTGAATACTCAAGATTTAATGCCAATAACAGAGGAGGAAAAGCGTGTGGTCAAGGACGCCATAATTAGGCGACTACAAGAAGAGTGTATGTCAGTAAAAAATACTTCACACAATTCCACACATACATACTAACACCAGAAAAACAAACAGTCAATGAAACAGTACGCGAATGTAACACAATTAAAGAGAATCACCTGCACGAGTTAGAGCACACCGCTGAGAAACTCAAGGACTCAAACGTCAATACGCCACAGCTAACTATACGAGAAATACTCGACATCGAACGTGAACAACAAGACGTATACCAGGACGCTCTGCATAACTTCGTTAAGCGCTGATACCGCTTGATGCCGTTTAGTGTGAGATACATTCACGTGCCTTTTTTAGTTTTGAGCACGTGATATTTCTTATAGCATTTTCCATCATGCAACCACAGGTATGGCGCAGCTCATACCGGTAAAAGAAGAAAAACTTACGAGTCACCACTGATGCCACAACTGTGTTGGTCCAACCATATTTTATGGATTGGAAATAATCTGAAAAGTTTTTTCCAGCTTTATATAAGAACTGCTTCATCAAAAGACGTTAGATACTCATTCCCCGTACGCTCAAGGACTATTGTATTCGCAGCTATTTATTTATTTGTTGAACTGTTCCTTCCCTTTTCAGCATTATTTATTAAAAGATAATAGGACAACCATCTGCAATGACCGGTTATACTATCTCTGAAGTTTTGGCAAAATACACCAAGAGTGTTAGTCCAAATACGGTTTACTACACCACACCTGCAAAGTCCCTTGGATCAAACTTCTCTTCCAGTTTGGACTCAGATGCTGTACAATTGTTGAACAACCAGGATCCGTTTTCAACGGTTGCTGAGAGCTTATCTAAGGATTCTGTCACCACAGTATTCACCGATGAAACAACGTTGTTGAAGTCGTTACCTCACCTTTACAGATTAAAGTCTTTCCCAGTCATTGTGAATGTTGATTTACATTTACAGGATTATTCTGTAATCCCTTCTCTAAAGGACCTAGGATTTACAACTTTCATCTCAAACAATGCGTCTGAAGCCAGAGCTGCTGCTGAAAAATCAGCTGAAGTGGTTTCTCAGCTGCTTCAACCCGTTTTCCATTTTGTTAATCTAAGCACCGGTGCTGTGGATATCTCCGATCTAACGATACAGGAGAGAACCTTAGTCGAGGAACCAGTGGCAGACTACTCCTTGGAATTTTCAAAATTCGAATACGTCAGCTTTTCATCTTCTCCAATAGCTTTAATTGTTAATTTATCGCCATATGGTAAAGAATTTGCTGATTCTTTACCATCGACCGTCGCCTTGTTGGATATCAAAGTTTACAAGCCTTGGGATTTGGAAGAAATTTTGGAATTAGTTCCTGCTTCTGTCAAAAAGATAGCCATCGTTCAAAGGTCTAACTCCAAGTCATCCACTGGTGGCTTTGAGCCAATTCTTTTAGACTTTTTTACCGATTTCAACAAATTAATTGAAAGGGACATCCAAGAAATCGTTGTCACCAACGTAGGTGATTTGCAAAGCAAGTATTCTGAAGCCCTGGATCAAATTGTTTCCAACATCACTTCCACTAAGCCAGATCAATCTTTGTTTATTGGTGACGCCAAAAAAAATGTGGAAGCTATCGAGCTGTCTTCATCTATAGGCAAAGTGTTGGCTTTAGAACAGGCATACCTAAAAGTTTTACAGCAGTTGTTCAACTCTAACTTGCAAATTTTGAATCAATACGAGGAAGCTACTGTCAATAAAACTAATCCGGAATATGGTTATGGTTTATTCCTAAAGGAAGAACAGGAGCGCCAAGAGCTAGCTTCTTTGGTTCGTAACTCTCTCGATGCCTCCCTTTATAACTCTGTCGAGGGATCCAAAATCGTCACATTGTTGTCCAAATGGATTTCTTTCAATGATGAAGGCTTGGACAAATCATCTATAACAGAGGCCAACAAAGTCGCCTCTGAGGTTTTTGAGTTGTTACAAGCTAATTCGGACTCTAGAACAGCTTTGGATATTTTGAAAAAAGCTCCTACTGCTGAAAAACTGTCTTTCAAGTCTCACTGGCTAGTCGGTTCCGATGCTTGGTCTTATGACTTGGGTAACTCCGGTATCCATCATGTCTTAACATCCAAGAAGAACCTAAACGTTTTAATCATCGACTCAGAACCACATGACCAAGTGAAACAATCAAAGTCTAAATTGAGAAAAAAGGATGTCGGTCTTTATGCCATGAACTTTGGCGAAGTCTATGTTGCGTCTGTTGCTGTCTATGCTTCTTATACCCAATTGTTGACTTCATTCATAGAAGCTGCCAAATTCAACGGTCCTTCTGTTATCTTGGCTTATTTGCCATACAACTCCGAGAATGACACTCCATTGGAAGTCCTGAAAGAAACTAAAGGTGCTGTAGAATCTGGGTATTGGCCACTATACAGATACAACCCAACTGAAGAGAATGATGAAGACATTTTTAAGTTGGACTCCTCCGTTATCAGAAGACAACTACAAGACTTCTTGGACCGTGAAAATAGATTGACCTTACTGGCTAAGAGATCTCCAGACTTCGCTAGAAACTTGAAGCAATCCGCTAGTGGCGCTATTGGTGCTAAGCAGGAAAGAAGAGCCAAGGCAGCTTACAACAAGTTGTTGGAAGGCTTATCGGGTCCTCCATTGAACATTTACTACGCTTCTGATGGAGGTAATGCCACGAACTTAGCCCAAAGGTTAGGTAACAGAGCTACTGCCAGAGGCTTGAAGGCTACCGTTTTATCCATGGACGACATTGTCTTGGAAGAATTACCCGGCGAAGAAAATGTGGTCTTTATCACATCCACTGCTGGACAAGGTGAATTCCCACAAGACGGTAAGGCTTTTTGGGATGCTGTGAAGTCCTCTACCGACTTAGATTTAGCTTCTGTTAATTTCTCTGTCTTTGGTCTAGGTGATTCTCAGTACTGGCCACGTAAAGAGGATAAACATTATTACAATAAACCATCCAAGGATTTGTTTAAGAGATTGGAATTGTTATCTGCTAAAGTGCTAATTCCCTTGGGATTAGGTGATGATCAAGATGCTGATGGTTACCAAACCGGCTACGCTACATGGGAAGCTCAACTTTGGGAGGTCTTGGGTGTTTCTGGTGCAGCCGTTCCCGATGAACCAAAGCCAATAACCAACGAAGATATTAAGATTGCTTCTAATTTTCTAAGAGGTGGTATTGTTGAAGGATTAAAGGATGAGTCTACTGGTGCTATCTCTGCTTCTGATCAACAGTTGACTAAGTTCCACGGTATTTATATGCAAGATGACCGTGATATCAGAGATGTTAGAAAGGCACAAGGCTTGGAACCATACTACATTTTCATGAGTAGAGTCAGATTGCCAGGTGGTAAAGCAACTCCAGAACAATGGCTAGTCTTGGACCATTTAGCAGACAAGACTGGTAATGGTACCATAAAGATCACCACCAGAGCAACCTTCCAATTGCATGGTGTTGTCAAAAAGAACTTGAAATACACTATCAGAGCCATGAACTCCACCTTGATGGATACCCTAGCTGCTTGTGGTGATGTTGATAGAAACGTTATGGTTTCTGCTCTACCTGCAAATGCAAAGGTTCACCAACAGGTTGCTGAAGTTGGTTCAATCATATCCGAACATTTGTTGCCTCAAACTACTGCCTACCACGAAATTTGGTTGGAAGGCCCAGACGAAAATGATGACGATTCATCTTGGCCATCTATCTTTGAGAACAGAAAGGAGGGTCCAACCAAAAAGAAAACTTTGGTTGGGGGTAACGCTTTAGTCGACGTTGAACCTCTTTACGGCCCAACGTATTTGCCAAGAAAGTTCAAGGTTAATATCACCGTTCCACCATTTAACGATGTTGACGTCTGGTCCAGTGATGTCGGTTTAATCGCCATTGTTGATGAAGATACCCAAGTTGTTAAGGGTTTCAACATGTATGTCGGTGGTGGTATGGGTAGCACTCACAACAACAAAAAGACTTACCCAAGAACAGGTTCCTCTTTCGGTTTTGTTGGCGTAGATGATGTTCACATTGCTATTGAAAAGGTTCTGATTGTCCAAAGAGACAATGGTGACCGTCAAAACCGTAAACACGCCCGTTTAAAGTATACCATTGATGACATGGGTGTCGAAGTGTACAAGCAAAAGGTTGAAGAGTTGTGGGGTAAGAAATTCGGTCCGGAACAACCATTTGAAATCAAGTCCAACATTGATTACTTCGGCTGGGTTAGGGACGAAACTGGTCTGAACCACTTCACTGCATTTATTGAAAATGGTAGAGTTGAAGATACTCCTGATTTGCCACAGAAGACAGGGTTTAAAAAGATTGCCGAATACATGCAAAAGACCAAATCTGGACACTTTAGATTGACCGGTAACCAACACGTCCTTATCAACGGCATCGAAGACCAACACTTGGATGAAATTAAGAGTCTGTTGAAGACCTACAAACTATCAAATACCGACTTTTCTGGTTTGAGATTATCTTCTGCTGCCTGTGTTGCATTGCCAACATGTGGTTTGGCTATGGCCGAATCCGAACGTTATCTTCCTGTCTTAATCGGAAAATTGGAAAATGCCTTAGAAGAGTATGGTTTGCGCCATGACTCCATCGTCATGAGAATGACCGGTTGTCCAAATGGTTGTGCCCGTCCATGGTTAGCTGAAGTCGCACTTGTTGGTAAGGCTCCTGGTACTTATAACTTGATGTTAGGTGGCGGTTACCACGGTCAAAGACTAAACAAACTATACAGAGCTTCCATCAAAGAGGATGAAATCTTGTCTATATTGAAACCACTGTTTAAGAGATGGTCCTTGGAAAGACAGGAAGGTGAACACTTCGGTGACTTTTTAATCAGAGTTGGTGTCATCAAACCTACTTTGGAAGGTAAGTACTTCCACGATGATATCGCTGAAGATGCTTTGTAAATTAGTTATATATCCCTAGCAGAAAGCTGATAAGAATACAGAACACCTGGAGTGGCAACCATGGTTAGAACTTTTCGAGGCCGTTATCTGATTTTTGAGGGTTTGCACGCTGCATTACTTGTAGCGTGAGATTCCAGGCCGATACAACCGTTTTCAATTTATGTTGTATACGTTTTTACGGCAATTATTGATTTCTTGACAGACTAATTTTATCAGTATTTAGAATAAAACAACAAGGGAAAGGGTATTATAATAACTAGTGCCTCGTCAGAAAATACTAAAACTGAATTAAGATGAATTCAACTAACACATTGTTGAAGTTTTCTCTAAGAAACGCTCCCAGGCTAGTAATTTCACCCTTGTCCCAAAGAAGTGTCAAACGTTTTTCTAGTAAGGCAGGGAAAATTCCTCATACAAGTTGGTCCACCAAATCCAAATGTGTTCTAGCAGGTTGTTTAGCTCTGTCATCTTTCGCAGCACTTAATTACCAGTCCATTAACAATGATCAGAACATCAAAGATGATGCCGAAAATTCGGTGCGTGTGGATAAATCTGTATCTCCTTTCCCAACCAAACTCGCACCACCTGAATTTCCTTTAACTACTTCGTACACTTTATTGGGTTATGGTACAAGGTCGGTCACATTTGTCGGTTTCAAAGTGTATGCACTAGGTATTTACTCCGCTGATTTAGATTTGCAGCTAATTCCAACTGTGTTGGACTCCAAGTTTTTATCCACTGCCTTCATCGACACTGATCCAAGCAAACCCCATTCGGAAAATGTACAGACCGCATTGAATGATCCAGTAAAATCAAGGATATTAATTGGCAATTTATTGGACAGTGGAATTAGGATGGTTGCCAAGATCACCCCGATCAGGAACACGGATTTTAATCACTTAAAGGATGGATTGGTTAAATCGATTATGGGCCATCCCGACGCGAATGCCAATCAAGAGTGCTTATCAAAGGGTTTAAAAGAACTAAAGGAGGCATTTACCAGGAAAGGCAGTGTGCCTAAGGATGATGATTTGATAATTGAATTACAAGCTAACAGCGGTCTGCAGCTTTATTACTACAATAGAAAAAAGAATGACTTTGTTTCTTTGGGACAAGTTTCTGAACCAGTTATTGGCAAATTCCTATTTAGTCAATATTTAAGCGGACCAAAGCCTTTGAGTCCAAATACCAAAGAATCTGTAGCATCTAAGATTACTACCTTGGTATAACGAATCTAAAATAAATACTATGTCTATGTACACCAGTAAACTATCACATTAAGCGAGCTTTGTTAGCTTTCTACTGATCGTATCCTTGTCTTCAATGGTCAGTTTGGAGCCCAACTGAGCTCTCTTCAAACTCTTGAATTTTTGTTCCCCATGATGTCTAAAGAGGTCGTCATCAGAGCAAAACTCGTTCAGTAAAACCCCTATAAACGTATCACCTGCGCCGGTGACGTTTTCAATTTTGACATCTTTAACAGGAACCTTATAATGTTCAAAAAGTACTCCAGTTTGTAGGCCATTAATTAATAACCCCTTCGATACTATGGAAAAATCAGCGAAAGATTCTATGGAGGAAAACTTTTGAATATCCTCCTCAATGGTAAATACATATATACCATTGGCGCCGTCTTTTACAATAATTCTTGGAAAAAAGGGTATTAAGTAGCAAGCCATTTGAAAAACCCCCTTGGCAATCAACTCTTTAAAGAAAGGGTTCCTAGTTTGTTTAGATATTTGCCGCAAAGTTTTGTCAATCTGCAGAGAGTTAATGACGGGGAACCAGTTGTCAATGTCAAATTTTGATTCCTTGTCAAAAGAATCGAAAATGGTTTGCAATTCAACAACAGTCGGCGTCATCAGGTAAAATGTGTTGTTAGGAAATATACCAAGTTTTTTCATTTTACTGACTTTTTCGGCCTTTGCTTGTGAAGTGGGTTCAAAAACGAATTTGAAACCCATTTTTTTTTGAAGATAAGACAAATGGTTCAATACCTCGATGCTTACATTAGCATCCACTAGAACAACCTTAGGTTTTAGCTCCATTATTTGCTCTTCGACATGTTCCAAAGGAATTTTTGTAGCTATACCCATATCTGCACAAGCAACGACCAAATCTCCATCGTTGGAATGTACAGAAATGTATTGTGCTGTTGGATTATGCTTGTCCACGTAAACTCCTTTGTTATCGAGTTGCATTTGTTGCAAAATTGCGGACCCAGAAAGATCGTTGCCAACAGCAGTTACCAGCCTGGTAGCTGTGTCAGGCGATCTGTTGGATAGATGGGCAGCTAGGGCGACATTATGCCCAACACCACCAATGGTGGGTTGTATAGTACCAGGATTAGAGTCTTTCATTTTCAAAGACCCTGAAATACAACAATGAGAGTCCATCGCTATGGAACCAATGACAACAGAATAACGCGTGGATGGTCCAGATTTTTTTTTCGATAATCCGATAAGTTCTGGAGGCTGGTATCCAGGTATACTATTCACTTCGGTTTTAGTGGCTAATCCTTTCTCTAAAAGAGACAGCTCCTTGGAAATCTCAGCACCAGCTCTCGCATTATTGAGCACAAACTCGACATTACTCTGAACAGACAGGCCCTTAGTTTTCTGAGCTATTTGACTTAACAAAAACGGTGTCAATTCTTTGCCCTTAATGCCCATGTTTGATGCCTCCATATCTGCATCGTTAATGATCTGTGAAATGAATGCGCTATCAAGTGCGGACTCTTCCGATGGAGGGATACAAAAAAGGTAGCCAGAGTTAAGACCAAGATAATTTCCTTCGTTGACAATTTGTGCAGCCTCTCTGAATGTTTGGAAATTGTAAGGAGACTTGACGCCAGAGTCTCTAGTGTAGAATCCAGGAACGTTTGTATCCACAGGCCCCATTGTAGCAACCATACAACCTTTTGTTTCCAAGTATTCCATAGTTCTGTCAATGTCTAAGATCGCTTTTGGGCCTGCACAAACTACTGCTACCGGGGTTCTTCCCAATTCTTCCAAATCGGCACTGACATCCATACTCAATTCACCTCCTCTATGAACACCACCTAGACCACCGGTAGCAAAAACTTTAATTTTCGATAAGTGAGAAAGAATCATACTACTAGAAATTGTTGTCCCACCTTGCAGCTTATGAGCCATCGTATAAGCAATATCCCTTCTAGACACCTTGTTTACCTGGCCTCTATTGGCATATTCGGCGAGCTGTTCAATTTCCAAAGGGGAAAGACCTACCCTGGGTATTCCATCAATAAAAGCAGTGGTTGCTGGAACTACACCTGCTTTTCTAATAGCATCCTCAACAGACAATGCCATTTTAATGTTTTGGGGGAAGGGCAAACCGTGAGTTATAATAGTCGATTCTAGTGAAACCACGGGGTTCCCGCTAGCTAGAGCATTTCTGACTTCTGAAGCAATCTTCAGAGAGTGAAATGACCTTTTCGTGAGTACTCTGCTGCCTCTCATTAACATTTTTAACCTATTTGTCGAGGTGCTAATATCCCAAGAACAAGATAAAGATAACAGGAAAATTAAGATTGGTACGAAAACTGACAATTTCGATAAGCGTCTCAAGTGATATACATACTTTTTTAGACTTTATCTGAATTTCTGAGGATAAATACGAGTTATTGGATGTTCAACAAGAACAAAGGTGTTTTCAAGATCAAGTTCTGGAAATGGCAGGACATTTAGTCTTGCTATAGATCTGAATCAACTCTATTAATTGAATTCTCAGTATCAGAAACTCTCGCCTTGTAAGTTAGAGATTTGACTGAAAATATCATCTGCATGCGCACACACATACACATAGTATGTCTAGTTCAAGGACTGGTCAGATACATATCAAATGTTGGTAAGTAATTGGTAAAAGTTCTGAAGCGGAGAAGCTTCCGAGAGTGGATAGATACCCTATCTTGCAAACTATGATGGAATGTCTACGGAAGGCTGCGAGGCCGAAAATCGATTACGGTTCCTTAGATACTAAGGCTCCTCTGATCTTGTGGTAGTACTGTAAACGTTTATCTATAGGTTCATAACAATTGGTTTAGTATATATCTTTAAATTTGAAACTACTGTTCTCGCGAGCATCGTGATATGTTTTGTTTTGGTGGCATTATTTTTCCGGACAACTTTAATTTCTAATGAGCAGTCGATGATGTGATGGAAAACTCTTGTTAAACAAATCCAGCCAGATATGATGACGGAACGTGTTGAGCTGTCAAGGCTACTCACCGAAATTGATTCACAAATCGATGATTTGCCGCACGAAGCCCAAGTTGAAGATCTTTGTCGTGCACTCACTCAGAATAAAGAAATAATTTCTCAAGAAAGCTTAGCTCGATGCTTGCAATACTTGAGCTATTTTACCATAAATAGCTTGCCTTGGACGACGAACGAGCATCTGTGTCACAAATGTTTTAGTGTAATCAGTGATTTCATGACAGACGATTTGCTACAAGTGCTAATTGACAGGTTAAGACCAATGTTACTTGCTATAAAAAACCAGAAAAGTTCAAATAGTGGCCGCAGCAGGTACACAATGGGTACAGGATTAAAACCAAAACTTGGATTTGGAGGCGAAGAAGACCGGATACGAGACGAATGGAAACGAGGAGGTGGTTTAAAAAGTATACCACTTTTTTACGTGATCCTCAGCCATCTAAAGAGTCAAAATATTTCTTCTAATTTGTGGTGGATTACGCCTGGGATCTTAAATCTGCTGGATGACACAAGCGATATCGTTGGTGTTAAGTTGCAAGGTGTTGCCCTGCTAAAACAGTTTCTAGAGACAACCATCGACTTGAAAGATACCAGCCATTTTGATTTTTCACAAACAGGTTTATTCGATGCATATCAATCGATATTGAACAGTATGTGCTATTATTTGCCACCTTCAGTTGATCCAAAGACCACGCTCACTGTCTGGAGGGCTGTTTATCCCACAATGTTGTCTCTTTACAGAGTGCAGTTTTACAACGAGGAAAACATATATTGCAAACATGTAAAACGCTTCTTTTCAGAAACTATTCTACAGATTGCTATACCAAGAGTAAGCACGGATCATGTTGAGCTGACATCATTTCTACTCGACTTAACAATAGAAATTCTGAATCTACTGAAAGAACAATCGGTGTCTCACATGCAGAGGATATTATATACATTGGGCGAGTACTTGGTCCGCAATCCATTTATCACCGTTTTCATGCCGATACTCCATAAAACTCTGAATGTACTATCAACACTCGCGTCAGCGTGCCCCAAGGAAAGAGTACAAGCACATAAATACGATTTTTTGGCTTGTGCGATAATTCTATATGAGAAGTGTGATCAGGAAGGCACGCTCCAAAATGACACCCTCTCCCTGTTGAATAACTACATCAGATTACTAGAAAGGAGGCAATGTGATTTTACGCAGGACAAGTTAACGCTCTTAGAGAAAAGAAATTTGAGTAAATTATTTCCATCAAATTGAAAACGAGGAACACATACATAAAAGTTTCCTATTGGGGAAGGATATATACAGGGGGGCCATGAACCGTTGCAGTAGCTGTGACTATTTATTGGATGCTTTGCAGACCTTTAACGATTCTGATATTTGTGTCCAAAAATCTGTTAACACAGTTGTTCAAACATTGCTCCTCTTGAGTGCTCAAGTCAGCATTGTTCACAGAAGGAATACACTGTTTGAAACAGATATTGGTAAATTGATGGATAGACATTTGGACTTTTTGTTTGGAGTTCTCAGACTCTAAAAAAGTCATTATGTCCTTTTTGGAACCGTCATCTAGGTTGGCCAGGTCTGCTTGGGTAATAGAGGACATCTTCTGTATCAATTAGGTTGGTTATTGCTGTCAGTATGGTTTGTAACTCACTTGCATTGAAATATTAGAAAATTTTGCCCAACCACCTGTACCATGGGGCATTTTATACGTGAATACGATATCACCGTAAGAGAAGTATCCAATCACCAATAACTAAGGTGCGTGTACAAGTAACTAAAAGCGGGATGTGCAATATATTTATCCTGCATCTATACTGGCCATGATGCTACTGTGTATTTATTCGAAGCTTATGCGTGGTGTATGTTCGTAGACGTGCGTTTGCAGACGGATCTTTTGAACCCTCTGAATATTTGTGTAGCAGCGATGGAGATATCGAGGATTAAATACAGAATCTGCATCTTGCTTTAAACAGAAGAAGAAGCATTCAGGTGCTTAGTGAATATGCCGTCGCTGGTCTGCATACAGCTTAAAAGGACTAAGTGTCTTTTCGTTAAACCATAAAGGAACTCAGGACATAGGCGAGGCTTTCAACAGATGTTAGGAAGCCCTTGTTGTCCTTTGTGGCTCCAAGCACGAGAATCTTGGCATGTATACAGTGTATAGAGCTACAGTACTCTACATAGAACATGTCAATGAGCCCTATTCATCACAAGTGTCCAAGCACAGTCAGACCATTATCTCTATCTGCGTATACATGCAATTCGGGTCATAAATGTTTTTATGTTGATGAAATTTGAAGAATCGCGTACAGAACAGAACTTGGTAAAGAAAAGACTGTTAAATCAAAGATTCTACATTTAGACTGTTGGCTTGGTTGCAAAATCATTGGGCCTTGAATTACTCGAAGCATGGAAGGGTCTCAGCTGGAATTCTACAAAGATAGGCTAAAAGAGGAAATCGAAAATAAGAAGTACTTCTTAAAACAGGCATCAGATGCCATTAAAGATCTGGACCAGAACTATGAAAACCTGAACGAGGACAAAAAGCAGTGGCAGGAATTTCTACGAAAGCCGATGTTTTATCCTGATAGGTCCGATCCTTTAGGAATCGCGTTAGCTTCTGTCCAACTAAGTGCACGACGTCTCACCTCAAAACAGGTGGTAGAGAGCCCAACTTTAACGGATTTGGAAAACATGGTATTTCATCAAAGAAGTTTGAATGCTGACATGGCTCTGTTGCGTAATTCTTTATTGGAGAGGTCTACTAGGCCCTCCAATGATACTACTGAGCGCATAGAAACCTCACAACAACGACATGAAAGGCTGCAGGCAATCTTGAAAGGGCTAACTGAAGAGTACCTAGCAGTGGATTTGGTAGATGTGGAAACACAAACGGCTACTTCGATGGAAGATATGTACAGTATCATCCAAAGACTAGTGAATTATGATGAAACACTAAAAATGAGTGATTTCCGCCACAATTGCATGGGACTATATCGATTACTCCTGAGGGGTAATCTGATAGAAAAACTGCCTCTAGATGAAAATAAAAACGATTTTTATATAAGAATGGTCGATTTTAGAGCTGTATTCTGACATTGAAGGTGACATTTAATCTTCATCGTCACTTATTTGGATATCTGGGATTTCAAATTCCGAATCATCTTCATCTTCACTTTCATCTACAACTTTCTCTCTGCTGACTGCATCACTGTTTTTGATTGCATCTTCGTTTACAGGTTCTTTGGTAAGGTTCACCTCGAGTGTTGAGTGCTTTTCCGGCACTTGAAAGTCTGGTTCTTCAATTCCATCCTTTCTTGAGCGCTTGACGTCTAGCTGTTCCTCGACAAATTCCTCACTGGATCTCTTTTTAAATACTTTGGATTCGTCTTGCTCAACGGTTTGTTCCACAATTTCGAATTTGGTAGCTGTTGAAGAAGCTGTAATGGTTGCAGAAGTTTCGAAACTAGTCGACTCGGTAGTTTGCTCGTGGTCTTGGTGGTACGACTCTTCGTTGGTTTCCTCATCGTATTCTTCCGGAAGTTGTTCCGTCCTAATGGTTTGTACTATACCAGTTGGTAATCTAGGGTTGCATAATACGTTGAAAACTTCGTCGCCGCATTCCTTCAATATTGTAACCGCTATCGGCAAAATAGAAACACGTTCAGCTCCAGGGAATAGTACTAAAGTTCTTAGCAACAGCACGAAGCTTTGAGGAACATGACCAAGCTCTTCTTTCAATATTAAAGAGGTACCAACTGCATACTTGATGATGCTCACTTGCTGGGTGGAGGGTAATTTCCACTGGAACAATACGATGCTTAAAAATTCATTGACAACAGTATACCATTTCAAAGAGCTTTGTGAAATAAAGCTTTGTGGGTGTGAGTATAGGTCAGACATAGAACCGGTGGTGGCACGAGCATCTTTCTTTTGCTTTTTAGATATTTGTTTAGCACCAACGTTGACGTTCAAGTTAGCAAACATAGAATCTAGGCTAGTTTTGTCTTGTAAGAGGTACAAAGAAACGTCGACCAGCTTGGTAAATATGGTAACTTCGTTAATGCAGTGACCCATGTGAGCACTTAGCGCGTTAACCAATTTAAGCAAGTCAAAAAACTCTTGTTTAATTGAATCACATTTGCTGTAGTCAATAGCTGAAGATTTCTGTTGCAAGGGAATGAATAGCTCTAAGGAGCCTAAGATAGATGGCAAGTAAGGCAAAACGCACTTCCCATATGTATTGGTGACAACATTCAAAAGTTTGACACCTTGGTGTTGCATTCGAGGTAGTATATTGCGGATAACAGATGTCAATTCGATATCACGGCGCAAACCCCGTTTCAAGGGTAAGTAATTAGTGGTCAAACTTAGCACAGCTTCTGAAATTTTGATAATACCACCCAATGGAACTCTTATTGTAAATGGTGTTGGTAAGGAGATAAAAGAGGTCAAAAGGTCCACTAAAATACTTAACCTTTCAACTAACGCCCATAAAGTTATTGGTTTGTTCATGTCAACATTTAAAGCTGACAAAAGGTTTTCAGAGTTAGTGTTGGAAGGTGCTGATGGCAATTCTTTTAGCAAATTACGCAGCTCAGTATCACTATCGAAATCCAAGATTTCCTCGCATAACATGATAACCGGTTTGAACTGGAACAGAACAGAAAACAACCCTGATCTCCATTGCTCATCAGGAAATGGTTTGTGGTGAGCTTGATTTTCATCGTTAACTTGAGCAGTTTGCTTAAGCAGATGCAAATACGCAAAGCTGTCGCAGATTAATCGTTTGGTAGAGTTGTCAAAGTGCTGATAATCTTTAGTAATCAAGTTAGTCAAAACCCCGCGGAACTTGTTAACGTGTGGTTTAAAAGTTGTAGTGTTTTTATAAAGTAGCTTTTTCAAAACTGGCAAGGATAATTTAGGCTCAAATTGGGCCAAAGAAATGAGCATTGGAATAATTGCGGACAGCTTTGGAGTCAAAGCCTCTCTGGTCAAACTGGGCTTACCTCTCACTAAATCGATTATTAGGGAGAGCGTCGAAACCAAAGAAGTTAAAACGGCTTTTCCTTGGGGTGTAGAGATAGTCTCGGAGTAATAACCAGCCTTTTGTTCCAATCTGTTATAGATGACAGCTAATAACTGATTTGCCTGAGAGCATAGAACCAAAGGGTTATGTGAGCATATAACTGCAGCAACGTGACAGCCTTTCCACAACTGATAGTCATCACTAGAGCGTAATAGCTTCAAAATCTTGGCAACCAGAAAGCTCAAGTCAGATTTCAACAGTTGTTGGTTAACATAGCTTTGAGATCTCAAGATCCGTAAAGCAGCTTGAAATTCGTGACCAGTATAGGTATCCAGCTTTTTGGCCAAAACTGGCAGCGGAATTGCTTCAAAAGACATGGATGTAGATGGCTAGTGAAATGGATGGTACCGATACGTGCTGTTTAATATGAATTGAATTGAAGCAAGACGAGATGAGATAAGATGGGATGAGATGAGATGAGCATCCACGATGGAAAAATTTTCATCAGCGTGCCATGGCTATAAATATTACGTGATATACATATCAGCTCCCGTTCAGAGCTGAACGGTATTAAGCCTTGTTGGCGCAATCGGTAGCGCGTATGACTCTTAATCATAAGGCTAGGGGTTCGAGCCCCCTACAGGGCTTAATTTTTATTCGCCTGTTTTTTTTTTTTTATGAAATCATTTCCATGTAGGAATTGACAATTATTGTAAACACCGACAATACCAATAAGTATCAATCGCCCAAGACAAGCTTGTTGTGTTTCGGAAGGAATTCAGCAACCATGTCATCTGCAAATAAGAAGTTATCTATTGAGGAGCGTTTATCCCTTGCAGCCAAAACAAGATCTAAGAAAAAGTCTAAAAAAGCTTCTACACCTCTGGAGGTACCATCGCCATCCCAGTCACCAGTAACTAGCAATCCAAAAGCTGAAACAACTACAATCCAAACATCCCAAGAGGAGAATGAGGTGGCTGAAACATCAGTGGAGCCAAAACAAATTACAAAGGAATCTGATCAAGATCTTGAAATTTTTGCAAATGTTCTACCGGAGGATTTTACACAATTGACTATTAAACAGTTGCTGGAGTGTTTGAAACCACATTTTGTGAATTTAAGAGATGAATTGGAAGAAACTAAAAAAGAATTAAAGCAGGAACAGCTACAGCCTAAGCAGGAGTTACAAAATAAGAATACATCGGACTCAAGTTTAATTAAGCTTATCAAGGAAAAAGATGCTAAGATTGATCAATTACTAAAAGAAGGTGAAAACTTGTCGAAGATGGAATTGAAACAGTCAAATATCATTAAATCCTTGAAGAAAAAGATAAGAAACGTGGAAACAGATCTGGAAATTCACAGAGAAGATTTAAAAGACAAAGTCGGTAAGTATGAATCACTACAAGGCAGCTACTCCCACTTGCAAAACCAATATGAAGTCACAAAAAATGACTTACAGTGTGCTGTTAAGGAAAAAAAAGAGGTTTCTGCGAAATATGAAGAATTTTACTCACAGGAGTACCAACCAATTATGGTAGAACTGGTAGAATGCAAAGAATTGAATTCAAAATTAAAAGCAGAGTTGCAAAGATTAAGGGATGACCAAGAGACAGGGCAGATGAAATTTGATATCAGGTACGAAGCTTTGCAAGAAAACTCGCGGCACGAAATCACTAGACTGGAAAGTAAACTAGAGCAATTAAGAATAGAGTTAGAAAATACCTCATCTGCATCGCTTAAAAACGAGCCTTCAAACTCAACAGAAAAAAACGAGTATGATATACTACTCTCCCAGTATGAGTCATTGCAATCTCAGCTGAAAACCACTAATGAAAACTGGTCAAGCATAGAGTATAGTCTAAACGCTAAAATCACCGAATTGCAATCTGATTTGCACACTTTATCCCAAGCAAAGAACAGTTTGGAATTACAAACGTCTTCATCCGAAAAACAAATTGAGTCACTTGAGTCAGAACTAGGTTTACTGAGAAAAGAACGGGAACAGTTTGAGCAAAAAACCGTTCTTTTAGAAACAGATTTAGGCAAGGCTCGTAGCTCCTTGAAAGAACTACAAGAGGATTACAAATTGTTACAAGAAAAGTACCAGATTCAAAAGACACAGTTAGAGAACAGGATACTAAGTGGTAAAGTCCCAGGTTTAAAAGAAGATGATACTACACAAAAGGAACTAATAGAGGAAACAATGCAACTAGAGAGTGTCACTCCGATGTTGGATAGTTTCGAACACGCAGACGAGATCGCCAAATGGGACTTTCATAATCAAAATAGTATTGTTCCTTCCGACAACATCTCAGAATATGGCGAAGCAGAAAGTCAAGAAGCACAGTATGACCTGAGCGACATTCCAGGTGAAGCAGCAGACATAGAATCATTTCAGCGTAAGAGCAGTTTAGTTTCGATGAACTTTACTTCTTCACAACAAAAGACTATTGCCCGAAACCAACAAAATAACCAGATGAGCGCACAAACAGTCAGCAGATTAGGTGCAGAGGTTAGAAGACTAGAAACCGAATTATCATCTCTAGAAGAGTCCTGTGAAAAATTGCAGCTCGAGAAGATACAAGCTAATGACGAAATTGTTAAGCTGATGGAGGAAAACGCGCATGTCCAGGACTTAGAGGAGGAGAAGACTAAGCTGGTTGCTCAAGTTACAGAATTACAAAGAAAACAAGAAACCGTGTTACAGCTATTGGGTGAAAAGTCCGAGCGCGTAGAAGAGTTGGAAAATGACGTTGAAGACTTAAAAGAGATGATGCACATGCAAGTTCAACAAATTGTTGAATTGCAAGAAAAGCTTAGATAAAGATAAAAGATGTTTTGATTACCTAATTTACAATGGAAAATACCTTTTTTTTTCCACTCTACCTTATAGTTTTTATACGTCTTTTTTTTTTCTAAAAGAGGTAGTAGCGCGTGTCTAACTAATTGTTGCCTTGCTCTATAGCCAAGGTGGTATGTTGTTCAATGTCGATGGCTTCCCATGGATAGCATAGCCACTTGTCAGGAACGGTTTCAGCAGCCAGGTAGCGACCGTTGTCCATCATGTAAGAAGGTAGCTCAGCTTTCTTAGTTTTATCTTTGTTATGCAGGACAAAGATGGAAAAGACGGTCTCCTCTTGCATTCTATTCAATCTTTTTTGCTGTTCTCTGACTTCGTTTTCCAACTCAGTGACAGCATAGTGCAATGTAGTTCTAGTGTCATCGACTTCGTCAACAATCAAAATTCTCTTACCAATTAAAGAATCAAAGTGTTGCTCCAAAGCACCAAAATCCAACCACTGGGTTCTGATAACCTCTTTACCGATTGATTCAACTTTGTCATCTAGTCCCAAGTCCTCATAAAGAGATAGACCTATGGCCTGAATTGGAATGTTTTTCTGACCTTTAACTTTCAAAAAAGATCTGATAATTCTGGCAGGAATCATACCTCCACCTGTGATGGCAATGATAATGTCTGGTCTTTCGTTCTTTTCCATGATCTCTTTAGCTACTTTTTGACATAGCTTATGAATGTTATTGTACGAGATGTACATTTTATCTGGAGTTTCCGTTCCTTCAGTCATTATTTCTTGATTATAGCGGTTGAGCGTTTGATGCAGAATCTACAGACTGTCTACCGGGAAATAGGACAAGGTCACGGTCTATATATATAGCAAAACTATTGAAGGCATGTCCCATATCTTTGCCGAGGGAAGAATCCGCTTAGACCGTCGAGCGGAAAGTAGATAGTTAATAGTGTTATACGAAATTTAATTGCTACACAACATCCTATGTCTGTAAAGGCCACAGGAGACCGCGGTTCTGTACTTTGAATTACTTCTCTTTATGCTCGTAATACATTTTAAAGTATAGTATAGTTGATACTGATCAGTAAGACTTTTAAGGCAAATAAATCGGCTTTACCTAGTTCGAGGATCAGGTCATCCCATCGAAAACGGCTGAAAAAAGCTGATAAAAAATTTTTCACGTTTCTTTTTAGATCAGATCTGGCAAGATGTCCATATTAGTGACAAACGATACCTGCCATCGGGTCTAAATAGCGAGTGTATACAGAGCTTCCTTTTCTTTCAGCAGGTTGGGTTTGGCTAAGCACTGTACGCTCTAGGTGTTTTATTGGGAATTTAGAATGTTGGGGAAACAAGCATATAGTATACTTCTTGTTTTTATGTGGATTTATTCGGTATTCCAGTTGATAAACTGTTATTTGCGAAAAATATCAGCAATAGATTATTATACACGTCGGCTATTACCGTTTTCTTCTATATTCAATCCTTGTACTCCAATGCGTCCACAAAATCATCACCTTCACCGTTAGCATAGATTATTTTGTTTTCGTCATCACCGTCTTGTTCTTGATTTACAACATCCACCTGCACATCGCCCTCCTCTAACGACAAAGCAGTCAATTCATTCCTTAATTTGGCTTGGGCCTTCAACATTTCGAGCTTTCCTTGCATAGATAAAAGAACTGGAAAGGTCTCGTTAGAAGCCTTTAGTGAAGACCTCAGATGTTTAACAGATTTGTTGTTTTCAGACTGTAGGCTAGAAATAACGGGGCGACGCAGCGTCAAAGTCCACTTTAACCATTGGAATAAATTTGGGCTTGTTGACCATGCGTTTTGAGTTAGCGTTTTGGTTAAAATGTCAAATAAAATGTTGGTCTGCTGTTCTGACAGTTCGTCTCTAACGTAACATTTGATCCTGTGTTCAGTCCAATTTTCTGAAACAAGTATTTTCAAAATCTTCTTGGAGGGAGCACCACCTTCGAGAGCTTCTGTCAAGGAGTTACTTAGTTCTTCCTGCTTGGTTTTTGAAACCTTCTTCTTTGGCTTTTTTTCTTGGCTGAGTTCTGGTTCAGGTTCATTCTTTGGTTCATTTTGAGGTTTTTTCTCAGTTCCGTTGAAAACAATTACATTTGTAGAAGAAATTTGAGCATAGGTGACAGTTTCGAAGTTTGGCTCGTTAACGTTTAACCAGGAAATTATAATGTTTGAATCTATGGAGATAAAATCAATTATTTCAGAACCTTGAACTTTGATCGTAGAAAGAGAGCTTTCGACACCTTGTTGAAAAACGCGAATACTACCATCAACACCCAATGCAAAAATATAGTCACCAATGACCTTCAACTTTTCTGCTTCGTATTTCCAAGATTGAACTACTTCTCCAGATTTGATGTCGTAAATAGAAACACTTTCAATATTGGCCACAGCAACGTTCTTATCATCGACCGGTTCGCAACAGATACAGCCAAAAACAGGCAGATTCGCTACGGTAGTAGGTCTCCTCTTAGATGGATCGATGATGTAGACAACTTGTTCGGTAATGACGGCTAGGTATTGGACATCACCAAAATGCAAAATTTGGAAGTTGGAAATCTCTTCATCTTTACCATCAACTAAGTGGAATGTTTTGATAGGCTTAATAGCATCGTACTTAAAATGCTTGACAGTTTTATCATCGTCTAGTATCCATAGAGATGACATATCAGAATCAACGCCCAAAATTTCTCTCTTGTTCTGAATGATATTCACAATGTCTTTACCGTTGGGAGAGTAGATAACAATCAAACCCTTTGGGAAGATGTTGACAAAGAAATTTTCGCTCTTAGAGGCTGTATTATTGGAAGCTCCATCGTCACCGTTGTCACCGTACTTTCTCTTGATTTTCTGTGACTTTTCTTTGGGAGAACCTGAGCACCAGGTTAAAAACTTTATATCAGCAGCCCTTAAATCATTACTCTCATAGTCTATACGGTTCACTAGAGAGCTGTTAACTTTGTAGTTGTTTGGGGGATCCAGCGGGTATAGATCGACAAAGTTCTTCTGAGAACCATTAGATTGAAATGCAAAATGACTAGCACCTGGAGCAAAGCTAGCAATAAGATCGACAGGAGAAGACATCAATCTATTGAAATTACTGGTGTAATAAAGCAAATGTTTCAGTGATGATGCGTTCTCTTCAATATGCAGAGCTCATCGAGATGAGGAAACGAGACAAACTACAGGAAAGAAACTACGGAAAATTTTTCAACATAAAGGTTACCCGAATTATAATCACATGACCTGCACTTTCGTCTTGAGTGGGATGAAAAGACAGAAGTATTCTCAATAAAAGAAAGTGCATTTGAAGTCAAATGCGTTTAAATTACTCTTATGTATATATGCGGCAAGTCTAATATATCCAAACACTATTTTACTTGCTGGTCTTGATGCTATATGTTCATCAATTGAACAAAGACATTTTGGTCTTCTTGCGATAAATTACCAACAATAGCTCGGTATTTATTTTGATCACCTTGTTGCAAACCACCTATTGCACTCTTGAAGAAATCATAAATGTTGACTTCGTCTAGTACCGAGCCGGAGAGAGGATCTTCTTCCAGATCTTCAAAATCCTCTAATGAGCCAAAGATGCCTGTTTCGCTATTGACATATTCCAAGCTCTGAGCTTCATTTTTCAGGAACTCGAGGTAGTCCTGATCATCATCGGCATCACAGTCTTCATTCTCGTAATCCTCCCAGGAATCAAATTTGTCAAAGTTCCCGGTGGTAAAGGCATCGGATGAGTATTCTTTGCGCTTTTCCTCAAGACCTTTTAATGCATATGGGAATTTGGTCATCAACTGGGAAATCATTGCACCTGACTGAGTCAAAAGGTTTTCCATAGATAGTGAAACGAATTCTTGGGTGGAGATATTAGAAATAATGCTTAGCAGAGCCATCGAAGATAATTTGATGTCGAAAACCCTGTTATATTTGGGAGCATAGAAACCGAACCATGTATCAAAAAACAGTGCTAGTACTTCTCTAGAATTTAGGTATTGTAAAGTGGAGGATGGGAAGTAAACCATGCAAGCTAAAACGACGTTGAATGCGGTGACACTGAAGACAATTTGCTTTTTTAAGCCCTCTCTTTCTGAAATGATGGTATTAACTGCGTCTTGCAAAAATTCATGAGCAAAATGATCAGGAGTCTTATCACCCAAGGCTAAAACGATTTTTTGCGCTAAATTGAAGACAACAACCATTTCCTCCAAGGCGTTGTCTTCATTTTTGGCAGCCTTGTTGTAGATCTCGAATAAGATATTTGAGTAAAATTGGTTTTGTCTCAACTCATCTTTACCATAAACCAAATAGTTGTTAATTGCTAACATAAAGTCTTCCAGATAAAAGGAGACCACGCTTTCCTCTTTTCTGTTGCAATCACCAATGAGTTCTAAAATTTTCCAAGAAATAGGTGTAATACTGCGTAATAGGAATGTAGAGTTTTCAACGAATTCACAAGCCTCACCATAGAAATCTTCGACATCGTTTTTCAAGATAAACTCTGCTGCAGGGTAGAATGACTGTTCCAAATTTTTTACAATATCTTGGGAATTTTCGAAAGATAACAAGATGGAAATTGTGGTCGACAAAATGCCTAGGGCAGCCATTTGCTTATCACTCTCATCTGGCATTTCTGCAGCAGACATTGACATGGCGTTATTTACGTCAAAATTAGAAGCATCATGTAGTTCGATGGCCAATTTCAAAAATTGTTGTACCAAATTATTCATTAACTCAACACCAAATGGTTGCAGCTGTTCGGCAAAGCATTCAACAAATTCTTGCATTACGCCGGATATCGCATCAGATTCAAACTCATTAGAAAGCTGTAGTAGTCTTTGCATAGTTGGCAAGACAGCAGATGACAGGCACTCTTGAAATACAGGAACTTGAATAAATGTCTGTAATGCTAAGGCAGCCAACAATTTGACTGGCAGTGAATCAGATTCCTCATTGAAACAGGACATAACACCCTGATAGATAGTTGGTAAGCTATCTGGCTGTTTAAAGTCTACGTCACTCGCTTTAGAACACAGTTCACAGACACGAGCTCTCAAGAAACCATGTTTGCTTTGAAAGAAGGGAAAGGCAAATGTGACCAAGAAACCTTCAATCTCACCCAAGTAAGGTGAGTTTTTATGGGTCAAACGATCAATAATACTGGAAATAATCCTCAAACAGGATTCTACCTTCACAGCATTTTCTAAGGTAATGTCGTTAAAGTTACCAACGTTGTTTTGCAACACTTGGTTAACGAACTGCAGAGTTGGGATTAAGGTGGTCTTTCCACGTTTGGTAACCGAAGTGGTCAACAGGGAAACAGCAGCTAAATCCGGAGAGTAATCGTCGTCCCACAATTCTAAGTTCCGGTGAACATACTCTTGAGGATCAATCTCAAACGTTTCCAGCATTTCTTCAGTTGGTGTTAACAATGGGAAAATCACGTGCTCGAGAAGGGTGGAATAATGAGGTTTGACAAGGTTCCATGTAACCTTTTGAATGACTGTTTGTTCAACAAAACTCAAGATGTAATAAATAGCTTCATTGCTCAGCCATAAGCTACCACTACCCCATTGTTCAATCTGTTGGAAGAAGAGTTGCAACAGCTGGGGCAAGAATTGCTCAACGTACAATGACTTGAAGTCATCGTATGCAAATTTCCTTGTTAGAGATTCGGATCCGTAGCGTTGGAAAAGCCTACATAAATTGGCGTAAGCCCATTTTTTAGCTTTAACCCATGGATTAGACTTCCTATTGTCTTTTTCAGTTGAGGCCAAGAATTCTGGGCTCAAAGGTTGCTGAATAATGGTTACATGAAAATTAGCCCATGGAATGAAGCTTTCTGGGCGTTGTAACGTAAAAGGCATGTCATGATAGGTGATGAATTTGTAAATCTTCAGTACTAATTTAATCATTTCACCAACTTTTGGATCATCCGTATTGCCTCCATTTTGAAGTAAATTTGAAGATGCAAACTCTAACAGCGCTGGAAAGTATTGAACGATCAATACCTCTAAATCTTGTCTATCGTCGTTTTCTTTCCATCTATAGGTACGGAAAACTTCTGAGAGACACAGTAAGCCAATGTGGGCAGAATTAATGTCATTACTCGATAGAAGCTTAAATGACTCTTCCAGCAAGTTATTCCACCGCTTGTGAGGGTATTCTTCGGAGACAATAACAGTCAAGGCAGGCTGTAGCAGTCTGATACAGCTTGGTGAATTAACAGAACACCGAACCAAGACTTTAATAAGCATATCCTTGACAACTGGTTTTTCGTCGTTGTCGACAGTGGCATCTAACAACTCATTTTTACCATGCTGTTTACCAGTCCAACCATAGGAAATTTTATTCTTGAAATACAAGGATGAAGATAATTTGATGCTTTCAGGAACATCATCCGCAGCGATAATATCCAAGCAAGCGCCTAAAAATCCGAGAGCATTACTTGCTTGTTTCAACTGTGATTCGGCATTGCTTCTGACCGTTATGTCATGATTCAAAGTCCCTGCAAAGCACTGTAACAAAGCGTTGACGTCCATTTTAACCGAAAGAACGAAAAAAGTACTTTACCGATAGTTAGCTAGAAAGTATGTTGGTATTATACAATATCGAAGACGTAAAATGATGAGATGACCCTTTCATAAAATTTTTCAGGAAAGAGAGCCCTGAAAAAGAAATGAATTTAAGATTGTTCTGTACGAATACACACGCATAGCAGAACCAAAAATTATTCAAATTAATACGTAAATGGTTGAGAGTAAACCTGTTCTTGCGTTACACCGATGTTAAGTTTAGTCGGTTTGGGAGGTGAAGGCTGAAAATGGAGAGTTATGGAGCTTTTTGAGGGCTTTCTCGCAAGAGTCATTGAAAGGTCTTGTCTATCCTCCAGAGTGCCCGTGGGAGAGACACTGGCACTAGATGTTCGGATAGAAACAGAGCTTTCATTTTTAAATACGAATGTACCATCCTCAGCCTCGGACAGTTGGTTTGGTTTCGTTACATCCACGGATCGATAAGTTGGGGTGCCAGGAGGTTCACTTCCACCTCTTCGCAGATGTCTTCGTATTATTTGCTCAACCGTGTGTTCGCTAATATCCTCACCCTCTTCCTCTTCTTCTTCTTCAATCTCGTTTTCCTCATTATAACTATACTTGAATACAATTGGCTCTGATTTGTTTCTTTGAAACTGTAATAAAGCTCTCTGACCAGGTTCGTAATGGGGAATGCTATGAACTGTCTCTTCGTAGTCGATGTCTACTGTTTGTGTATGGCATTCCACGACCTCGTTGGTATCTTTTATATTTCGTAGTGCTCCGAACACCTTGTGCAGCAACAACAGTGATATGCTAACAAACATTACTACCCACTGAGGATCCAAGCGCAAAAGTTCTGTGCCAACAAAGTCAAACACATCCTGCCAATC
Organism: Lachancea kluyveri NRRL Y-12651; assembly: GCA_000149225.2. Classification (NCBI taxonomy): domain Eukaryota; kingdom Fungi; phylum Ascomycota; class Saccharomycetes; order Saccharomycetales; family Saccharomycetaceae; genus Lachancea; species Lachancea kluyveri. The sequence goes on along the minus strand of CM000693.1, from coordinate 1,581,374 downwards.
TATCTGTTGTTTCTGGGGACAGACACACCGATAAACAACTTTTTCCATCTGGGGTTCAAAAGTTCTGGTAGGATTGCTATGCTTTGCTTGTTCAGTGTTACCAAGCGACAGCCAAGCAGGGAATGGTACTGCAACCTTGGTTAGTATTCCAGCGACAAGAGCAACTGGGATGCCGAGTATTATTCTATTCTGTAAGATAGGTCGGTTGCTCATTATTTTTCCGGAACTCGTTTGTTTAAGGGTTTAACGAAAGGTTTATCACCAGCTGGTGGTTACACTTTCAAATGAGGAAATTATCACATAAGACGAGAACAGAAGCTGTACGAGAAGTTGGTTGATGGACTAACAACAGTATTATGTAGAGAAGGGATGTAATTATGCAATTGCCCCAAGACTCACTAGAATTAACTGTATGATGATTTGTAGGGACCAGAAACCCACTCTTTTCATCCGCAAACTTCTTCTTTCATCATCCGCGACATAATTGGCGAATGCGTCGTATACCTCGGCACTCAAATCCTCCATCAACAAACAATCGTAAATAGTCCATGAGCCCTCAAAATCAGAGATGTTCTTTACTAAGCGACACTTTATAGGGATATAGGTTTTCCTTGAATTGATGTAGCCTACGATTGGTCGAATCAGTGCATTGTTGATGTAACCTAATTCTGAAGTGAAAAGCGGCACCTCTGCTTTAACGTTATGTAGACGTAGAAAGAAATCCATAACAAAGTACTTTTGTGGATCGATTTCTGATGCAGATGGTAATTGGAGCTTGTCTGGTAAAATGGAAGAATGTCTTCTTGCCTCTTTTAGCACACGCTCGCCGATTACGTTGAGAATTTCTGTCAACTGATAGGCGTCAACCTCTTTTTCTGGTAGTAATATATCACCGACCATATCCACTTGGCCACCTGTTATCCAGCCAAAGGGGCCCTCTACTCCCGCATTTAAATGGTCGACGTTTAAATTATCAACCCTCATTCTGGTAACTTTCTTCCACGGCGAGGTTGACAGTTTGCTCAATGGTGTTTCGTCGGCCTTGTACTTCTTGTGGATTGTGAACATGGAGTTGTCGTAGGTACCGCTCATGTTGTTTGCATTTAGTATATCAAAAAATAGCCAATGCTTTCTCAGCTGAGGTAGTTCACAGTTGTAGATACTGACTTGGAAGGGCCTGAACCCCCGCGGCTGGTATAGTGTGAAAAGAACATCGTTCATTGTAAACTTTGAGATTTCGAAGTCACCGGGCTGGTGAATATTCAGGTAGTTCCTAGGGTTGTCGTTTTCTTTCCATACCACATGCGTTCTATCGACAACACCACGTAGGCCGTTAATTGTAACTTCATCTAAAATCCCCTTACCATTAATCCATTTCCCAAAATTTAAAGATATTTCAACTTGATCCATGGTCAAATCGAATTGGGTATAGTTTCCATCGTCGAAATCTTCCCTGCTGACTAGTAAGCGCTCACTCAAGGCTAGTTTAGTCCTCTCGACAGCTTCGGCTTGAGAACCTTTTGTGAAACTATGAGATATTTTAGGCCTTTTAGAAACAAAAACTTTATTGAACAAAATTTTTCCAGAAGACCAGTCTGGGACAATCGCACTTTCAAATACTACCGATAGTGTAGTGTTTTTCGTTACGAAGTTACCAACCTGAGTCGCAACATATTCCTGTGCCAAGACCGTATTCATCAGGTATATAATCAATGAGGCGAAAGTCGTTGTACCAAGGATTATTAACAGTGCATTACTCACCAGTACCCATGATATGAAGGCACTTATGTCATCTGTGTTAAATGGTCGCATAGATTTCTTTAAAGTCCATTTTAAATTGATCCTGATCTTTTCAAGCAGGCCACTTGCTTGAGCCAATAGACGGTCTCTTTCTGTAATGAAACTAGTGGTCACATGTGGTTTTGAAGGGGACGTCGGTGATCGGGAAGGTGTTGTGAGTGATGATGTATGACCATCCTTGACATTGTTTGAATTCCACCGTACCGTACTGCGGATAAAGCTTGTCCGTTGAGCGTTGTGAAGGATATTGGAAGTGCCAAAGGGATGATGGAAACGTAGAAAAGACCTGTATGGGGTGGCACGATATAGTCTACGCAAAGGGTGTCTAGATACACATTGCAACCACTTAAGTTGATTTGAAGAAGGTATCATTTCTACCGACTCTTTTGTTCCACAGCTATGTTCTAGGTGGATGTGAGCGGTCAAAAAGTGCACCTTTCAGAATTTTATACTGTAACAGAAGTAAACATAGAAAAGACAACTAAAAATTCAAGGATATATCAAGAGCCTAATTAAAAGTGACCAACTGTTGCACAATGGTATACACCAAAGAAACACAACTCTTTATACAGTGCCCACCTCAATCTTAAATGACTGTTTTATACAGTTGCTTGTTGATATGTAAAACATTATACTTAAATATAATAATAACTATCATCCGCAGCACCAGCATCTCTAACAAATTGCGGATTTAGCTCAGTTGGGAGAGCGCCAGACTGAAGAATAACTTCGGTCAATTGAAATCTGGAGGTCCTGTGTTCGATCCACAGAATTCGCATTCTTTTTTCTGCTTTCTAGCACACATCGTTAATAATTATATGAAAAATTTTTCCAAGGAACTAATCTATGGACGTCGTTGAGACTAGCTTCTTTTGCTAATATCTAGTTTACATTTAGTAATAGTACAATAAAAACAAACAATTGAATTATGTCCGCTATCCCAGAAAACGCCAACGTCTCCATCTTCAGCAAGAACGAAAAAAAGGCTAGAGATATCATTACCAAATTGGGCTTGAAACAAGTTCCAGGTATTAGCAGAGTCACATTCAGAAAGAAGAACAACGAAATCTACGCCATTGAAAAGCCAGATGTCTACAGAACTGCTGGTGGTAACTACGTAGTTTTTGGTGAACCAAAGGTTGATGACTTCCCTCAAAGATTGGCTAGAGCTCAAGCTGAAGCTCAAGAAGCTGCTGGTTCTGGTATTGCTCCATCTGCTGGTGACGCCGTCTCTAAGGACCCACAATCTATCCAAGCCGACCTTGCTGCCGCTGCCGCTGAAAACGAGGCAGATGCTTCAGCTTCTACCGAAGACGACTCTGCTTCTGCTGACGAAACTGGTTTGAACGTTGATGACATTGAATTGGTTATGGAACAAGCTAACGTTCCTAGAAACAAGGCTGTCAAGGCATTGCGTGAACACAACTCCGACATTGTTAACGCTATCATGTCTTTGTCTAAATAAGAAGTTTCACAATAAAATTTGTGTACGTAGTCCTATCTACTTTAATTTTTTGTTTACCTCTTCAGTTACCTTTTCCTCCGTTTTTTCATCTGAGTCGTATGTCCAGTTGCACAATGGACACACATACTTTAAAGGTTTGTTGACCACCATGAAGCTGCCAGTGTGTTGGCCGCACTGCGAACATACTATTGGTTTTAATTGGTTGTCCAGGCTTAAGTCGCCGCCAGATAGTACACCTAACACTTTGTCAAACCACTTCTCTCTTTCTTCGTTTTTGTGTAAGCCATTGGATTCGTCTTCTCTCAACGTCTGTAGCTCTTTTTGCAAATCTTGCAATTCCTTGTACTTTGAGTTCAACTCTTCATCCATTAACGTCATCGCATCCTCACTCTGAGTTTCTCCAGAGGAAAATCTCTGGATCAGGGAGTTTGTCGAATAAAAGTTAGTCTCCTTTTTCAATGTCTCTAGTTTTTCCTGATGAGAAGCACGTAACTGGTCCAATTTCCTCATGCTGCGCTGAGCTCTAAATGCAAACCATTTGTTCAGCAATATTTTTAATAGGATGAACACGACAACCGAGACCGCAAGGTACAGCACCAAGGTTAGCTTGTTATGGCGGGTGTATGCCATGTAAACAGCACTGCTTAGTAGAAGAAGAGTGCTTGGTCCATAGAAATTCAATTGGCGTTGCCACTGGTTCAGAACTGACTGGTTCTTCTTCAAACCTTGCTCTAGATAGTGAATCCTAGATGTGATCTCAGCCAAATCTTTGGTATACTTTTTGATTAGCTTATCTTGTGACTGGCCCTTAAATAGCCCGCCTAATGTTTTAAACATTGTGCGTGGTATATTCTTCTTCTTCTTCTTCCTTTCCTTCTTTGCATTGTCATGAGTGGAACTGCCTTAAGATATTTTTCAATCGCTTAAACTGAGAATAAACAACGAAAGCGCAAAACTGAATAGCATGCCCTCAGTGACCATTTCCACCTCCAAATTGCAAAGTTTGCTAGCCTCAAAGGTTTCTGGTGATTATGTATCAGTCTTAACCCCATTAGGAAACACGATCTTGGAAATCCAAGGTGACTTGGATGTACCAAAGACGCCGCCTGCTGACGATCCAGATCAACGGTTTTTCCAACAAGATGGTGCAGATGTGGTGAGGTTTGGGCTACTTTCATTGGACGTTACACAGAAGAAGGCCACCCTATATGTAGGCAAGAAACAAAGGCTGTTAGGCAGTATAGTGAAACTGGAAGCTCCTTTAGGAATGCTGAAGTTTAACTCTGAAACTCGGATTGTGGAATTGGAAGATATAATAAAATATAAAATAATATTTAAAGATAGGCCGCTGCCTATTATGTAAGTTAGGAAAGAAAAAGTACTGTCCTGTAATTACAAATCAATACTGTTTAAAGTGACCACCCGGTGAACAGCTGCTTACTTTTTAATACATCAGTATCAAGCACCGGGAAAGGATGGGCTTCTGTGTTAAACACGATACTAGTTAGATCGACGTCATCTTCGAACAGTAAGTATAAATACTTTAAGGTTTCAGCCAACCAAAAACTTTCCATGTTGTCTGCTTTTGCAGTTGGGATTGAAATAACATCCTTCAATGAGGTATAAGCACAATTATGATCGTCGTCACAATTGATGCTGGTGTGTTCGCGGAAATTTTCAAATATTTCCCAGCCCCAGTCACGATACTTTTGATCTTTTGTGAGATGGTATAAAATCATGATCGATTCTACTGTCTCCGGTCTTTGTAAATTATGTCTGTCTAAAGGTTTCACAAAAAAGTCCCCGTTCGGAGATTCCCAAAACCCATTGGAATTGACCTCACCATCATTAAACACTACGATTTCTGGGGCCAGTCCAGAAGGAATTTGATGATACATCTGGTAACAACTTTGGGTCAAATCTTCGGCTAACTTCCAGTCTGATTTTCTATCGGAATCCCAGAATGGCTGCCTATGAGCATCAGAAATACTTAGACCTTCCGTGGCTCCCATTGCCAGTAATCCTCCCATAAAACAAACCAAATGATCCATTTTTGGAGATAGCGGACCATTTAATCCATGCTCTTTTTCGCCAATATAAACTAACCCATTGGGTTTGGACTTGGAAACTAAGTGTTTCTTGACGCCTTCCATGGATTTGCGGTACAAATCATAATATAAAGTCTCGTGGGTCAGCAGATATTGCTTCAATAGATATTCATAGAAAGAATCGCCGCGAGAACCCAATCTGATGTTTTTACCATGGAACATTCCTGTATCTGGCTGGGTATATATAGGAACTAAACCGTCATATTTTTCTAGCAGCTCGTTGTTTTCATATAACGGTTTATAAACCTTTTCAGCAGCTTCCCAGTACAAAGGATTACCGGTTAAATAGCTTAGATATTTGAATTCCATTTGAAGCGTAGTAAATTCAGCAGTAGAAGAAGCGCCGTTGTCAACGTGGTTTTTGATTACATTCCCTGTGTGTAAGTTGATGCTAGAATATGGGATACCAGAGGATGTCTTTTGGAAGGCTGGCATCAGCCTGTTTGCTAAGTCTACTGCTTTGTTGAGATAAATATTGGGTTTGCCAATGAGCAGCGAGGAAGAATAGTAATAAGCGGATAGCAGTCCGCCAAGCATCCTGATAGTAGTTTCAAAAATGTTTATTTCTGCATCAATATCATAAGTCAGTTCGTTAGCAACCCATGCTTCAACTTCACGAATTTCCTGAAGCAACTTTGCCTTATTAGAAGTCGTGGAGTTATACATTAGCATCAAAGTGTCAATAGAATCGACAATGATCCAGCCCAATGGATCCTTAGACTTGGGCATATTGCTGTGTTTATGTGTCACTGGACTGTAAACATCGTAACCCCATCCAAACTCTTTATAATCAGCCCATGTATCTAAGAAAACTTGTTCCACTTGATCTTTCTTTGTAGGAATGACGTTGTTAGACTGGCCGTTCCAACTAAATGAAGAGTTTAATAAGGTCCAGATTTTGTAAACAGATAAGATGGCGATTAGTCCTAAGAAACCCCTTTTTAAAACCATTTTTAAACGGCTGTTGTGGAGTAGATATGAAAGTGGAGCACTGTTGTAGTTGTTGTTCTTGCTGTAGATGATGTATTTATCCCTCGGTTTGTCTTTGTACAACGGAAGTAGAGTTTTCTTTTTAGACATAGCTTGCCTCTATCATTCAGATTGCACACTGTTTGCAAGAGAGTGAGCGACCTGGAGCCAATGGCAAACGTTTATCTCACTACACTAACAAATGTAGGTGTGTTGTTCCTTCCAAAAGATTGCTGAACATGCGTGTATCACATTTTACGAAAGAATCGAAAATTGGTGAATTTGTTTCACGAGTAAGTGAGTCGTATTCGTTCAACGAGTACTGTTAGTAATTTTTCCTTGTCTAGAGATAGAAACCATTTTACCGATGATTTCAACCAAAGTCGGTGAGTCTATCCCCCCAAATACTAAACATGCAGTATCGGTGTGCCTTCCTACCTGGGAGGCCACGGTAGGTTATGAAGAATCCGACCCGGATGTGGTTACCAAAATGACTACGGGCTATCCTAGGTTCTTCATTCACAAAAGTATACAGAAATTATGCAACGTGTTGATCGAAAAGTATGCTAAAGAAGGAGAGACCTGTCTAGTTTTTCCCTCTTACAACGTTGCTAAAAGATGCCGAGAGTATATTAAGGTCAAGGCGGACATTGTCCCCCCGCCAAGAATCCGTATTTTGCAGCTCTCTACATCAAGACCCTCGAATGACGAGGAACGTACTTGGAAGAGAGAATGTAAAATTGCTATCGTTTTTGTTAACCAACAGTTCTGGCCCTTGCTAAAGCAATATTGGCAGCATACAGGGGAAATAATTTCCAGTAGACTAGCAGAATATGTCTTGCATGAATTGTTCATTGTTGAAAAGAAGACTGTAAACAAATCCAAGATGAACGACACCGCAAACGAGGACAGTGCGGAAGAACTCAAAGGAGAGGAGGATTTTATTGAGACACGTTTTGGGAGAAATCTTGACTTCACCTTTGCCGACCGTGCTAAGCTTTTGATCAAAAGACGTATTGCTAGGAAGGTAGTTGATGTTGAAGACGACGAAACAGAAACAAGCGCTAGAAACCAAGCCGTACCATCTCAGACAGCAGAATCGACTAACCAAGACATTAACAATGGAGAACAAGTTCAAGGCGGTGAGGTTAATGCAGCACAGCTCACGACTGCTCAGTCTATTATTCCCCCAGAACACATCGACGAAGAGGAATTTGAACAAATCAACATATCGTCGCCAGATCTGGTTAGAGAAGCAGTTACCACAGCGCCTCATCTCGATCCCGAGTGGGATGTGTTTCTCTTCCCGAGCGGTATGGCCTCTATATTCACCGCACATAGGTTGCTGTTGAAGTTGGATAGCCTAAGAGTGAACAGGACCAGGCAATCTGCCAACGCTACCAGTACTGCCAATTCGGGCTACGCGTCACCAAACCAGGGCTCTGCCTCCGTTGTGGGATACGGCCCGCCTTATAAGAAGACTGTTATGTTTGGGTTCCCTTACACCGACACTCTGTCCATATTATCGAAATTCAACCATACACACTTTTTAGGTATGGGAGATTCCACTGCAATGGACACGTTGAAGGAAATTCTCCACTCCGGCGAACAGATCCTTGCGGTATTTATGGAGACCCCGTCCAACCCATTATTGAAAATGGGCGACCTGTTGGAGTTGAAAAGACTAGCGGACATCTATGGCTTTTACGTTGTTGTTGATGAAACTGCAGGTGGATTCGTAAACATCGACGTATTACCACATGCCGACCTGGTGTGCAGCTCCTTGACAAAGATCTTCAGCGGAGATTCCAACGTGATGGCCGGTAGTCTGGTTTTGAATCCCAACTCGAGGCTTCACGAATTTGCACAGGAGTTTTTCCGCAATGGTGAATACGAAGACTGCTTGTGGTGCGAAGACGCGATTTATCTGGAAAGGAATTCTAGAGATTTTGTTACAAGAACTTTGAAAGTTAACAGTAACGCCGAAATGTTGTTGAACGACGTACTCATTCCTGAAGAAGGCCATCTGTTCAGTAAAATCTATTATCCACGGCTGACATCCGAAGAAACAAAACAGAACTACGACACGGTGAGATGCAAACCAAACGGTGGGTACGGCGGTTTGTTTTCGTTGACTTTTTACGAGATCGAGCAGGCCAAGAAGTTCTTCAACGCATTAGAGTTGTGCAAAGGGCCATCCCTAGGTACGAACTTCACTCTGGCGTGCCCATACGCGGTCTTAGCGCACTACGCAGAATTGGAAAAAGTGGCACAGTATGGTGTAGAGGCCAACCTTGTTAGAGTCAGCGTTGGTTTAGAAGACGCCGAGCACTTGCGTAAAGTATTCAGGGAAGCTATTTCCGAAGCATTGGCGGTGCAACAGAAATAAACAGTAAAGAAGTGATTCAAACCACATGTACACACGTATGTATAAGCGTGTCCCGTCTATATCTTTTTTTTTTTTGTTTCTTCTTTTTTATTGTATTTCATTTTATATCTCTCAGATATGTATACTTATATACATATGCGTGGAGGAAAGTGCTTCTTAAGGAATATATTTCATTAGATCATGACATAGAAAGAAAAGAAAAATTGACAAGAGATGCGAATGAGAGAAAATAGCGGAACACCTTGGTGAGTCTATTTCAATTCGACTGGCTTTTCACCTCTGGCGAATCTTGGGTTTCTTGGATCGTTGATAAATTCGGAAGAATTAGCAGAAGCCTCAGCGGCCTTACCGACAAGCCAGTAGACAGCGACACCACCGACGAAGAATGGCCAATATGGTTTTAGAATAGGGGTTGGGAATCTCTTCATTACTGTGCGACTTTCTTTCTGTGCGTTCCTTTCGAACCTCCTTGCTTTGTTTTATGGAAGAAAGGAGGGGGGCCACCTCCGTCTTGGCCAAAACCATGAATCTGACTGAGATGGGCCGGGTGTTGAAAATTTTACTGTATATAGGTGTGTCTGGGTTTTTTAAAATAACCACACATGATTGGTTCGTCCATGAGTATGTGTGTTTATACGTGTTGCACGTGATCTGGTTTCCTTTTCGGCATCCGCCGTTAGACATTACCTCGGTCTGTCTTCTGTGAAAAGTCGAAGAAAAGGATATTTTAGCCCAACACGGAAGACAACGAAAGTTGTATACGTCGGCGTCGTCCGAAGCATGCTTTGGGTTGAGGCCTATCTGGTGGCGAGCGGCCTTCCCCGATAGCATAAACAGCCAAGCCGACGTTTGGGTACTCGTATAAAAGGAAAGTAGTGCTTTGTTCGTAGTTGTCGCGGGCTCTCATGTCTGAATGTAACTTGGGGCTAATTGGCAAATCGTTTCTGTGCTAATCAACCCTTAAAAACTAATCAATCAGCTATGCCGGTCACTGTATACAGTAAAGAACAAGACAAAGAATTCTTGGACAAAGTTACCTCTGAGTACCTGTCCGTAGATGTCATCGGTGAAAAACTAGGGGGCAAAGTCCTCAGTTTCTCAGACGAGTGGTTTGCCGCCGCTGAGAACTTGCTTAAACCTACTGCGCCAATCAGAGATGCTACCAGGTTTGTGCACAGTGGTGCGTGGTACGACGGTTGGGAAACCCGTAGGCATAATGAGGATCCTTACGATTGGGTGGTCTTTAAGATGGGTGTTGCCAGTGCCTATATTATTGGTTGCGAAGTTGACACAGCCTTTTTCAACGGTAACCACGCTCCTTACGTCTCTGTTGATGCCCTGTATGAAGAAGATGCCTCTGCACAGATCGGCGAGGACGATCCTCGTTGGACCGAGGTGATCGAGAAATTGGAATGTGGGCCATCTCAAAGACACTTTTTCTTGAGGGATTCTTTGACGTCCGAGAAGTATACGCATGTGAAGTTGAAAATGTACCCGGATGGCGGTATCGCCCGGTTCAGGCTGTACGGTAAGGTTGTGCCCTTGCCGTTTAGCGCACAGTCAAAGGATAGCATTGACTTGGCAAACGTGTGTAACGGTGCTGTCGCGTTGAGGGTCTCTGACCAGCATTTCGGTTCCGCTGACAACCTGTTGTTGCCGGGCCGTGGCCATGACATGTCAGATGGATGGGAGACCACAAGGTCTCGTACTCCGGGACACGTCGATTGGGCTGTTATCCAACTTGGTCGCTTGGCTACTTATGCTGAAAAGATCGTCGTTGACACTGCCCATTTTAGAGGTAACTTCCCACAATACATCACTGTGCATGGTGTCAATTGCGAAAGGGGATCTCCGGTAGATGATTCACAATGGGTCGAATTGGTTCCAAAGAGCAAGACGGGGCCAGACAAAGAGCATGAGTATCTCATCAACAAGGACGTTAAAATTACGCATATCAAGCTGACCATTATTCCGGATGGTGGTGTGAAGAGAGTCAGGTTCTGGGGCCGTTGAAGCAATCGAGACCCTTAGGCACGCATGATTAGTAGTTTTGAAACAATAAAAATAGAAATACAAATAGAAAATTAATTAAGCTGAAAATTTTCGCTATATTCTTATGTTTTTAATATACTGGTAGTCAAAGTTATGCTTCAGCCATTTCCTTCCCGCCTTGTGGAAAGTCTGCAAAGCAGAACAAAAATATAAAGAAACAAAAATATAAAGAAACAAAAAAAACGAGCACCCTTAATATTTTCAATACAAAATCCAAGTATTCGTCCTTTGCAGATTAGCCCCGCTGCACCTCACATCTCTAGCCAACGATGTACGTGTCTACTCTACTACTGTACACACCAGGTGGTCTAAACTCGTCCGTATACGTTGATTATGTGTGAGGGACCCTATTTTGCTTGTTTTTTTTTTCTTGTCATGAATTGTGAACTTCATTTACAATGCGGTAAAGAAGGAACAGTCGTAAAGAGCCGTTGTTGCAGAGGACAGTCGAGACAATGGAACAATCCCTCTATGACAAATTGCATCAGAGGTATCCAATTCCCAGGCTGCTGAAATATATAGCTGACAACGACGTTCGAGACATTCACACCGAAAATTTTGTTAGCATATACGATGAGATCCGTTCTCGTAATCCATACTATGCAAAAACGCTAGCCAAGTTGCTAATTGACAACATACATCTACTGGACGAGGAATGTTCCGATCCTTTTAAAATTCGGATACACCCATGGGTGAGGGATGACGGCGTGATCTATTTCTCCCAGTGGTTATATGAGCAGTACATCGACCTTCTAAACGTCGGTATGCCCACACCGACCTCCAAAGATGTCATAAGATACAGTTTTAAACACAAGGAGCGCAGCATCAGCGTAGATATTGAAGAAACACCATATTTGATCTGCGCGTCTGGTACAACTGGCTTTCGCACCTGGGAGGCAGCATTGTATCTATCGCAACATCTTTGTAAGAACTCTGATGAGATAATGGACGAGCTAGGCAAAGACCAAATCACAGTGGTAGAACTGGGTGCTGGTACAGGAATTGTGAGTATGACTTGGGCCAAGCTGCAACACAATCGTCTGGAAAAGTTATACGTCACCGATGGAGACTCTTCATTAGTCGAAAATCAAATGCATCGCAATGCGCAGCTAAATAATGTTGGTGGGCCTAAATACTGCTTTCAAAAGCTATGGTGGAACAGCGACGATGTTCCCGATAATGACCTAATACTCGCTGCTGACGTTACTTACGACTCTAGCGTTATCCCTGATTTGGTGCTATGTATCAAATCCTCTTTACAGGCCAAAACAAAATTTTCCTTGATTGCAGCTACCGTTAGAAACGTAGATACGATCAAAGTATTTGAGGAAAAATGCAGATCTGAAGGCTTGCAATGGACTGTTGTAAGAAATACAGAGACTGAGGATTCTAGCAAATTTACTGAAGAATGCATGTTTAAAGACCTGATAGCACCAATTAGAATATATAGAGTTAGTTTGTAATACGGTGCATTTGACAAGCTAGTCCTTTTTAACCATATATATGTGTACAAGCTCGCTTATCTGATGCATTTAAGGTGTGGAGAGAACAGAAGGGTTAAAAGAAAAAAAAAACAAAAAAAAAGACGCCATTGGACGAGCAAGTTCTATCAATGCGATCAACATCTTGTATAACAGACTTCTGCCTGTAAAAAAGAGGAAAAAAAAAGAAGACGACCCTTTTCGTGCGAGGCCAGTTTATGAGTGCAGATCAATAAGGCATTAGTAGATGTCAGAGATTAACGATTTGCTGAGAAAGATTGCCAAGTTGGAAAACAAGGTAACACACTACAAGAATGAACAGAGTCACTACGAACAACAACTATTGGATAAAGAGGTTACAATCCAAAGCAACACAACGAGGATTGGAAGTTTGCTGGTTGAGGTGACCGACTTACGGAGGGAATTGAGCAATGAGAGACGCCACATCGACCATTTGCAGCAAAGTTACGCTAAGGAGAAGGAGACGATGCAGCGTGCCGCAAAGTTGGCCAGTGAGAGATACAGTGTGCTGGAAGCACAACGCAAAACAGCCGAAAATGAAAGGGAAGCTGTAGATCACGAACTGTGTACGCTGGTGAAGGAAAATAAGCAGTTGAAAGCAGAGGTACAGCTACTCCAGGAAAGACTGGTCCAGAAAGATACAGAAATTGTGGGCCTAGATCTTGAAGATGACGCCCCCTTTAACAACAGCGATTTGGATGAGGAAGAGGCGAGTTTTGAGGAAGATACAGCCAGTGAGTTCGAAAGCGTGTATTCAGAAGCGGTCAGCGATGAAGAGTACCGCGATACTCTTGCGGGGGAGATCCAAGAATCGATGACACATTCACACAAAATTGCTATTAAAAGACTGGAGTTTAGCAACAAAATTTTGATAAGACAAAACAAAAAACTGTTGCAACAGTTGAAGCAGCATGGGTTTCAAGCGAAGCTGCGTAGCACCAGTTGCCCGCACGATCGCGGAAGTTCTCAGGGGCCGAGAAACGACTGCAAATCCGATCTGCTGGTCAAAAGATCCGTGTCGACTCAGGTAACTGCTGGAAGAGCACCACGTGTGTTAGAATACCGACCTCGAGAACCGGAATTTTGGTGGTTTGTAACGGGAAGGGTTCCAACGCTACATTTTTTGGACATCTTGCTATTTGATAGGCGTAACAAAATTCGATACCACGACTTACTGTATATCGGTAACAGGGCGAACAATAGTAGCTGCCTCTATCTGCTGTGAGCTTAAGTCACACCACTGGGTAGCCGCACAGGAGGACAACAGACGACGCGAGCATTAAACGACTATGCCGGAATGTATATAAAAATACAGAAGTGTCCGCTCAGTACAGAGCCGATCTACGAGTAACGAGTAATTGTAACCGATAACGAACTCATGGCATTGCATAACTACATTTACCTGAAACACAAGAGCCAGGATCCATCTTGCCATAAGTTCATTGCTCGAGACCATGACCCCAAACCAGAGTTAGTCAGGCAATCTGTCCGTCAAGAACGCGATCCCGGTCAGAACAGTGGTGGAACAGGCAAGGAGAAAAAGGAATGCTGCGGCAAGTGTACAGGTAAATGCACGGACACTACTTCCTGGTGAAGGACTGGCCGATGCCGAGCTTCTGGTTTTTATTTGTCATGGTTACTGCTATTTTCTCTTCCGGTATAATTGGCTTTTTCTCTTCTGTATACTATTCATTTCCCTTCCTGCAACGAGGGAGTTAAAAAAAAATAATACAAAACTTTCTTCTAAAAGCTACTGTTGCAAGGTGTACGTATAAAAAAAAAATGTAGAAACCCTCTGACACTCGAATATCATCTTATAAAATCCATTCGAGTTCTTAATGGGTTCCTCAATAATCCTTCTTTCCAGACGCTTATCACGAGTCAAATGAGTTAAATTTGATGCCCTCGGCCAGTTAGAACAACTGGCACAGATTGAAGACCTCAGGCTCATCCGTCGTACTGTCTAATGCGGTGGATACTTTTGGACAAAGTTGAGGTTTTTAAAAAAAAAAAATTAATTGTTACGTATGAGTTCTTTACCTTGTCATTCGGTTCCTTTTATACTGGTTTGAAAATTTTTTTCTTTCCTTTGGTAACGGCGTGTCGTACGGATGTATTTTATTTGTAATACGGTTAGGGCTGTAGCCGGTTGGAAAAGGCTAAATACAAAGTCGAAACGAGCATTTCACGGTATCTAGCTTGTTTAATTACTGCTTTGGAAACGTGTGTTCCATGTAGAATATCCTCACGAGGCTCTATACCCTCTATGCTAGCGGAGTTTTCGTTTTTTTCTAAATACTACGTAATATTTGTAGGCTCCATGTGGCTGACAGTTGAGAAAATGTTTGAGCACCGAGATACACCATCCAGGTTTCTCAACAAACACAGAGACTGCGACAGGCATCGTTAGTAAAGCCCGAAGCTGCTCTAGTCCCATTATGATATCCCCAGCAGCTACTGAAAAGAACTCAGAAGCAGCGGGCACGTCTGTGCCACGGCAGTTTCCAGTTCAGATGACAACTGCAAGCATAACACCTAGTAACTCCGGAAGTGCGCTAAATAGTAATGAGGTGACTCCGACAAGTAGTGCTATCCAGGGCATTATGCCCATACCGAGGAAGTCAAGGACGATTAAAACCGATAAGCCGAGGCCCTTTCTTTGTCCCATTTGTACCAGAGGTTTTGCTCGACAAGAACATTTGAAAAGACACCAGCGTTCTCACACAAATGAGAAACCTTTTCTGTGTGCCTTCTGTGGTAGGTGCTTTGCTCGTAGAGATCTAGTACTAAGGCATCAGCAAAAGCTGCATGCGTCATTAATGGATCAGGATAAACCATTAAGCTCGACTACAAATGATAAGGAGTTGAAACAGCAGCTTCATGAAAAACACATTATAACGATAACGGGAAACAAGGAGACGATGCTTCCAACACCAAATAACCCTGCTGCTTCTAACCAGACGCCTGCAGTCAAAAGTAGATCTGAGGTTGGGACAGGAGATGCACCATCGAGGAGAAAGAGATCTGGCGATGAGTCTGCAGTCAGAGAAGAACACATAGAACCTTTGGCGAAGGTTCAAGAAGATGATAGTGACAGAGATAAACCACGGAAACGCAAAAGGCATGCATCGTTTTCTGCATCAAGTGCACTAACGTATACTCAGGCCAAGTATGCTCCTCAGGATATCGAACACGAGATGGCAGATATACCTCATCAGGTCGGATTTTCTACGCCCCAACTTACTGCACAGGGCTTGATGGAAAAAGCTATGATGAGTGGTGTAGATCTAGATGCTCTTGGAATACCACCGGAACTTTCTCTTTCGGAACCGATGCTGGGTTTAGAGCATTCTGAAGAAGTAAACACTAACACTAACAAAGACCAAGCATTGTTTCCATCATCATTAAACCCAGGTGGTTATATGCTGAATACACCTCTCTTAACCGACTTTTTGTTAATGGGATCATCTGTGGGCGGTGAAGGTGGATTTGCTAATGTTAGTTCCACGGACTACAATTTGGACTACTTTAGTTATAAAGGCCAACAGAAGGAGCAACAGAAAGAGCAAAATGTGCAACAACAGCAACAGCAACAGCAACAGCAACAGCAACAGCAACAGCAACAGCAACAGCAACAGCAACAGCAACAACAGCATTATCGTCAACAATTACAAAGGCATCATCATCACCAACAACAACAACATGACCGGAATCCCTCCCAAAACTCTCCCAACTTACTTGATGGCT
The DNA here is from genome assembly GCA_000149225.2 of Lachancea kluyveri NRRL Y-12651. Lineage (NCBI taxonomy): Eukaryota > Fungi > Ascomycota > Saccharomycetes > Saccharomycetales > Saccharomycetaceae > Lachancea > Lachancea kluyveri. Next base: position 1,565,342 of record CM000693.1, on the reverse strand, counting down.
TCATATACGATTTCCAACATGACGACTTGCACATACCCGAAAATCATACCAGTAATACTGAAGTGATTACATCTAGGAGTAGTAGTGGCAATATTGGCAATAGTGACAGCGCCAGTCAGCACGATGATGAGCACTGGTTATCTGAGTTCATCAATACCCATATGGATGGTAATTTCAAAGTTAACATGAACAACTTTAACGAAATTGGGTTTGCGTATTCAAATTCTACAACTGCAACAAACACGTCAACGCCCGTTGTTGGTAATAACTCCAACAACGGTGGAATGAGCGTGTCACTTGGCGTTTCAAATACTGCTTCTATTCATCCAAGTATAAAGAACAACGATTACGTATCACCATCCGCTAAAGATCATCTTGTAAGCCTGCAAACACAAACTGCTATCAAGAACAGAAACCCTTCGAGTTCACCTATCAAGCAACATCAACAACACTCTCCAAATGACATTTCATCTCTTTTCAAATCAAGGCAAGTGGATTTGTTCAAAAAAATCATGGAAAACCAACCCACTTTTGGTTCTCCGTCCAGTAATCCCAAGGCAAGGAACAAGGGTTCTCGCTTGGTATTTTTTACCGAGAAAATACGTGGTGCAATTTTGGCAGAAAACAATTTGACATCCATTCAGTTTCCAACTTTGGAAGAACTGAACTCCTATGTCAATTTATACCAAGATGAATTCCATCCCTACTTCCCCTTCATTCACTTGCATTCGATTGAACCAAAAATCGAAATATACCCTCTATTACTCTCCATAGCAGTTATTGGAGCATTGTATGGTTTCCACTCTTCCCATGCTATGCTTCTATCCAATATTTCTAGGTTTCATATTAGAGAGATATTGGAACGCACGAAGGACCGCCATGAAAAAACACCACTTTGGCTTATCCAGAGCATGGTTTTAATGATTTTTATTGGGATCTTCAACAACGATCTCAGCATCACTAAGACGATGAACACTCAGATTCTGTCTTTAATTGAACTCGTAAAACTAAAACAGTTGAATTTACCTCTGGAAATCTTTATGAACCCTCCCATTGAAAGTGACCACGTGATGGAATTTCAAGATCATCCAGAGATTTTAGCCAAGATTAGAGAGCAATACTGCACACCAGAGCAAATGGAAAGAAGTTTTCATTATTTCATCAAAGCACAATCAAGAATCAGAACTTGTCACACCATTTTACTGATTTCAAATCTTTTCACGTCTTTGGTAGGACTTGACTGTTGCTTCCATTCGATCGATTTGAAGTGTGGTATTCCCTGTTATCACGAAGATTTATACTTTTGCGAAAATTACAGGACTTGGTCCTCGCTACTAAACAAGTACCATATCGTGTTAGACTCTAAGTTTTCTTTAATACAGCTATCAAATGGTGGTGAAAGTTACAAAAACTGCTTGATTTATCTGACAAATGGTTATCAATTTTTTTATGAAAACAAAAAAGTTTCTTTGAAAACTCTACTGTCGTTGTTGATCTCTATCCATGAAAAGATATTTATCGAAAGGCACAATTTACAGTATGAGGAGAACATGCAGATGAACGAGATAAAATGGAGAATGTCATCGAGACCAATTATTGAGTCTTTGTTGAAATTTTGGGAAGCGCTATACATCAAAAACGGCGGAATACTAATTCCTAACGAAACAAACATTGCTGTCATCAATTTCAATCCATCCCTAAGGCTTATCATTCCTCTACTCTCCTTTGCTAAAATCAGAAAATGCCTAAGCCTCACACCAGTGATGAATAGGATTTGGTTAAAAGATTGGGAAGGCATGAACAAAGCTCTGGAGGAGTCTTGCCATGACTGGGACTCCTTGAGAGAAGCCACCGACTACGCTCTAAACATTGTCAAATTTTGGGTCGACACTGTATCGATAATCAACAACGCCGAGAAGACTTCAATTAGAACTCCGATCTTCTCTATCACGTGTATTTTTTCTTCTGTGCTGATCATTGCTGAGTACTTAAAAAGAGTTGAAAAGTGGGCCAAAGAATTTACCGATAAACAAACAGCAGAGATCTTAAAGGCTGTTGATAGGACTTTATGGCTGAAATCAGAAATTATCTTGAAGAAGGTGGAGCAACACTTGCTGCCCAAAGGTTACAATATGCAATCATATGCGGAGTTTTTGAGGTTACAAGCTAACGGAGCGTTGGACGTTGAAGTATTAGATGATGAGTTAGCCAGAAAGGCAATGAACCCCAGTACAGATATAAGTGAAACAGTTGGTGTGATTACACAAGCAAGAATATCATCCCGCTCCCTATATCTAGGTGTTAGGATTCTTGGAGATGCTCCAATATGGCCTATTGCCCTGTTATTTGCTCATGCTTTACAAGCTAGAGCTGTTTACAATTTAGCTAACCACCACTACCCCTCGTAGAACGAGATTCATGAGAAAAGGAAAAATGAAAAATTAAAAAAAAAAAAAAGAATCGGGTCTTGAAAATTTTTTGGTTTTTAATGATGAGATAGATAGGTTTTGTGTTAATAGAAATATAAACTGGTTTATTTTTTATATTTTGTTCACTGAAGTATAAGACTTCCTGTAACGCGTTATTTCTTCAGCTAATATTCCAAAAATTCAGCTGCTCCATAGACTTCTAAGTGGCTTGCACTTGTCCAATTTGAGTTTATCAAAATTACTTAAAATGACCAAAAACACTGTAGAGACCGCGAGCGTCTCCAAGCCAAAGAAATTAAAAGGTAGAGCTCTGTTTGAGAAGATTGGCCGTCCCACCAAAATCGTTGCACCGATGGTGGATCAGTCAGAACTTGCCTGGAGGATTTTATCCAGAAAATACGGAGCCACTTTGGCTTACACTCCAATGTTTCACGCTAAGCTGTTTGCCACTTCTGAAAAGTACAGAAAAGACATGTGGTGTGAATTAGATGGTGATGAAAAAATTGACCGTCCTCTAGTGGTTCAATTTTGTGCCAATGACCCAGAGTATCTACTATCAGCTGCAAAGCTGGTTGAAGGCAAGTGCGACGCTGTAGATTTAAACCTGGGTTGTCCACAAGGTATTGCCAAAAAGGGTCACTACGGATCCTTTTTAATGGAAGAGTGGGATTTGATTCATAAGTTGATTAGAAAACTGCACGATAACCTAGATGTTCCAGTCACCGCAAAGATCCGTGTCTTTCCTGAGCGTGAAAAGACTTTGGAATATGCCAAGATGGTTCTGGATGCCGGTGCTCAATTTCTAACAGTCCATGGTAGACTGCGAGAACAGAAGGGTCAGAAGACGGGCTTGGCCGACTGGGAAATCATCAAATATCTGAGAGAGAATTTACCAAGAGACACCGTATTTTTCGCCAACGGTAACATTTTATACCCGGAAGATATTTCAAGATGTCTGAACGAAATACATTGTGATGCTGTTATGAGTGCAGAGGGGAATCTGTATAACCCAGGTGTTTTTAACACCGAGTTTACCGAGAACATAGACAAAATCTTTCCTCGTGTTGACAAAATCTTGAGAGAGTACTTCGAAATCGTAAAGGAATGCAACGGCTCCCACGCCTCTAGAATTGCCATGAAGTCCCACTTTTTTAAAATACTAAGACCGTTCTTAGCTAATCATACAGATATTAGAACCGACCTAGCAAGTATGAGTGCCAAGACTTCATTTGAGGTCTGGGAAGAGAAAGTTGTCAAACCGGTGGAGAACGTTGTCGAAGAAATTTTTGAGCAATCGGACATCAAAGACAAAGACCAAGTTGTTACTGGCGATATTCAGTTATGGGGAGGCGCATATAAGACTGTACCATATTGGAGATGCCAACCCTACTTTAGACCAGTCAATGGTATTACTGCTGACAAGAGGGTCGTCGAAAGTTTAAAAGCCAGACAGGCAGAGGCAGAGGCAGAGGCAGAGGCAGAGGGAGATTCATTTGAGATTCAGAGTAAACGGAAGGCTGAAGAATCTTTAGAGGCTACTAAGGATAAAGAACTAAAAGTGTAGTAACTGTTTATAGCGGTAATTGTGTACGATTATATCTTTTTTTTTGCTGATTTCCCATTTTTAAGGACTGTTATCTTCATGTCATTGCTTCCATGGCTCTGCCTTTTCATAAGTGTATATCCATGCCCAACCAGTTCAGTTCACCAACTGTGGATGCTGCCAAGCCTGTGCCAGTTGAACCAATACAGTTCGTTCAATTTCCAGCTATCGAACCACCTGCTTCGTTGAAGAAATTGATTGATGACTGGCAGTTGATTAAGCATAGGGAAGGTGGCTATTTCAAAGAAACTGACAGATCGCCATTTTTCATGGATGTCTGTGATGATGAAGAGCAAGCTTCCGATGGAGGCGTGACATGCGCTTTTGGCGAAAAGGCGAAACCAGATGAAAATACCTTGACTGTTAAAAGGAATTATTCCACTTTGATCTACTACCTGTTAACACCTGACGCACCAGTAGGAAAGTTGCACAAAAACAAGAACAGAATTATCCATATATTGCAGAAAGGTAAGGGACAGTATGTACTCATCTATCCCGATGGTACAATCAAGTCCTTTAAAGTAGGATTTGACTATGTCAATGGCGAAGTGGCTCAATGGGTCGTCCCCGGCGGTGTTTACAAGGCCAGCTTTTTGCTTCCAAATGAGGAATTCGATAGCGGGTTGCTAATCAGTGAAGTAGTCGTACCTGGCTTTGAATATGCCGACCACAAATTTATGACCGGTGGAAAAGAGCTGGTCGAACTCGTTGGTGAAGAAAAAGCACAAGGCTTAGAGTTTCTTTTATAAAACGAAACTTTCGAATAGTTTAGCGTTCGTCGTAACTTCCCCAGTCACTACATCTGCAGCCAGATCCTGGCACCATCAGAGGAACCAAGAACTGCAGCGATTGTTTGAGTTCCATAATCTTGCCAATTCCGCGGAAACACCTGGGCTTCCAACACTCTTGAAATCTCTAACATATTTCATAGACAGACCTACGATATTGACTTTAATTATAAGCTTTGTATATAACTGCTTAGTTTTCCGCGCCTTTTGTTGCGTGTCTTTTAACGACAGTTAAGATTTTCTTGTATACCTTAATTTCCCAATGGCGAGCATCGACCGAAGCAAGCAATTCGTTTCGACAGCAGTAAACGCTGTATGATACGAAAGCATGACATCTATTCAAGACCAAGAGCTACAACCCTTGCTCCAGGAATCTAGGCAGAGGGAGAATTCGGTAGCTTCGTTCCTAGGCAGAAGTAGGAGCAGTACAATAAACAGCTTAAAGAGCGGCTACTATACCGTCAGGAGACACAGACATTTCAAGAAATTTGTTTATTTGCTGCTGGCTAGCTTTCTACTTTACTTTGGATTTACTTTGGCTTTCTTACCTAGAACTTCGCTATCCAGAGATTTCAGAAGGTTTCATTTCAGCAGGTTGACGAAAGCAGAAACTTACAGAATCTATTTAGAAAGTTTACAGAGACAGAACAATGCTCAGAAACACTCCAGAGCGTACACGAAGCATAGACACTTGTCAGGTGATCAACGTGTGTTGCAATACACCGTAGATGAATTGAAGTCTTACGGTTTCCTACCCAGGTTGGAAAAGTACTACCCCTGGCTTAACACACCAGTAGACACTGGTGTTTCTCTGTGGATTGATGACAAAATGGTTTTTAATGCCACAATGTTTGAAGAAGAGTTGCGAGAAGACCCATCAAGCAGCAATCCTCAGGCAGTCCGTGGGTTCCATGGATATTCTGCTAATGGCAATGTCACCGCCCAGTACGTGTTTTGCAACTATGGTAAAATTGAAGATTACGAATACTTGCTGAATAATGGGATTGATATAGAGGATAAGATCCATATCATAAGATATGATTCCATGTTTCGCGGATTGAAAGTTAAAAACGCGGAGGCATTTGGTGCCTCTGCTGTGATCTTGTACACAGATGCCTATGACGATGGTCATGTTACCGAGAAAAATGGATACAAACCTTATCCTAAGGGCCCTGCCAGAAACCCTAGCGGAATACAACGTGGATCGGTTGAGTACTTTACAGAGTCACCTGGGGACCCAACCACGCCAGGATACGCGTCTAAGCATCCAAACACCAAGAGGGTATCGCCCAAAGGTCGGGTGCCCACGATACCATCTGTTCCAATGAGCGGTAAAGAAGTTACTAACATTTTGCAACAGTTGAATGGTAAAGGCTGTAAATTGGGGCCCGGTGGGAACATCGAGGGGTTTGAATATTACAGCGGACCTTCTGACCCAACTGTTCAGTTGCAGGTATACAATGAGCAAGACTATTCTGTCCAGGAAATCGTTAACGTTGTTGTCGAAATCCCCGGTATTCTACACAATAATGAAATTATTATTGCCAATCACAGAGATTCGTGGACTGCCGGTGGCGCAGGTGATCCTAATAGTGGCAGCAGCATTTTGTTAGAGATTGCGCGTGGTATTAGCGAACTGCGTGCCAAGGGATGGAAACCCTTGAGGACAATCAAGCTTATTAGTTGGGATGGTGAGGAACCAGCTATGCTAGGGTCTACAGAATATGGAGAAGATCATGCTTCCGATATTACTAAAAAGACTCTCGCATACTTCAATTTGGATACTGCTATCAGCGGTAGCCAGTTTCATTGCGAAGCCAACCCTCTTTTAAAGGATGTCCTTATCAGGGCTGCAAAATATACGACTTTCAAGGGACTTCCTGATTTGACATTGTACGACCACTGGAGAGATACAACGAACCTAACTCTTGAAGTTTTAGGTTCTGGAACAGATTTTGCAGTGTTTCAAAACCATCTAGGCGTTCCTTCTGGCAATTTCAAATTTGTCAGCAATGGCACTAAGGATGCTGTTTATCAATATCATACGAATTACGACTCTTACACTTGGATGGAGAAGTTTATCGATCCGTACTACCAGTTGCATCAAACCATGGCCATATTTACCGGCCTCTCCGCAATAATGTTGAGTGAAAACGAGCTCATCAATTTTGGAACACATGGTTACATGAGTGAAATATGGGGTTATTACCAAAAGTGGCATGCATTGATAATTGATAAATTTGGTGAAGATGCCGAAGTAAGAGCATCGGCAAATACCTTATGGGACACAATCAAGTTATTGACGTTTGATAGAAGTATTGCTTTTGACGCCAACACGGCAATTCTACGCAGAGAAACCGTCAGGGACTACCCATGGTGGCAACTGTATAAGAAGGTGGCTATATTCAAGAAACTTCGTGCGGTAAATAGCAAGCTAAAAAAACTAGACCGTTTATTTGTCACCGAAGATGGCTTACAAGATAGGAGCTGGATGAAACATTCTATCTATGGGCCAGACAAATTCACAGGTTATACCGGAGACGTTTTACCGGGCTTGCACGAAGCTCTAATATTTGAGGATCGCGTAGAGACATCGAAATGGCTAAATATCTTGTTAGAACAGTTTAGGAACGTCGTCTCTCTGTTAAGTTTATAGAGTGTCCGAAGCCCCGTTTTCGGACAAGTTCTTCTCCAGACAATTAAAAAAAATTTTTTTATTCCCCATATTGACTACTTCTATCAACTTTCTTCTGGTAAGCACTATCTAAAATCATACTAAACAAATAATGTTAGCCACAGCTAGACGCTCTCTATTGGCTCAAAGCCGCATGTTCTCCACTACTGCCTCCAGATTTGGTACCAAGGTTTTCTTTGACACCTCTGTCAATGGCAGCCAAATGGACAGAATTGAGTTCGAATTGTACGACGAAGTTGTTCCAAAGACTACTGAAAACTTCAGAGCATTATGTACCGGTGAAAAGGGGTTTGGTTACAAGGGTGTTCCATTCCACAGAATTATTCCAAACTTTATGTTGCAAGGTGGTGACACCGACTTGACCAACGGTTATGGTGGTAAGTCAATTTACGGTAACAAGTTTGAAGATGAGAACTTTAGTAGGAAGCACGACAAAGCTGGTCTATTGTCTATGGCTAACGCTGGTCCAAACACCAATGGCTCCCAATTCTTTATCACTACCGTTCCATGTCCTTGGTTAGATGGAAAACACGTTGTTTTTGGAGAGGTGACCAAGGGTATGGACGTTGTCAAAAAGATCGAGGCCTTCGGTACCATGTCTGGTAAACCAAGGGCTAAAATTGTTGTTGAAAACGCTGGCCAATTGTAAATAGTATTAGGTAGACGCTTTTTGTTTCTATTTGCCCCTTGAAACCGAAAGTCACCATTGGATAAGCACATATGAACCGTATAACCCTCAATAACAGAAGACTGATAGGACTAGGAGCAATTGTTGTGACAGTCCAATTTCTGCAAACTAATTAGTTCTGAAACGAAACTTCCAATTCACAGGAAGGTAGTTGATTGTATACAGATCTACTAGTTTATGATATCAAGAACTAGTCAATAAGAAATTTGAGATGGAAACAGCAGCGTTGTATGTTTGTCCTTTAAGATACGTTTTTACGGCTGTTATGATTTCTCCGTTTCTAAATCTCAACTTCTTGACTGCGAAAAGGGGCCTTTCAAGAGTGATCACCAACACCAACTAACACCGTTACAGACAAGGCAGGCTTGAAGAAGGACAGAATGAGTTTGGAAGATAATTTGGGCAAGATTTCCCTTTATGATGCGAAAAAGTACTTCAGGAAAGCCCAGAACGTTGTGTTTAACTACACGGAGATGGAAGCCAAGGTCCGTGAGGCAACCAATAATGAACCTTGGGGGGCTTCGTCGACCTTAATGGAGCAAATTTCTGCCGGCACTTACAATTATAGAGAGCGTGAGGAGATTCTCGGTATGATCTTTAGACGATTCACCGAGAAAACCGCTAGTGAGTGGAGACAGATCTATAAAGCGTTACAGTTGTTAGAATATTTGATCAAACATGGCTCCGAAAGATTTATTGATGATTCCAGAGCCAATCTAACTCTAATCAAAATGCTAGAGTCTTTTCATTACACCGACTCACAGGGTAGGGATCAAGGTATCAATGTGAGAAATAGGGCCCAGGAACTGGTGAAGCTGTTGAATAACGATGACCAAATCAGAGCTGAGAGAAAAAAGGCAAGGGAAACTTCCAAAAAATATAAAGGTGTTGCAGGTGGGGCACCATCTTCTTATCTACCCCCTAGTGCAGTCAACCACTCTGCAGGTTTTGGTCCATCTACACGTTACGGAATCTCTGTGAGTGCCGATTTTGATAGTGACGAAGAAAACGCTCAGCCAGTCAGAAAATATACATCTCCAAAACCAGACTTTGAGGAGTATGATCCAACTTCAAATGCTACCAGAGCGGCGCCTGCGGGTGCCAAGAAGGATGATGACGACTTGTTTTCCTTCAACGATAAACCTGCCCAAGAAGCCAAAAACACGACAGAAGCTGAAGATGACGACGATGACGACGAATTTACAGACTTTCAAAGTGCCGTCACTGTAGGTACGGCCCCAGCTCAATCGGGGGTCGCAGCTGCATCATTGGCTGGATTATATAGTGGCACTGGCTCCTCGATGTTTCAACCCCAGGTATCCCATCTACCATCGACTACACCAAACATGGTTACGCCTGCAGTGGCTGCCAAATCTAAGGCTAGCAGTGATCCTTTTAGCTCACTTTTCATGAACGCTAAGAGTACTCCTGTCTCTAAGAAGTCCACGTCGGCTGTCCTTACTACACCTGTACCATCTTCAACTGCTGCTACTGCTGCTACGCAAGGGGGTGAAAAGGAAGAAGAAGAAGAAGATATCTTTTATGGCGAAATGACTAGTGCTCCACAGAAAACCGCACCTTCTACAGATAATAAAAACAACCAAGAACTTGATTTATTGAGTTTTTAAACGGTTATCAGTGTTTTCCCAACATATCGATCACTAAGTACGTACAACATGTATTTTAGAAATAAGCCTTGACTTTCATCAGATATTTCAACTGAATACAGATGTTTAGGTATACCAAAACACAGCTACTATGGCCATATACTCATTCTGGATCTTTGACAGGCATTGTATGTGCTTTATGTTTACAGAGCCACCTTAAATTTCTATTTCCTAACTTTTCCGCCCCCAGGTAATTGTATATTCGACAGGGAATGGACTTTACAGTCCAACTCGTCTAGTGGAACTACAAATTCTAAACAAAACGAAGACACAGCCAAACTTTTATACGGTATGATATTCTCGTTGCGCTCTGTATCTCAGAAATTATCTTCTTCATCGACTCCCAATAATCTGAGAACAATATCCACTGGCAAGTACCGTGTACACATTCTATTCACTGCCTCAGGCTTATTATTTGTTTTATTGAGTGACCTGAAACAACAAGATCTATCCGAAGTTCTACATTATTTGTACAGCGAGATATACGTGAGATTTGTTGTCAACAACCTTCTATCGCCAATAGATTTCGCCGAATGCGAAGATGAAAAGAGAGGCCAAGGTTTTAGAAAAATTAGTAACAGAAATTTTATCGAAGGTATAGAGAGATTTCTAGGCCCAATGGTTACCCAATGAGCGTGATATTTGCCCTCAATAGAGCTATTATGTAAGTAGGAAATCGCCAAACCATTAAAAATGTTGAATAAAGGCTACATGCTATTCATGAACACATCTGTCCAGAATTCGTCATTCAAAGCGTTGTAACCAAACTCTAAAGAATTAATATCCGCCAAGTAATTGGTCATGTCCTCGCTTGGTGTTGTATTGTTTGAAGGTCTCACATTAGATGGAATGCCACTTTGATAGGACATGATAGGTGGCTGTCCTTGTAAAAGATCAGAAGCCAATAGAGGATGCAGAATAGGATTGGCGATTATATTTGTTGTAGTTTCACCGATAACGTTTGACTGGATGTTTTCATTATTATAGCTGTTGATTTTTCTGTCTTGGTGATACGCGGTAGATGAAAGTGCTGGGCCACTACCCGCAGAAGCTATCATGTCATTTTTCAAACTGTTTGATCCATTTTTCAGATCCTCATCTTCATGTTCTAAAACGTATGTCACTTTGTTCGCGTATGTTTGTATGAACAATGCTACCACATACCTTAATTTACAGAGGAAATTGTTGAATGGAAATAATTCAAAACTTTCATCCAATAACTTGGAAATTTTTTTAACAAGTGGCAATGCCTGTGCAGTCATTGATTGCAAATGTCGAAAGGCTGCAACGGTCATTGTAACATATCGCAGTCTCAGTAACAACATCCCTACAGTATAGATGATCCTGGATATATGATAGAGGGGGAGAGATGCAATTAGTTCAGGGGTAAGTTTTAAGAATTCGTTCATAGCATTGGTACATGACTGACAACATTTGGAAAAGGAGTCTGAAACAGGTGCTGGTAGGTCATGGAGTTCACTTTTATTTTCGATGCTGTCAATAAATTTAGAGAAAGTGTACTCGTGCAAATAAGCTTCCACAGAGTAAAAAAATGCTAATACCCTGTTTCTTTCTTTAGGAATTTTCTGAAAAATGCTCTCTAGTTGTAATTGTAAGTCTATGATTATCTCTGACCTATCTTTGTAGGAAGTACTGTCGTTGCTATATGAGTCTACCTCATGTAATATCATATGAACTTTTTCCAAGACATGGTTTAGTTTTGTGAAAAGCACCAAAAGGTGATCATCTTGGGTACCGTATACATCACTTTTATAATCTCCGCTCATCAATTCGCTACAAGATCTCTCCAATAAAGAAGACCACCTCATTTGTGTTGATTGACGTAGGAAAATGGAAATGTTTAAAGATGAGACGTAAACTAGTAGAATCAGCCGTTGGTGGTCTTCGTCATTTTCCAATGGTGTCTTTTTAGCCGGCTGCTGCTGCTGTTGTTGTTGTTGTGTGTTATCTCCTGCAGGCATGAACAATTTGCCTTTGTTTGTAGGGCCTAAATCCCTTATCAAACAACAACAAACGTAGTTGAAGAAATGGTAACGAGTTTTGTGCGAGAGCTCAGGGAAGTTGTACCACATGCATAAAATTAGCAAGGACTTCAACAATTCGATTGACTTGTTTCCCAAACGCATTACTTGGTGGCTGATCAACCCCAAGGCCAGATTATCTAGCTGCATTGTGAGCTTTGTTGTAGATTGATCCTTGGACAAAATTAAAGAAACAACCGACATGATAACGGAGAATAAGATTGGTTGGCTACTTCGCAGTTGTTCTGCACTAATATCACTAGGGATGTTCACAAACGGCAGCTTAAACTTTTGATTCATTTTTGTTCTATACAGATGTAAACGGTATTCAGACTCCGACTGAGTGATTATCTTCAGGGTGACAGGATCAGACACTGGTCCAAACAAGCTATTATTTTCCACTATCTCATTCCACTTTGTGGATAAATCTGTAAGTTTTTGTGAAATTGAATCTAATTTCCCCTTTTGCATTGAAAGTAGTGCTTGCAACTCTTTTTGCAACGGAGATTTACGGTTGGCGCGTACCTTAGTCGCAGTGCTCGTTTGATTTTTCAGCCTTTTAATACCTCTGATGCTCCCAGATAGCGGCGGTTCGTTCGATGCTTCCGTTGCAGCGAACTTGACAGGGTCGAAACGCGATAGAGGGTCAATAATGTTATCCATGCCAGATGATTGGATTGTCGGATCCTTCACTTCTTCACTGAAGTTATCCACAGCAGATGGAGAAGAAGAAAACCGGTTCTCTTCATATTCGTGTATCATCTTCCTTTTTTTCTTTCTAGTTCTCTTAGATAAGTCGAATTTGCAAGTTCTGTTGCACTTCATACAACGCTGACAGGGTCTCCCGTAGATATTATTTATATCAGAAGGAACACATTTCTGCTTGAGAGAATGACAGTTGGTGCAAGCAAAAGTGTTTCTCTTTGGCTTCCCACCATCATTTTTACTCAGTGATACAGGGGAATGTAGTCTAGGGTCATCTGGCGGTACACCAATAATGTATGCATTTTCTTTACTTGGTTGAGAGGAACTTTCCGTCTCACCCTCGGAATATAGTTGCTGTGTCATCTTGTGCTCTTGAAGCCAGTGAGACATAGTTCACTGTCGGGCTAGAAGGCGGCTAAAGTTATTTTACACTTTTCTGAAGTGCCAGAGTCTTGGTGAGACTAAGACTATTGAGTAATTTGACTGGCTGAAGAATCATGTGCCTTGTCTATATCACCAAGAGGTCGAAAAAATTGATAATCGCCGGTAAGAAAAGTTCACGTGATACAATCATCGTATACGTAAATTTAAATCACTTTCGTATAGCATGATGTGTAGATTATGCGAGGTGCACTTTTTGTTTCTTTTTTTGCGTTTAGGTAGTCACTAACGTTCATCTTATCACAATAATAGAATTACTGAAACATAGAATGTAATAGAGGCATTCTTCTAAAGCAGAGAATTGTTTTAAAGGGTAAGATTTCGGGATTCTTTTGACCTGAACTTGACACAAAAAAAAAAAAAAATAATAATAAAAAAAGAACTTTAGACGTTCAGACGTCCAGACGTTCCGGGCTATCTTGAATAACCGTGCATCCACCACATCCCTCAGCATCGCAGTTTTACACAGTGATTGCTTTACGTGCTTTGTGTGTTCTTTATCTTCCCTCTTAATTGACGAGTTTAGAACTGTTGTTACCAGCGTTGCTTTCTGAAAGACTGCAATATACATTTAATAATGGATGTTGTGTAAACATCAGGTGTCTAAATTTTCGAACCCAAAAAATGGTTCAGATTAATAATGCTCAAGCAGGATATATAATTACTTCAATTGATATTTTGAATTCGCTTCAATACATACTAATGAACTTTTTATGGTTGCACTTTTGTAGTACCTTGATTCGGACACTAATATACAATTCGCCTTGAATTTTTGGTATTTCTCAGGATTTGATGCAGGTGACAGAACCTTCATTTAAGCGTTTTAACTCTTCTGGGTTTACTGTAGGGTTAGCAGTAGGAGCCTTTGCACGGTTATGAATCATGTGACTCTGGACCAAATGCCCAGCAGCTAATGCAGAGCATAAAGACAATTCACCTGCCATCACAGCACAAGCAACAATCTTAGCCAATTGGCGGGCATTGGTACCGGGAGCTGTTGGATGAGGACCACGCACACCCAATAAATCTAACATAGCGCCTTGAGGCTCCAAAATGGTACCACCACCGATGGTACCGACTTCGATAGATGGCATGGAAACAGAGATTTGCAAACTGCCATTAACATCCTTCATTAAGGTAATACAGTTGGAACTTTCAACGTTTTGAGCAGGATCTTGACCTAGAGCCAAGTATACAGCAGTAACCAAGTTAGCGGCATGGGCGTTGAAGCCACCGACAGATCCCGCCATAGCGGAACCGATCAAATTCTTAGAAATGTTCAACTCAACCAATGCGGCAACGTCACTCTTCAAAACCTTTCTGACAACATCACCTGGAATGGTAGCTTCTGCAACAACACTTTTACCACGACCTTCGATCCAATTGATGGCGGCTGGCTTTTTGTCGGTACAATAGTTACCAGAAACAGAAACGATTGCCATATCGCTCCAACCAAATTCCTCAACCATTTGCTTCAAAGAAAATTCCACACCTTTAGAAATCATGTTCATACCCATGGCATCACCAGTAGTAGTTCTGAAACGAATGAATAGTAAGGTACCAGCCAATGCGGTTTGTACATGTTGTAAACGGGCAAAACGAGAAGTGGAGTTGAAGGCCTTTTTGATCCTAGCTTGACCATCTTCGGAATCTAACCAAATCTTACAAGCACCAGCTCTGGTCAATGATGGGAAACTAACACAGGGGCCTCTAGTCATACCATCTTTTGTCAAGACTGTAGTGATACCACCGCCAGCATTAATAGCCTTACAACCACGCATTGCTGAAGCAACCAAACAACCTTCGGTAGTAGCCATAGGAATATGGTATGGAACACCATCGATAACCAAGGGACCAATTACACCAACGGGTAAAGGCATATAACCAATAACATTTTCACAACAAGCACCGAAAACACGATCGTAGTCGTAATGCTTGTATGGCAAGCGTTCGGTTTCCAAAACTGGAGCATCAGCTAATTTAGCCAAGGCCTTACGACGGATAAAAACAGCACGAGTGGTGTCCCCCAATTGCTTTTCCAAGGCGTACAATGGCAATTTGCTCTTGACAACCAAAGAGACGATTTCTTTGTTTTTCAAAGTGCGTACGTCACCAGCTTTCATGACCTCGATCAAACTTTCGATTGGACGGGCTGGTTCAGCGTCATCTTCACTTTCAGTCTCTTCATCCGATGAAGTACTGGATTCGACTGTAACCTTTGTTTTGACCAAAGAAGTGGTAGATTTAGAATCGGATTCAGGAGAAGTGATAGTTTTTGTAGTAGTGGATGGTCTACTAGTAATAGCAGGTGACTTCTTATGCTTCTTCTGTAGTTGATCAGCGGTAAATTGGGCATGGATTCTAGCAGCATTCAATAAGTAAACGTTGATAGAAGCACTGATCATCAAGGCAAAAAGAACCAACTTACTGACAAATCTGTCACGGATGGCAACGCTAACGTAACGCAAAATGGATAACACGGTATCTTCAACTTGGAAATACATTTTCATAGGTTGATAGTATTGAGCTGGTGCTAAAGATATGACAATTCCACTGGAAGAGTTATTGTTGAGAGTAGACGTAATGAATTCAGGCAAGGATGCAGCAGTGTGTCTAGAATAAATAGCCGAAAAAGTTTTATACGTCCATCTGGCACCAAAACTGTAAAAGTTGAAGCTGATAAACCCCAAAACAACAAACAACTTGACTAAAGTAATACTTGTGTTTGAGGTAAAAACGGATGTTTTGGATTTGGTCTCAGCAACAGAAATAATATCAGCTGTAGTTTTAACGACACCATCTTCCTCTAAAGTTTGCTTAATAACTGTAGACCTGTGAATAATGTTGATTTCTAATTTCAAGGCCAACACTGCAGAGAAGAAAGTCGCAGTCATCAATAGATCGAAGGCCAAAATCAATGCTGCCAAAATACAAAAATTTGTCAGGGCTTCTAGGTGGGAAGCATATAAGGCACAGCCAACAAAGGCAATAATGCACAATAAATGGTCTTGAACCAAACGGCCACCTTCTTCACACATAGCATTGTATACAACCTTATCGACAGTGGCCTTTCTTGAAATACCAAAGTTCTTGAAAGGTTGAACGACATAGGATGCTAGCTTAACCTTATGCTTGAACCCAACGATAACGACAACAAAAGGAATACCTTCGATTAAGCTTAACGCGGTTATTGACCTGTTCAAAACACTTTGACAAGTGTAAAGTGCCATGAAGAATGAAGAAGTGGAGCTAACAACTGCAGAAAGAGCGATCCAGAACTTGGAACCCGTCTTTCTCATGTCGATAAATAGGCCAATCACTGTGTACACCATGGCTAGGTAAGCTGAACCAATGATAAATACATCGAATGGCTCAGCATTGTTAATCTTGTCAAAAAAGTTACGATAGATGGAGACGAAGAAATCTTTAATGTCGTACAGTTTGTGCCTGTGAGATCTCAACTTCCAGACGGATTCATCGTCAGTTTTGGCAAATTCTGGCAGTTCGACAGATTGTTGCAATAAATACTTGATATGGCCATTTTCATAGACAACATTATCCAATTGTGGTAGCAGCATAGAGTCATTGCGAGTATCGAACTCCAATTCCATCAAATAATAGTGTTGGGAGGATGGCAACTTGTTGACTTCTTCAGTCGAGATTTGGGTCCATTTATCAGAGGATGGGGCATGGTAGTAATGGACGCAATCGTCTTGGAACTGAGCAACATTGCTATTGGCAGAAAAGATACTTTTGGAATCCAGCTGCCATCCATTGAAATAATACTCAACCACGGATAAATAAGCAGTTGCTGAGAATAATAGGGCAACTAGTATGACATGGATAGGGTGTCTTGCAGAAAATTGAGAACCATATGCAAATGGTTTAGCCAGATGCTTTAATTGCTTGAACAGCAGCGGCATTTGTTGACTTTGAGCGCTTGGTTTAGGATAAGAACACAAAAGCCTCGCTTATTATCTTCTATGTAGCGGCGTTGCTGTAAAATTTTCGGAACTTGTCCCTTCGCTAGATCACCTGAGCTTGAGATTTGAGAAACTTGAACGAGGATATGTTCGTTAGATGTGACTCGGTGGAAGCAGGATAACGGTTATTAGCGTTCAATTCAATTCCGGATGAGTAATTTATCGGATCTAACTAACTGATAGGTAGATGACTTTGACTGTATAGAGCGTCTGCTTTTATAACTAATCGCCAAAACCAAGTAAGTACACTGTATCTCCGTTAATCTCGATTCTATTTAACGGTAGGCGGCTAAACGACGAGCAGAAATGTTTGAGCCGTTCTTTCTGAGTTTAAATCTGAAACGTAAAATCCTAAGGCCGGATAACCGTTCGAATATTAATTACTGCTCTTCCTTCTGAAGTAGGTTTATTGGTACCTAGTTTGCCACCGAAACGTTTGATGATTTGTAAAAGCAAGTGCTTAATGAATTAGTATCTCACCTCCAATAAAAATATCAACAAAAATGACGACATGCAATAACTTTACACGATGATTATGTAAGATGGTAGTTGTTATCGTAGTTTGATTTGGCTATTCTACATAGATATACAAAGTCTCCTTCAGCTCCATGCTACTTTTATTTCATGGAAACCAACTTGACATCAAAAGTCAAAGTAGAGTTGGCTGGAATGCCTGGTAAGGCTTGCTTGCCGTATGCATATGGTGCTGGGATGACAATTCTACGTTCACCACCAACGGCCATGCCAGCAACACCGATGTCCCAACCTTTGATAACTTCACCACGGCCCAAGTTGAAGGCAAATGGCTTGCCGCTGGTATTCTTATCAAAGACCTTACCATTTTTCAACTTACCAATATATCTCATACCGACCTTGGCTCCTCTCTTGGCAACTTTACCGGTACCGACTACACGGTCTTCGATAACGATACCACCTTCTAAAGACTTGGCCTTTGGTGTTTCCTTTTGTTCCTTCTTCTTGGATGGACCCTCTTCTAAGTCTTTCTTGAATTCAACCTTTTTTTCCTTCTTTTGTTCTTTCTTCTGTTCCTTCTTTGGTTGCTTTTCCTCCTTTTTTTGCTTCTTTGGTTGTTCTGGCTCCTTTTCTTCATGCTTTCTCTTCTTCTTGTTGTCTTCTTCCTTTTGAACTAACTTGTCGATACGGCCTTCGACATCGCTGGCGTCTTCCAAATCGTCCAAGTCGTCCAATACTTCATCTTCATCTGGAGTCAAGTCATATTCGTCGCTGTCGCAGTCTTCTGAATCATCCTCATCATCAGAGTATGTTGGTTGGTCGAATGGATGTTTGACGAAGTTACCAGTTAAATGAACTGGGTAAGAACCGGTAACGACAAATTGAACTTCCTCTTCTGGGGTGATAGTTAGATCCAAAGTCTGTTGGAATTGAGTCTTAGGAGATAAAGTCAAAACAACATATTCTTCGAATTCATCGTCTTCTTCGTCTTCGTCGTCTTCATCTTCTTCATCATCATCACCTTCATCTTCCTCAGGCTTGGATTCTTCCTTCTTAGATTTTTTCCCAGACTTCTTTGACTTTTTCTGTTCAACTTCTTTTTCTTCTTCTTCAGAGGACTCGCTGTCCAATTCATCTTCGTCAAAATCACCACCCAAAATATCGTCTTCATCATCGAAATCTGGGTTTCTTTTAATAATTCTCAAAGTAGATGGCTTCTTCTCATCATCAATTGATTCAGGGTCGATAGCAGCTAAGGTGATACGGACAGTAACTGGAACAGTAACATCGATAGCAGGAGTTGGAGTGTATGGCTGAATGTTCAGGTTGTAAGCGGCTAGTGGGATTAATTCAGACATGGCTTGCTAAATTTTTTTTTACTATTTCCTTGTTGTGAAAGTTAATACACTTCCTCTTTAAAAACTCATCTCATCGCTTCCTTTATACCATCCGCGTTGAAGAAAGGGAAAAATTTTTTCAAAAACGTTTCTTTTTATTAAGTGCAGCTGCGGGTCACGTGCATCTGGTTTTATCGCAACATGTTCATCAATACACAATTGCAACTGTTATCAACATCGAAAGCTACAAAGGAGGTTTAAGAAACTTAAGGGACGTGAGCCAAGTCTCGCTTCCAACGACTGGATACAAGATTGAAGTACTTTAATTGACCATCGGCACTTTCCATGATGCTGTCACCACATGATATATCATATGTTTCTAGGGTTCTGAATACCATTACTATTTAGAATCGTAGAAAGCTTTTCTAGTTCTCTAGGCAACAAACACCGAGAGTTTGTGTTATTATAGACAGATATCTGATAAACGCATTGTAATTGGATTGTATACACTTAAGGTAAAACCCTAAAAAAAAGTAAAAAGTACGTAAAAAGATCTCCGTTTTACATCCATGTTAATTTAGAATTTCAACAAGTGTGGCTTTTCACCGCTCTTCAAAGAGAAGGAAGCAGCCAAGTATTGCTTCAACAATGGGGTCTTCTTGATTTGAGCCAACAAAGCCTTGTCCACAACCTTTTGGTCTTCAACACGTTCAGCCTTGACTTCCTTCTTTGGTTGTTCTTCACCGAAGAAGTTGGATTCAGCCTTTTGCTTTCTAGTCAACTTTTCTCTGGCGAAGTAAGCAGAGTTGAACTTTTCGACGGAAACACCTTCCAAAGAGATTCTGGTAGAAGTGGCGATAACGTAACGAGAGTTAACTCTTCTCAATGGAACACCGTTGACCTTGAATGGGCCAGAGACCAACAAAGTGTTGTCTTCCAAGTGCTTCAAGTAGACGACTCTCTTACCTCTGAAACGACCAGCCAATAAGATCAAAACAGTACCTGGGACTAGAGAGGCACGCAACTTTTGTGGACGAGCGGTCTTTCTGGTTTGCTTTGGAGCAGCAACGTCTTCAGCTGGATACCACTTTGGAGCCTAATAAAATTGATGTTAGTAAGTAATTCTCGAATGAGTTTCAAGAGTTATGAAATACTTGGATGAACTACACTGAATCAAAGGCATTTCCTAATAATGTATTATAGTGTTTTTATTGCCTGCCGATGTTTTGTAAAATGTTTCTTTTCAACTCTAACAGTCTTTGGGCTCAATTATTAAGGATGCAGACTATGGAAAGTATTGTGGAATATGCGATACAATAGTTTCACAATCAGGATTTGCTTGTAGTTTAATGTTTATAACTCTCATGAGAAGTTGTATTTGTGTTTATCTCTCGACGTCATCAATTCCATGTCTTACGTTTAATATTCATGCCATTTAAAGGCAACTCTACTTCATTCAGAGCAGCGATCCAGTATTTCATAAAGCTTAGCTTTTTGCATCTATTCACATACTTGTTGGGCACTCATTTCGTATGATGTTTTGCTTGTACTTGAAAAGCTCTATAACGAAGCTAGTAAGAACTATTTTAAACTTTCAACAACTTTTTTCTGAGAAAGATTGAGAACAACGAGTGCGTCCCGTGCATGAGGAGACTGGATGCTAGGCTCACGGCGAACAGCTCGCCAGGCTGAGAGGTAGTCTGGTCCGCGAGTCTGGACCAGAGTCTAGGACAGTCTGTCGCTGGAGGGGAACTGGCTCCAGTACCGCTAGGACAGGCAGGCTCAGGCTGGGCGGCCGCCAGGAGATCCCCCTCCCCGTCTACTGGAGAAGGAACGATACCAGGTTGGATCCACCGTAACGACGTAGGGACAGATACCTCGCGTTGTGTTGGAATCAGAACACGCAACAAAAACATTTCAAGTCCGTAAAACCCAAACATATTTATTTTTAATTTTGGATTCGAATGTTTGGGTTTTGAAAGTCACAGAAGAGTGGACGATAGATAGTATCATTTTTTGGGATACAATGTCTCACACACGTCAGACAGTATAGACGCAGGTGCTCAAGTGATCAGCCTGACCACTCAAATCGAAATAGAGGTACATAACACATCCTTGAGAAATTTACTTATCTTACTTTGTCTATTTTCTGCCATCCGGATGGAGCAAGCCTAAAGGAGAAAGGAAGCAGCTCATTGCTTGTATTCTGATGGGATGGATGGGACTGGTGGGACCTCAGCATCACCATACTCAATCTTAAGAACCAAGTGACCCTTTCCGAGCTTAATTGCAACTTGACCTTCCTGTTGAATCTGTGGATCCCCTAGATTGATCTGGGCAACGCCCAGATCAGTGTCTTTGCTGAACTTGTGGTGAGATACGGCGCCAAAAACCAGATTGGCTTCTGGAGAAGCTTTAAAAGTACATGACTCATTGAATTCCGCAACGCCCTTTTCGTTTGATTTTTGATTTTCTGTTCTGTACAAGTGTTTAATCCTTCCTCCCTGAGCTAAGGATACTCTAACCTGAACAGCCTTACCCAGATTTTCTGCGCCAACAATAGTTATAGTACCCTTGTAAGTGCCGTTTGGAGCCAAAGTACGAGCAAAACTGCTTGCCGAAGAAGCGTTTCTTTTATGAATGGGGCCTGCACTGCCTGCAATACTAGAATTTTCACCGCTGTTTGGAGGAGAGGGGGAGGTCGGATGAGCAGGCGGTTGGGCAGGCGGTTGGACACTAGCGTAGCTAGTGTTTGGAACGGACGGATCAAAATCTAGAGAGGATCTAACAGTGGTGGATAGCGGCCTCTTTTGACTAGTATTGTCATTAGCAGAATCTGCCGTAAGGTCAGGATTTTTCTGCTTCCTACTGCCTCCCAATCCCTTTAGGAATCTGCCACCTTTTTGCAAGCCACCCAGTCCGGCGCCTGTGACATTGGAAGCTGCACCTAGTCCAGCACCAGCAACATTCGTAGCTGCACCTAAACCAGAGCCAGCAACGCTAGCTCCCATATTCGCAAAATTGCCAACTGCCTTTAGCGGCATACTAGCCAACCCGCCCTCGGCCAAATCAACGGCTGGTCGCAAGTATTGAGGAGCGAACTTGGCCTTTAACTTAATGGTACCTTGTGGATTCAAATTCAAATTTAAATCGTGGGTGTGATCTGGAGTGAATTCTGTAGTCGATAACACAGTCTCGGCTAATAAGTCATTAGAGCCTGCTCTATCCCAATCGTAGATCGCAACGGCAACTTTGCATCTGGATCTTGATGGAATTGGAACTCTAGCTTTTTCATTCCAAACAGGGGATAGGGTTTTTTTAATGGTCTCTGATTTGTAAACTTTTTCGCCATCAACTTTGACCACAACAAATGGATCTGATTTCCCGTTCCTATCATGGGATGGTATATTGTCGGCAGATATAACGTCCAAATTTAACACACCAGTATCCAAGATAGACTCAGATGAAGGCAGTTTGACTGCAGATGGAGTGTATAACAATCTTAAAGATAGTTTTGAGCCCTTTATATCGATATCAACTGGCTCTTGATAACCTTTTTCAAGTAACTTTAATACATCGAAAGAGCTCTCCGAAATGATTTCAGAAGTATTTTTAACAACAGGCTTCTTGGTGATTCTAAAAATGATAGTACTATTCTTCAAGTCACGCACAAAAAAATCGCTATTCTCGGGAGCTAAAATACCATTCCTGGATTTAAAGGATATCGAGGCTGGATAAGAAAAGTCATCGAATAATACTTGTAAGTAAGCAGAACTTTTAGAGATTTTACCCTTCAAAACTTGAAAGTTCAAAACACCAGAGTTGAAAGAACATAATTGCTTCAAATCCATCTTTTCTTTCTTCTGCAGCTTAAGCTCATCCTCGTCATTGTCTTCAATTTCTACTATTTCGTATTCCTTGGGGTTCTTTTCCATTTGTTTCTTTAACTCTTCCTGCTCCTGGGTGAATTTGGTCTTTTTGTCAGCAATTTTCTTTTCCAATTCCTTTACTGTTTCCAGTTCACGTGGACTATATACCGGGATTGTGGGGATGAACGAGAATGAAACATTGATATGGTTCGCAGTATGCCTTTTCTTCTTGTCCATCAATTGACATCTTTGGATATCTTTGGATCCATTACGGAACTTGTATCTACCTGTTTTTTCGTCCTTTGACATTAGGCTAGATACGAGTAGCTGGTAACTACCAATCAGACGATCATTGCCAAACTTTTGGTAGTCAAACAAGTCTATTGAAATCGTTTGATTTTCAGAAGTAACCGGTAAATAGACCAAACTATTGAACGATGGATGAGAAGTTTCTGAGAAATAATTAGATCTGTATTTGACATGCTTGTTCAAAGAAACTTTGACATAAGGATCGACGTCACCAACACCTGATAGGTCACCTTTGATGGTTGCATCAAGCAAATGCAATCTGACAGTACCCAATGGTTCACGGGTAACGCTTGCAGCTGCAAAGGAACCAGTCATAGCAACAGGTTTCCAAGTGGCAGAGACAAAAATTTCACCGCGTGGGGACCCTTTGACCGAAGCTTGTCCCAATTCCAAAGAGTTTATCACGTCTTCTAAAGAAGAAGAATACTCGCAGAGCAACTCCTTACCATTAACACGGACATCGTAAACTTTCAAAGTTAGTTCTGAGTTACTCTTCGATGGAACCAACACTTCGGTTGCTTCTTCCCAAGATGGCTCATTGAGACGCCTCAAAGTTCTATAGCGCTTTACACGCTTGCCATCGATAAACAGTTCAGCAGAAGGACTCAAGCTTCCAGTCAAAGAAGAAGAGGTATCTAAATACTTCACTTTGTGTAGGGTGAACTTGAGAATACCAACATCGGTGTCTTCTTCAGCGGCTTCATCCTGTTCGTCTTTAACTTCGTTATCTTTAGAAGAAGTAGGAGAGACACCTTCCGATTGGCCGGACTTATCTTCGATGACAGGAAACCAGTGGATATCATAGTTCAAAGTACCTCTGGTCTTGCCAGCACCCTTTAGTTCGGAGCTTAAATCTTCGTGAGCAGGCTGCTGATACAAGTCACTCATATCGAATTCCAATTCACCAATTAGGGAATCCTTTCTTATGTCGTTAAAGTCGAAGCACTTCAAGTGCAACTTTTGATTCAAGGAATTAACCAATAAGTACTTTGTTTCGTTCCAACGTGGAGAAGTAACATCAGACTTAATTGACGTACGGATGTCATTTTCACTCGTGACTTCGTTGTCGGTGGTTATCGTAACGTAAGGGTCCACCGTATTGGTGATGAAATCAGAACCTTTTAGTTTTTCAGCAGATCTCACGGTAACAGCAACAACACCGATAGTATCTTGAGATTGGGCTGCCATTATTTCTTCAACATCGATATCCAATTTGTTTGGAGAGTATAACATAGGGCCAACGTTGGAGTTGATCATGGTTTTAACAAAGGTCTTTAAGCCTGGTAAGAAGGACATGACGTCTAGCCCCAGTGTATCACCACCAACCGGTTTTAAGGCAAAATCAATCAAAGGAGGCTCTAGCAGAGAAATCGAAACAGTTTTGATGTTGGGAAACGATTCACCAAACTTGATCGTGATGCGCATTCTACCAGCAACGTTAATATCTTCAACAAGAACAGGTAAAGATTTTGACACAAAACTCTTACCAATGGTGACACCCAAAGCAATTTTTGGATTAATTTTCTCCTTTGCTTCTATTGCTGTCATGTTAGAAACATCATTAGGGGTAAAAGAAAATTGCCAGTCCATCTCGACAGTATCCTTACCCTTCTTAGTGTAAGATTTAATGCCATCGATGGTTGGAGATTTGGTACCCAAAGTGAACTCGTCCAATGACAACGCTTCAATACCATAACCAGGGGCAACGCCGGCCAAATTTGGGTTCACAACATCCTTAACCTGTTGGGATAGGACAGGCATGTAAATAACCCAAAATTTGGACAAAAAGGAGTTTAACCATAAAGTTGTTTCGGTCCTTTCACTCAAAGTTTCTTCCACAGTAATTCTCTGCAAATCGTCTCTGATATTTCTGTTAAAACGACGAAACTCGGCGCGATAAACAGAAGCAGTACAGAAAAACACAAACCCTAGAGACCACCAAGAGAGACCCAGGTATGCAATGACCCAGGAGAAAAAGCAAGTGCCAACGATACCAGCGATGTTGTAGTACCAGTCATTGTAAAAATTTTCGGTGATATACGCCTTGACAATCTTTGAGTTGGAATTCAATACAGAGGCCTTTCCGGAGGCATTGAATCCACCAATAGATTTCCAAGGATATAGATTCTTTTCATTCTCATCTCTAACAACATCCACCAATTGGTTGGCAGCCCTGCTTCTGGAAACTGCAGCAGGCTTATCTATTGAAGTGTCAAACTTGTTGACATCTCTAGAAGGAGCTTTTTTAAACTCTTTGGGATTAACCACTTCTAATGGTACAGTACCCACAGTACCCTCAGCGTTTGGTAGAGGCAAATTGACTGTACCTTGAGCAGCAGATGCAACCAAGTATTCCTTAGAGCTTCTTTTGGACTCAGAAGAATCAGCCAACTCAGTACCGTTTTCTAATTCATTTTTAACTTTCTTGGGCAAATTACCACCAGCCCTTGCTTGCTGGGATTCAATGTTTGAATCAACAGGCAATGTGGTAGTACCGTGAGGCATTGCGTTGTTCTTGTTGGTCGTAAGCAAACAAATCAAAGGGGATAAACAACATTTCAGTTTCATTGCGTTTTTGCTCTTTTTTTTCGAAGACCACTTAGCTGCAGAGAAAAATGTCACAGGTTGAAGTATTTGCCTTCGTTGACGGTGATATGTAACAGTATGTAAGCAGCCATACATAGTACGGGTGAGTAGGTTTGAAGCTAGTAGTATTTACTCGCAAGCTCCTTTCTCTTCTCCATAGCCGATTGAAGTTGAGCCTTAGAAAAGACACTGTTTTCCCACAGTTTATTGATAAACAAGTGATGGAAGTTGACATTATTGTCAGAAAGTCTAAAAGAGCAGTATACGAGCTGTAGGCAAACGCTTTCGGTGGCATGATGTTTGCACCGTACTAATTCTTGGACCAACATGTTGCTGCATTCATTGACAAATTGTAGAAGCGCTATGCTTGTGGGCACTGGTCGGGACTTTTCTTCAAAAACTGGTATGTCCACATCGGCTGTTTGTGAAGTAAATGTTGACGTGAATACGCTCACTGTACCATATACGTGCTCTCTGACCACTTCAATCTTGCGTTTGAGCATCATTTCTTTCACGGTATCTGTCGTTGTATCATCGATCGTGTATGAAGCAATCTCGGCCTCTATGAACTTGTAGCGCATTGTTAGAAACACCTGCTGTAACGCCTGAGGATTATCCGAAAATGGCGGCACCGAGGACAGGTAAGTCACCGTTTTCTTTATAGCATTAACCGTCAGGTTGCTCCGCAATAGCTTTACCAGACCCTCCAGCATTGTAGTGGTAATCTCCTTTCTGATCTCATTCACAATGCTCTGGACCAGTGAGACCCCTGGAAACTTTAGGGGCAATGTGCGTGCATGTGAATAGCACATCAAAGCTTCTTGATAATGGCCTGTTTTGACACAAGTCGAGACGATCATTGGTAGCTCTAAAAGGTCACTGATAGAAGATAGGTTTTCCAAAACGTTACCCAAATTTTCATCCTTTGTAGAGGTGTTTTGCTTCAATTTACTCAGGGCGACGTGGAAGGCGTCCTCTTTACTTTCTTCGGGCTCATCCAGCCATTCCGTATCTGTTTGTCGTTGTTGCCCTCCTTGTTCCTGTTGCAGGCCGTGATCCGGTTTCTCTTTGCTAAACTCCCAGAGCTGGTCAATTTCCTGTTTAATGAGAGACAATTGGCCTTCCAATGGATCAGCCAGCAGAACTTTAAATATCGGCTCTTCTCCCTTAGTAATTATTTCCTTCATCTGTTTCTCCAGTTGCACCAGCTGTGCATCTACCTCTGCAATGTCCTGAACAACACTGCCGTCTTCCGGCAGAGATGTGAAGTAGCTGTCATAGGAAGTTCTGGACTGCAGCACATCTTCCAGAAACGCAACTGCATCCTGCTTCCTACTTACAGGTGCCAATTCTTCGGCGAGTATATCCATTGGGCATCTACGGTACTTGTTAACCGGTTATAGTATCTCTTGTTGGGCATTTCATGTTGTTTCTGAGAGTTCAATTATCAGTGTTATCGTTACGTACGTATTATTTGACCCAGACATTTATATAACTATATACGTAATATTCGGGTAATGTGCTATTTCCCTCGCAGTATACGAAGTTTCTTTTGCATACTGGTTGCAACAAAAAAGATGGTGCTCAAAGGGGCCTATCATTTCCTTCCTCATGCCACCACCATACTACGCCAAGCATGGAAGGTGTCTTTTTTAATATTGACAATGGTTACATTGAAGGTGTTGTTAGAGGCTATCGTAATGGTCTGCTAACAGGCAATCAGTACATCAACCTCACACAATGTGATACACTAGAAGACTTGAAGTTGCAGTTGTCCTCGACTGACTATGGTAACTTCCTATCCTCTGTGGCCTCTGAAGCTTTGACTACCTCCATTATTCAGGAGCGTGCGTCTGATAAACTTTATCAAGAATTTCAGTATGTGAGAGACCAATCCAGTGGTGTCACGAAAAAGTTTTTGGATTACATTACCTACGGCTATATGATTGATAATGTTGCATTGATGATCACTGGGACTATCCATGACCGTGACAAGTCGGAGATTTTGGCACGTTGCCATCCACTGGGCTGGTTTGACACGTTGCCTACTTTGACTGTTGCCACTGACTTGGAATCCTTGTACCAAACCGTTTTGGTTGATACTCCGTTGGCTCCTTACTTCCGCGACTGTTTTGACGCGGCAGACGAATTGGATGACTTAAATATCGAGGTCATTAGAAACAAGTTGTACAAGGCTTACTTACAGGACTTTTACGAATTTGTCTCAGCTGAAATCGATGAGCCAGCTCGGGAAGTTATGCAATCTCTATTGCAATTTGAGGCCGATAGAAGATCGATCAACATCGCCTTGAACTCATTGCAAAGTGCGGATTTGATTGACTCAGAGCTAAAACGTGACTTGTTACCCAACTTGGGTAAGTTGTACCCTGTGGGCACTGAACAGCTATCCACTCAAGCAACGGATTTCGAAGCGGTCAGAGCTATTGTTGACAATGTCTACGAATACCGTGGTATCTTTGAATCGGGTAACTTGGAAGATCACTTTTACAAACTAGAGATGGAGTTGTGTAGGGACGCCTTCACACAGCAATTTACAGTCAGTGCTGTCTGGGCCTGGATGAAATCAAAAGAACAAGAAGTGAGAAACATTACCTGGATTGCAGAGTGCATTGCGCAAAACCAAAGAGAGAGAATTAATAATTACATCTCGGTGTATTAGATCAACTGCGTTAAAAAGCACACATGTGCATGATAACTGGGTAGCATTCGGAAGTAGGCTATTGGTGCGCTCTTGTTAAGTAGAGAAGAATATTAGAAACCTTTTTTTTTGTCTTTTATCCGAAGAGGATATTGTACACACGCCTAGGTTTAGTACGAATCTTTTTTTTTTTCTTTCCTACATAATGTCACTTTAATAAATGAGTTTAAAAAAAAAAAAAAAAAAAAAAAAAAGAGTGAGAAAAGAAGGAACATGACAACGAGAGAAGGGACTCTAAGCTGGGGAAAATATAATTGTGTTACACCACCACCTTCACGCACCTGCCTTCATTGTTTTCCATCGTTAAGTAAATACTGCGACATCCAGGTAAGGTTTCAAATTTTGTTGCTTCTATGCCGCCTTGGTACATGTGTGCGTTTTTACACTGTGAAATGTCAATGAATTGCAACGGAGCAAAGCCTCCCAATAACGAATCTACACCTGATCTCGTGACTCTTAGACAGCCCTTTAGTGATATTTTTTGCAACTTTCTTAAATGCATTGAGATCCCCAAAAGAGAAACGTCTCCAACTGCTCTGCCGCAGAAACTCAAGTTTAAATTTTCCAGCTGTGGGCATCCGAGGCACAAGATTTCGATTGATGCATCCGTAAGTGAGCAACAGAACGAAAGGTTTAAAACGCGTAAATTTGGAGCACAGTTGGCAATTGAGCGAATGCTATTGTCGGTCAAAAAAATACACTCACTCAAAATCAGCGACTCCAACCTTTCAAAACGCTGGAGACCCCAATAAGAAAATCCATTATCCGTCAACCCAGTGCAACGA
The DNA here is from genome assembly GCA_000149225.2 of Lachancea kluyveri NRRL Y-12651. NCBI lineage: Eukaryota > Fungi > Ascomycota > Saccharomycetes > Saccharomycetales > Saccharomycetaceae > Lachancea > Lachancea kluyveri. The sequence goes on along the minus strand of CM000693.1, from coordinate 1,536,222 downwards.
GTTAGGTCTAATTCACTTAACTTGTCATTTGCATAAAGTGATAAATGATACAGGGTTAGATCAGTGATGCTTTTACAGTACCTCAACACCAACTTTTTCAAATTACGGCAGCCAATTGCGCTCACCTTTGAAACGAGTTCGGGATCAAACATTTCCATTCCCGGAATTGGTTCGTCCAACGCGCACACACCACCATTTTTGGCTTTGGGATGTTTTCTTTGTTGTTGTAGCGCGTGATGTTGGAAGGCGTAATCCCAACCTATCAATCTTTGGACCACGTCATCCCTGACTTTACGGCAATTTGTTAAATCAATCTCTTCTAAAAAGTTACCAATTGATGGGACGGCTATATCCATGATAGCCATGGCACTTACTTCCCAGCAACCCCTAATTTTAATTCCCTTTATTTGTCCGCTAATGCCAATTTCGTTGATCATGTAAGAGAACCCTTCATCGGTTACATGGTAACAGTTTGAAATGTCAATGAATTTAGGTCTGGACCCTACAAAATCAGTGATCTGTGTTAAAGACTTATCGTCTATAGAATTGTTCCATGGAGTCAGATCAAGCCGATCAAAAAGTCCGGGTGCGACGTAAAGCAACTGTCTCCAGCGCCTGCATACTAATCTCAATTTCATCAGTTCAGGCAAAGCCAAATACTGAAAACATCTTAATAAAATACGGTCTGGTAAGGGTCCTACCGTCAAAACTGACGACCTCCTTCTCATTCTACCTCCGCTGATATTTGAAAGTCTCAATCTTTTATGGTGGGGCATATAATGGAATGGTGCCGGTAAGTTGTTCACGAATGAGTCTTTAGGTAGTGGTAATGGGTTCAAAGGTGGAACGTGTATTTCTAAAGGTCTCGTAATCATGCCGGAATCGTTGTTGCTTTTACTCATCGGTGAAACAGACCTTGACGATATTGTTGTTGAACTCAATGAAGCCATTTTTTTTGCGGTAACTTTTAGAGGCGATGTAACAGATTCGTTCCTCGTATGACTGAATGAAAAGCTGGGATTGAACGGGAAATTGGAAAGTGGTGGTGTCTGCATGCTAACTTGTGAAAGATTGCGTGATGTCTGTTCTGTCAAGATAGGCATTGTAAGATAGTTTCTCCTGGACACAGGAGCTTCCACGATTTGGCCTACCTGCTCTTGTGACACAAGAGTTGTCTCTGATGATGGCGAGGGTACTTCAAATTCAGTTTCTTGTGTTGGGTTGCTACCTATCCCAATGTTCTTCTTGTTCCTCTCTTCAGCCGTTCTCTTGATTTCGACCTTTATTAAAGGATACCTCTCACAAAAATCACGTAAAGTTTGACCAGTTAGTACTAACAAGGTACAGCTTGAGACGGTTCTGATGTCAGCCGATCTGATGGATTCTTGCGTTGCCTCATCATCAGTAATAGAAGTTAAAAACCCCATCTCCCCGAAATACTGGCCAGGACCCAGCCTCGCTAAAAGTATTTCAATATCTTTCACTGTTTCTTCTTCGCCCGTATGGGAGGATTTGAGCAAGGAAGAGCCCAATACTTCGACCTCACCGCCGACAATGAAGTAAATGTCCTTTCCGTAGTCACCTCTGCGGAAGATGTACTGAAATGCGTCTACTTGTTTGAGCTCAACGCATAAGGCTAGCCCGTGGATAATATCAGCCGGTAACGTGGTGAAAAGAGGTAGACTTTTCAAAAATTGCCTAATGGATATCGAGTCATCAATATTCTTTAGAGAAATATTGAGCTGGTGATTTGGCCTAGACTGTGGCCGCAGTCGTAGCTGAGGTGGGTTCAACAATTGTTCAGGCGATTGCGGAGGGATTGGGAGAGGAGGCACTGCCATTGATTGAATTTCATCATCGCCAGAAATTGGTATATTGTTCCGGACAATATCCGAGTTCTGAGTCAACATTTTAACGACCCCCGCTTTCCTCTTCTTGTCCTGCATTGCTAACCTTTCTTGGGCTTCGTCTCTAATCTGCCTTTCAATGGTGGGGAAATCTGGTAATACCTGGTTAAAATTTTCTGCTGTCAACACGCCGACCAGTACTCTTGTCTTGGCAATGACGGTGGCTGTTCGAGGCCGATTGAACAGGATGCCGATCTCACCGAAATAGGAACCTTCGAACAATTCAGCATGGATTGCCTCACCATCAGGGGAAGTAACGTTTACAGATCCTCTGAGAATCCAATACATGGCTCTTGCCGGCTCTCCTGCCCGGACAATAAATTCCTGGGCATGGTGAATCACCAAAGTTAGTTTTCGAACAATTGCAACGTAAAAAGCTCTGGGAGCATTGTGAAACAGGTTAAAGTTCATAAGCTTTTCCAAAAACTGGGACGGTATATCGTCAAGCCGTTGCAGATCATGAGAGGACTCACCTTCATCGGTGCTTTCATAATCTATCTCCTCTTCTTCTAGAGTTTCTTTTGACGAACTCTCCTCTGCCAACGGCCTTTCTGTGTTCTTACGATCTAGCGTACCGTTAGATGTTCCCTTAGGGCACTCTCGTCGTAAAAAACTAACTTTGCGTCTTTTAACAATGGACGTTGCACTATCCGAAACATCGCCATCTGCGGCAGCGTTTCCATTCGGATCACGTGGTTTTGTTTTGTTATCTGCGATAACATCCAAACGTCTCTCACACTCTTTTCCATACTCATATCGCAACTTTTCAGTACTAGACTTTCGTCTGGAATGTGTCTCAACTAAATTTGAGAGTATAGACTTGCGTCTAGGGTTCGTTTGTCTGAATCTGTTCGGAGGCATCCAAAAATGTCAGGGGCGGGAAACTGTTCTCTAGGCTACAAAAAAGTCGGGGAAAACAAAACACACAAGAGACACGGAGAGTTGCTTGTACTGTAGCGTTATTGACTCTTCTCTACACCTAACTCTCCTGGATTATTGCTGGACTTGTTAGCTTCACTGTTAGCTGATTGCCTGTCTATCCACGGAACTAGATTTACTGTAAATAGGCGCTAACGGTAGTGGCGCGCAGTGAGTGGGCTTTTCTTTTCATTTCTTCGAAGCTTTTCTTACGTCAATAGTGACCTATGGGCGTGGAGCCTTGGCATCAATCTGGTGATGATGAGTGTACGAGAGGATGTGGTAAGTCACAAAGCAGTATGGTATTGTGAAGATGGACAACTGTTGAACTTCAAATATTTAAATGTGTAGGAAATCTAATCATCCACGCACAGACAAAAAAACCGACGATATCGTTGAGCAGGACGAGGAGGATGATAAAATTAGGTTCACTCTTCTAGATGTTCTGAGAATGCTCTTGGGGTTAATACTATTGGCTAGCATCTTAAGCAAAGTTTGCTTAGGAACATGGGCTCCCAAATTCAAAAGTAAGGTAGTCGCTCGCTCGTTGGAACCCTCCTCTTACTGGGATGGATTCAAGTTACCTCTGCACTTTTCGTCTGATGAGTTAGGCCGCTACACCGGGGATACTACAGATACACCAATTTTGTTGGCGGTAGAAGAGCATGTATTTGACGTGTCCAGTGGTTCTTCCTTCTACGGCCCATGGGGTCCTTACAAGAAATTCACGGGAAAAGACTGTTCTCGCCTGTTTAGCTGCGGCATGTGGGATTTGCAAGGATTAAACCAACCTTGTAGTTCAAGTTTGGAAGGGCTCAATGACAAAGAGTTATTCAGAGTACATAGTTGGTTGGATTTCTTCAAAAAGAAATATCCGCTTATAGGTTATACAAAAAATGAATGAATGTTTTTCTTTTTGTCGCGAACATATTTTATATTTTTATGTGTTATTGATATTTCTCTTAAAGTTGGAGTGATAAATGGTGAGATTGCGATGTAAACAACTAGAGAGCTCTAGAAAATAAAAAACCAGGGTAAAATGCGCGAACAATGCGACCGGCTCAATTATGCCTAAGACTGACATAATGTACAGTTTACTCTTTATTAAGTTGGCATGGCTACTAGGATTTTGCATTGAGAATAGATCGCTTGGGGAAAAATATTTTGAGTTGACTGTAAGAATCCAATGCACCTGAGATAGATAGTGTAACTAACTTATTCAGAATGTGTGTTTTAGGGTATACAACCATCGGATACATTGCCACCCTTTCCAAAATACATATTTCATTTGAAGGGAATGCGGCAGTAATGGTCCCTACAAACCTACAGAGCTTTTCAAAACTGTTAAGAGCGAAAGTACGCAAATGAATATCACTTTCGTCTGAGTATCAAATATCGGTACTACTTTCTCTACTAGTTTTGGTATTTATAGTTTTAAAAAAACTCTGTTGGACATATGGTATCAAAACTGATACCAGTTGTCAGTTATGCTGGATAGATACAAAAATTCTGATACAGTTAATAAGATGCTGCAAGTTACTATGGACTATTGATATTTTCAAAAAGCGTCGTTTTGTGCAGGTTTCGAATTATATGATCTTCAACTCTTGCACGTCTCATCTAAAAGAAAAAGGAAGTTCCTTTCAGTACGTTTTTATATCGTGAAGAGTTTACGTGAACAATAATGCAGCCTTTAAACCAAAGAATCTGGAATATGTGTAAACAGAGGTTTGCATCAAAGAGTTTTTATATCTCTGAAACGTATAGCTTTTGATCGAGATGTTGATTTACACAGCACAGTCACAGATACATACCAACGAATCAACATCGCGTAATTTGCATCTTTAGGAACAAACCATTACACCAGAAATGCTAGAGCTTGACTAAACTTTTCACTTCTACAGATTACACGTTGTGATACTCGCAAAGTGCTGTTGATATAATCTTGTTATATCAAACAGGGACGGTCCTTTCATAGGTCCTTAATTGTTGATTGCCTGAAAGCCTTAGAAATCCGCATCAAAAGTAGTCGGGTAAAGCAGTATCGTAAGGACAAGATGCAAGAGCACCGAAAAGCCTTATTGGAAGATAAAGAATGTGAAGAGTTCGACGAAAAAAAAAGCGAGGTTGACCTATACGAAGAGTTTTTAGTTCAAGGTATCAAAACTAACATAGAGTGGTTCGCAAACTTCTGGCATCGTGTCGCTCCTAACCTCAACTGCTGGCGTATTGGTTTCGACGTCAAACCTAAAATAATTCACTGACTGTGAACATCATTTACCAAGTGTTAGGAAGAGTAAAAAAAAAAAGGCATAACTTGGCTCATAAAAGAAATAGTTGTCGACTCGGTAATTGCTGCGCATAAATCCATACCACAAGTCCTTACCTGATGAAAAATTTTAAAATGCTTCACCGCATAAGAATTGAAATTCCAATTTTACAGGTGGAACAAAGCAGTTCCCTCCACCTTGTATGTAAGTGATCATTTATGAGTGTTCTTTGACGAGAAGTATCGAGTAGCCCGAAATATTCATTCATCTTGATACGGGCTGAGAAATCCTTATAGCGGGTACAATGCTATGGGTTAACTCTATTTTTGTTCATTAAAATCCTTTTTAATGCTTCAGAATAGGCCGTCAGACCATTTTCAGAGTCCCACGTTTGGCCACACAATCTTTACTTATCCCCATTTAACTATGTTATCTATTGTAATAACTAGTCTGGGTGTCCTATTTGTGTTTAAAATTCGGGTGAAATCGTGAAAGAAGAATGGATTAAAAGAATCGAATAAAATCCATTCAAAATGACTGATATTGTTAAAGTTGACAGTATTAACCTGGTAGAATATCGTATATCGAACCACATTATACACCGTTATAGTAAGGCCGTCAATGAATTTTACGAGTAGTGTATTTGGACTACTTTAGTGTTTAAATTTCTGATTTGCCTGTTGGTATCAAAGTTTTATTTCCCTAAAATTTGGCTATAACAGCTGGAATTAAAATCGTCTTTCTCAAAATTGCTGAAACGGGAAATGCCTGTAAAAGGAAGACATTGCCTGTGTCCATCTACAGTATTCACGATGAAGTAGCAACATGTTGAAGAGTATCGATCGCAGCACCGATTAAATTACTGTGTTCGAGGAAACGCAATTGAATTGAGCCTTTGGAAATTTGCTCCACTCTTTTTTGGTAGAGCTTGCAGTGTTGAAGAAAAGAGCCGACGTATCCCACTTGAATGATCTGTCGGTCATTCTTCTTGAAACGCGAAATGCCCTTCAAAGCTGCACATAAGTAAGTAACGCCTCTTTCAATCATCAAGGCAGTTAGTTCACGTACCAAGTCTTGGTGATCCTGGAAGATGTCTACCGTTTCATCTTCTAGAATCTGGCATATTAGTTGCCCGTTGAGCTTTAAGGGAGTTTGAGGCATAATACCGTAATAAGTTAAAACATTGCCCAAAGCTAAGGGAATCCAGTTTCCTGAAGTAACGTATTCTAATGGCATGAATGGAATATTGTCTTTTGAGGAGTTGAGTGGATCGAATTGCGTTAGCGGGATGTACTTTTCACCCAAAAACCCAATTTCACTATTGATCAAAAGAACATCATTTTGTGAATATTCTAGCAATTTTTTGTTGCTAGGCACATCTAAGCTTGGCAGAGAAAAGCAGGAGTTAATCCCGGTACCCAAAATCAAAGAAATTCCATCTTCCTCAGTTGATGTTTTGTTAGCCAAGTACACTGCGACAGAATCATTTATGACGCCGTAGAACTGAATTTTAAAGTCGAATTTGACCAAAACCTGCTCAAAGCTTTGTTCCAAGACTTCCTGGATACTGACACTCGTTACTTCCTCAGCAATCGTAAAACCTTTACCCATGGTTGTAATCTCGTTTCTGCTGTTTAGAGGAAAACTAAAGGTGATACCAGTTAAAAATGTAAGACGACCTGAAAGGCCTTTAAGCAGAATAAATTCATATGTTTTCCCGCATACCCAGCTGGCAATCTCGCGGAAGAATTTCAAGTTCACTACTTTGTGCGGAAGATCAAGGCTCTGGTGGTACACCATTTGAAATTGCGGGATGGACAAAATTCCCATCTTTAACGTTGTGCCTCCAAGATCAATAGCCAAGAGATATGTTCCCGATCCTTCCAGGCTTTTGACAATGGTGTCGAGGGAAAGATCATTAACAACACAAGTAGGTAGCATTGACACGTTGCTTGCTTCCAGACGCTGCTGCAATTCTTGTGAGACATTATCAATCAACTTATCAAGAGGCAATTTGGGAGAGAACAATGCCCTCATTTCACTGATTACAGTCTCATTGAAGCTCATTTTGGAGCAGCTCTCTTAAGGTAACGTTACAGCTTTGAAGAGACAGAGCTTATCATAAGTAGCTTTGAAACTTTAAAAAAAATATACAAAACAAGAAAAAAATGGTGAATGTGCGGCGCTAACACCGAGGGGTAGAGGGTGAAGAGCAAGGGTAAGAAGATATGAAGACTAACTTCGCCGTGACAAACTCCTTTTCTAATGACAAACCCAAACGGCCATAGATGCGATATTATGTGGAGATACCAATATCAGAGAGTCTACAAGAGGAGATAAGGCTGGGAATACCTCCCGAACAGCACGAATCTCACGTTAGAAGCGTTTTACTGACGATCTTGTTTCATCGAGTTATTGAATGTGTGACACCCACTACAGCCAGTATCAACAAAACTACTAGGCACCCAACTTTTACCTTTCAAAATGGCGATGAATCAGAAAAAGTGTTGGGTATGGTCGAGCAACACATCAAAGAGTACTTGAAAGAGCTGTCGTGGCTGTTGGCAGGTAAGAGCCAAAGATATGTGACACCGATCTCAAGGCCTACCAGTAGTTACTCTTCTTTGGGACCAGTAACAAGTAATGGCAAACAAAGTCCAAGTGATACAAAGGCTGGAGCTTCGCAGGAAACAATTGACGAAGCAAATCTTTCCATAACGGTCCGATGTTCTCAGGCTAATGACGATGACGAATGGGAGACATGGACTATTGCACCACGCGTTTCGAACTGCTTCAAAGTGGTGATCCAGGGAAATAGCGAGAATGTTGGAAAGTACCATAGTTTGAAGAAGTTTATTCTCTGCATAAGCGAAATTTGCTACGAGTTGGGTAAAGACCATGTGATTAATAAAAAATCTCCTTTTAGGTTTACTGTTGGAGTTTCTACGGGCTTGAGTGATGAAGATGAGGAGAGCAAGGACTTTGTTAGCTGGAAAAAATTGATCAAGAAGATGTTGAAGCCTTCTCGTGAGGAAGAAGATTTGTCATATCCATTATAAAGATGGGGATGAAGACACTATTAATTCACTAGGTTTATAGTTTGTATGTCCGTTAACCAAAATACAATCATTGATAACGTTTGAAGCTTTAATATTTAAATCATGTTCAGCGTAGTTTACACAGTCCATATTCCAAGAGCCGGGTTGGAACCAAACACTACATAATGGCATGTCGTTTGCTTTCAACTCTTTCAGAATGGACAAGGTCACCAGTGGAGGGGTGACAAAGCAAACGCTGATATCATCAACCGGCCTGTAGGAAGTACATCTCAAGGCTTCGGGAATTGACTTGTAGGTTTCTAGAGATTTTTGATCTGTTGCACGTCTGGTGATACTATCAATGCCCAGATCCACGTTCCCGCCAGTTGGGGTGATAGGTACGACGGGCAGCTTGTGTTGTACAAACCAGTGGACAATTCTGTTCGCATAAGACATGTCCTGGTAAACTTTACCACACACAAAATACAGCCTGCGGGGACCAAAAAATTCACTCAAACTTTGCTTAACCATTATTTGACTCACCCACGTTTCCTTGCGTGCAGACGAAGTAGAAGTAGAAGTAGAAGTAGGAGTCTTAGTAAATGTGATCATTCCGTATAAGAGCATAAAAACCCAAAAAAACACTCACGCTGGGGGTCGAACCCAGAATCTTCTGATTAGAAGTCAGACGCGTTGCCATTACGCCACGCAAGCGATCAATAAAATTGAAAAAAAGCTTGTAAACTAATATACACGTTAAAGATCACATGTAAGTATTCTAACCAGATCGAAAACCTTTGATTTAATGTGTCGCCAAATCGAGATCGTAACAAAATCAAGACATCGTAGGTAATTTGAAAGAACAGCTATTGAAAACGCATATTGTACAGTTCTAATCAGTCAAATGACTACGAAAGAACCAAGGAGACGTACAAAACCATGTATGAACTGTAAGAGAAATAAAGTCAGATGTCAATATATAGAGACTTTGCCCTGTGTTCGGTGTCAAAAGCACAACCTAAGATGTTTCTATCCAGAAAACGAGCAGCAGAATCCCGAGGAAAACATTCAACAACAATTAACCCATGTGAGCGAAAACACGCAAACAAACTGGGAAACAACGGTGGACTACCGCTTGAGTACATTCGAGAATGCATTGGAGTCAGTCTTATCATCACTTCAAAGTAACCAGGCTCAGCAACAGCATCAGATCAATTTGTTACAACAACAGTTGCAGCAACAACAGGGACAACGGCAACCGTCTCATTATTCAATAAATCAACGAGTGAAACTTCCTTCAGTGAGAGAGTTGGAGTCATTTTTGTACAACCATCCTTCCACTAGTCAACAGAATTACTCAGAAAGTCTTGATTTCAGGGAAACTTTGATCATAAACAAAGAAGAGGCAAAGGAACTATTGGAATTATTCTCTACTAAACTTGCTCCTCATCTGTTTGGCTATGACATTGGTAAGCTTTCTGTGGACGCCTTGTGGGAAGAATCACCCATTTTATTAGCATCGATCTGTACTGTGTCATGCACGCACCATTCTCAACTACTGCCAAAATTCTATCCGTTACGACGTAGTCTTGAAAGCTTTGCTTCGAGATCACTTCTTCACCAAAACGAAAAAACGGAAATTGAGCACACAATACTTGCGTTGATTATAGCTGCCTTATGGCTAGATTCAGGGCAGATGTTTATATCAATAGCAATTCAGTTAGCTCGCCTTAACAGGATCGATGAATGTGGTCTGCCCGAAACCGATAACCGAAAACGCCAGATGCTACGAAAATTATGGTACTTGCTTTATATCATAGATGGTAACCAAAACCTAATTTTGGATAAGAGTCCTTCAATTTATAAGAAAACTGAACCTACGATAATACACTCGAGAGAAAACCTTATTGAAAATCTCGCAAACAACTTATTGAAGAATGTTTTGTTAGACAACAACAACGGTAAAATGGCAATTGTTAGTAACAGGCAACTCGAGCTGTTAAACGAGGTGGGTCATGACAAGATTGAAATTTCTGGGTCGGCCTTTCAAGATTTACGTTTGCTAGGACAATTGGAATATCATATGGCCATGGAATCTGTGTTCCATAACAAACCCGGTGCTGCTAATATGAACTTTTCTTCTTTGAATTCTTCTATGTCACTAACTGATCCTTCAAGGTTTGGGATACCATGGCAAAACAACGTGGATCTTGACAGATGGATGATATCATGGACCATCGCACTGCAGAACATTGATGTACAGAATGATGCGTGGTGTCTGAAGTCCACGCTACTGTATTATAACTTTGCCAGAATGCATATCAATACCAAACCGTTGATTAAGGAGAGCGGCTATTCTCTTCTTGGCAATCTAACTAGTGCCGAGCTGCTTAAACTCTGGCATCCATATAATCAACGGGATATAGAGTATTCCAACTCTCATAGGGAGCTAGATGCTTCTAAAGAGATATCACGCTCGGCAGCGATATCGTTACTGAAACTTGCCACGAAGGATAAAGATATTAAAAAAATATTCCAGTTTTTACCAATTCATGTGTATGTCATGCTTTATCAAGCCTCCTTGGTATTATTGAGTCCTTCTGGTATTTTTTTTGACGGCCTGGAGCAAAATGTCGAACAGATAGGAGACACCTTAAAATTAGTCACAAAATTCAAAGAAATGATATCTTCCGAAGCTACTTCTGACAGGGAATTTAAAAAAAAGCTGCTATCTAATTTAGACCTTCTTCTACTAACTTTTAAAAACGACTTCATCAACAAAAGTCACCAGCATCAAGCAGAGTTACCAACCAAACTTGAAGAAATACTAGATAATACCCAAAGCGACGTGCCTATACCCGAAAACGAGGGTAAAAAAGGAAAAAGGAACAAACCAATTTTAGCATGGCCCGGTACTAACCATGGTCACCCCTGAGGTGTTATTGACCACTGTATCTGCGTCATTATGCTGCATATCACTTTCGCGTCACAAAAATAAAAAAGAAAATAATAGAAAAAAAAAAACAAAAGAAAACAAAGTAGAAAACCAATCTCCGCAAAAGCAGTATCCAGCTACTAAAAGCTTTAAAATTTGCGTATATCAGATATACCCAAGCAGACCTTGACAATTCGAAATAACTTTTGACATCATGGAAACGCCCACAGATTTGGAAGCAAAGTGCCACTACAAACTTGAACAGGGATCGTCCAGTTATGACTTCGTTCAAGCCAAAAAGAAAATATTCCGTGCCCCACAGATCATAAGACAGACTTTAAATGTTGGACCACAAACACATGATGAAGCTTTTGAACAAATAAATAAGAGATTTAGAGAAATTTACTGTGGTGTTGCTACTCTTATTGATAATTGTGATAAATATTGCTTAGCAATCGACTCATTTGTTCAGCATTCCATCAAGATTTCCGAGACATTTGACTTAATAATAGGCGACAGTAGATGGGACGCTGTCCCCTCGATTAATAGTACTGAGAGTATTGGTATATCTTCCAAGTCTCCACTAGAAAAACATAACAAAAGAATCGCTGGTGAATATTACTCATCGTTGGACGGAATACAAGGAATTTCAAAGGATAGGGCATTTAACATTGCCAGGTTTTCCAATCGCCTAAGAAGTGTCGGGAGCAAAGTTTCTTCAGATTTGCAACTTTTACAGACAAATGTCAAGTCACCTATGCTAAAAATAATGAATATTTGTAAGAACATCGAGAGAAGTATTACAGGGAGGTATTTGATAGTCACCGATTTGAATAGGTACATGAACAAACTTGAAAATTTGGAAAGGAAAGGAAACTCCAATTTAAGCCCTAGGCAAGAAGAAAGCCGGGTGAAACATGAAAGAAATGCAGAAATTGAGAGGATGAAGTATGATTCGGTAAATGCTACTTTGAAGGTTGAGCTAAGGCTTTTCTTTAAATTGTTTCAAGAATTTATGGACAACTGGTTTCCAAACTACTATTACACCACGTATACAATCTCATATACACTTTACAATTTCTTGGGAAACTGTCCAGAAGTAAGAAAAATGATTACGACTGAAACAAATAATACCGGTTTAGAATCACCTATAGAGTTCTGTATACAACCATCAGAGGACTTGATCAAAAACTTTCATCACAGTTTTGACATCGTCACAGAATATTTGGAGAATTTTGAGATAATAAATTTCAACCGGTTTTATCAGCATAGCATCCAAAACGCAAATGCCTCTAACAAGCTTCAGTTTAGGGACAATGCTGCGAATGGAACAGTGCCGACGGTATACGCTACTGCTCTATATGACTATTCGCCAGACCCAAATCAGCAGGGCACCGGTGAGGATTTGACGTTCAAGAATGGAGATATGATCAGAGTGATTAAGAAGACCGAAAATAATTGGTGGTATGGAGAAGTTTTACGCACTAAAAGAAGAGGATATTTCCCCGTTAACTTTGTAGAAACTGAGAGATATCTATAGCATCAAGATTAGTATCCGCGACTATTTGATTCGGAGAACTCTGGTATCACTTCGTTTGCGGTGAGCGACACATCACGTCATGCCATAAGATTTTGCTTCGGCAAAACTAAAGTACTTAACCCAATAAGCCCAACGACCTAAATAGAAAAGTAATACTATCCAAAGCACAATCAATTGAATCAATTGAAGCAATGCAAGTCAAATCTTTTGAACTTTCTGATCCTTTATTAGCTAGTTTAAAGGGATTCGCTTTAGCGAACCCTTCCATCACCCTAGTTCCCGAAGAAAAAGTACTCTTCAGAAAAACTGACAAGAGCAAGATTGCCGTGATATCAGGTGGTGGTAGCGGCCATGAACCTACTCATGCTGGATTTATTGGACATGGTATGTTAAGTGGTGCTGTTTGTGGTGATATATTTGCCTCTCCATCCACAAAGCAGATCCTGAATGCAATTAAGTTGGTCAACGAGAGCGCTTCTGGTGTTTTATTAGTTGTAAAAAACTATACAGGTGATGTTCTACACTTTGGACTGGCTGCTGAAAGGGCTAGAGCCCTGGGCATTGACTGTCGCGTGGCTGTTGCAGGTGATGATGTCGCCGTTGGAAAAGAGAAGGGTGGCCTCGTTGGCAGAAGAGCTCTGGCTGGTACTGTGCTAGTCCACAAGACTGTAGGTGCCTTTGCTGAACAGTACTCGGACAAATATGGTTTGGACGGAACCGCTAAAGTTGCTCAAATTGTAAATGACAATTTGGTTACCATTGGCTCTTCTTTGGATCATTGCAAAGTTCCGGGTAGGAAATTCGAAAGCGAATTGAACGACAGCCAAATGGAATTGGGTATGGGGATTCATAACGAACCAGGTGTTCAAGTGTTGGAACCCATTCCATCTACCGAAGAATTGATTGAAAAACATATGCTCCCAAAACTCTTGGATCCTAGCGACAAGAATAGGCACTTTGTGAATTTTGACAAATCGGATGAAGTCGTTCTTTTAGTTAACAACTTAGGGGGCGTCTCTAACTTTATGATATCTGCTATTGCATCTCAAACTACTGACCTCCTAAAAAAGAATTACAACATCAAACCAGTTCAAACAATTGCTGGTACCGTCATGACAGCTTTCAATGGTAACGGTTTTAGCATTACTCTGTTGAATGCTTCTAAGGCTTCCAAAGAGTTATCTGATGAGTTTTCAGAGGTCAAATCTGTCTTACAGCTTTTGAACGCATTTACCGATGCTCCAGGCTGGCCTCAACCAAATGTCAAAGATTCTGAAGCTCCATCTGTGAACGAAGACTTATTGAAGGATGACATCAAAGTACAAGCTGCTGGTTCTTACGACTTTGAGCACTTTTCCAAATTGATGAAGGCTGGTGCAGACCGATTAATCAAGAGTGAGCCACATATCACCCACTTAGACACCCAAGTTGGTGACGGTGATTGTGGCTACACTTTGGTCGCAGGTGCCAGGGGTATTGTGGAAAACCTGGACAAATTGTCTCGCGACTCGTTGTCTCAGGCTTTGGCCCAAATATCCGACTATATCGAAAGTTCCATGGGTGGTACTTCTGGTGGCTTGTACTCCATTTTGATCTCCGGTTTATCCCATGGTCTAATCCAAGTGTGCGAAGACGCCAATGCAACAGTGACGCCTGAGAATCTAGGCAAGGCGATGGAAATAGGTCTAGATACACTTTACAAGTACACCAGAGCTAGACCAGGAGCTTCTACCATGATTGATGCCTTAGAACCATTCGTGAAGACTTTTGCGTCCAGTAAAGACTTTTCCAAAGCTGTGAAGGCTGCCGACGAAGGCGCTCAATCTACTGCCACTGTTGAGGCTAAGTTTGGCAGGGCCTCCTATGTTAGTGACTCATCAAAAATCCCAGATCCTGGTGCTATTGGTTTTGTTGAATTTTTGAAGGGTGTTCAAAGCGCTCTTTAAGATATATACTGTTATGACCCCGGTAGATACGTTTATAGTTTTTGGATATGTATAAGTCGCTATAAACGAAAATTACCCTCACATGTCGAATTCGCGTCTGACGCGTTCTTAAGAACATGAGAAAAGGATTCTTTTTGCCACCAATAAGATATCTGAGCACTATTATAGCCATAAAAGTTGAGGGTAGAAAAACTATTAAATACGTCATGAGTACCGATTTTGACAGAATATACTTAAATCAGTCTAAAGTCAACGGTCGTTTCCGTATTGCTGACTCTGGTTTGGGTTGGAAGGCTTCTACCAGCGGTGGGTCTGCTGCCAACCAGCAGAACGCTCCGTTTTTATTGCCTGCAACAGAGTTATTTGCAATTCAATGGAGCAGAGGCTGTAGAGGATATGAATTAAAAATCAATACCAAGAACCAAGGTGTTGTACAATTGGATGGTTTCTCACAAGAGGATTTTAACCTGGTGAAGAATGATTTCCAACGTAGGTTTAACGTTCAAGTAGAACATAAGGAACACTCTTTGCGTGGGTGGAACTGGGGTAAAGCAGACATGGCCAGAAATGAGATGGTTTTTTCATTAAATGGTAAACCTGCCTTTGAGATCCCATACGCTCATATCACAAATACCAATTTAACATCCAAAAATGAAGTTGCCATTGAGTTTGATTTGCAAAAGGATGATTACCAGCCCGCTGGCGATGAACTAGTTGAAATGAGATTCTATGTCCCTGGATTTGTTCCTCAAGATGAGAATGGAAGTGAAGAAGAGAAACCAAAGAAGGAAGGTGGTGAAGAGAATGCTGATGTAGGATTAGACAAGGAGGAGAAGTCTGTTGCTGAAGCCTTCTATGAAGAATTGAGAGAAAAAGCTGACATCGGTGAAGTTTCTGGTGATGCAATTATTTCTTTCCAAGACGTTTTCTTTACCACTCCTAGAGGTCGTTACGATATTGACATTTACAAAAATTCCATTAGGTTAAGGGGTAAAACTTACGAATACAAATTACAACATAACCAAATACA
Organism: Lachancea kluyveri NRRL Y-12651; assembly: GCA_000149225.2. Taxonomy (NCBI): domain Eukaryota; kingdom Fungi; phylum Ascomycota; class Saccharomycetes; order Saccharomycetales; family Saccharomycetaceae; genus Lachancea; species Lachancea kluyveri. The sequence goes on along the minus strand of CM000693.1, from coordinate 1,520,638 downwards.
AAGAATTTTTTCCCTTCCCAAGGCAGATGATATCCATCACTTAATGGTTTTGTCAGTTGAACCACCATTGCGCCAAGGTCAAACCTCTTATCCATTCTTAGTTCTGCAATTTCAGAAGGACGAAGAAACCGAAGTCCAACTAAACGTGGAGGACAACGAATTCGAAGAACTTTACAAAGAGAAATTAAAAAAACAATACGATGCAAAAACCCATATTGTGTTGAGTCATGTCTTGAAAGGCTTGACTGAACGCAGGGTCGTTGTCCCCGGTGCGTACAAATCGAAATACGAACAATGTGCCGTTTCATGCTCCTTTAAAGCCAACGAAGGCTACCTATACCCATTGGACAATGCTTTCTTATTTCTGACAAAGCCCACACTGTACATTCCGTTCAGCGAAGTTAGCACAATAAACATATCCAGAGCGGGTCAAACTTCGACCTCGGCAAGGACTTTTGATTTAGAAGTTGTTATGCGCTCTAACAGAGGCTCCACTACATTTGCTAACATCTCCAAAGAGGAGCAACAGCTGTTGGAGAGTTTCTTAAAATCTAAAAACATAAGGGTCAAGAATGACGAGAAGGATGCTCAGCAAAGGTTACAAAATGCTTTAGGATCTGACAGTGAAGATGAAGATATTAATATGGGTTCAGCCGGGGAAGAAGATGAATCGGTTGACGAGGATTTCCATGTCAGCTCTGAAGACGATGATGTCGCGGAAGAATATGACTCGGACGCAGCAGTCGCGAGCGAAAGTGATCAGGAAATGAGCGGTGATGAAAGACCAGCCAAGAAGCCTAAGACTGAATGAACACTTTGTCCTCTGCCAAAGTTTGTAATCTTTTGTGTATAATAATGGTATCCATATACTTCACCCTGAAGTTACATAATTTCAAGAAAACAGAAACAAAAAAGACGGCTAGCAGTTTATTCATAACACTCAGCGAAGTGAAAACGTCAACTCGGGTATTGAAGATGTCGTGCGTAGATCTAGAAACATACTCAGAGAGTCTCCGCCTGAAGCACGCGTACAGAAGCTCTAGCTGTAGGATGAGGCCGTACCAACTTAAAGGTTCTGCTCTTCCTTTTTGTATCATTACGAAAGGCTGATATCTTTCGCTGTCTCAAACACTAAGCGTGTAATTGCTGTGCTATCGGAAAGCGATTTGATATCTGCTCATCTGATAAGCTTCCAGCGAGGTAGTATAATAGCTATCACTAATGACATTGAACTAAGTTGAATTGGATCAGGACATAGGTCTTTGTATTTAACTTGGACAAGTGGAGTTACTTGATGCCAGCGAAATCGTGGGCGCGACTCACACGGTGCTCTATTAGAAACTAAATTCGAAGGAAGAATTACTTGGCTAGCCTTTTCTAGCTCCATCGATGGTCTTGGACTTTTAGTTAATCAGTCGTTTAACCTGTTACCGTTAAAGAGTTGACACGAGGCACATCTATCCAGACAAGTGTAGTCACCGTTCCCACAATTGTATAGAGCCGTACAGGACACCCTTTATCTTGGAGAGGTTAAAAAGATACTCAAACACCAAAAAAGAGATGCTTGGCACAGTTGGAATGCCTAGCAGGGGACAGAATAAATGGTGTAATTGCTGCAACTTCCACGTATTTCTGTCGGGATCAAAAGGAAATGAAGAGATTGTGGAATACACTTTGAGGTAAATGCATCAACAATACCTGGAATTTTTTAACCAAATACCAAATGCTGAATTGCAGGTATATTAAAGTGAACATCAAACATCCATTCGGCACAAAATGTTATAGAAGACTAGCAAAACCAGCTAACAGATAAGACACAAAAATGTAAAAGTTTAAACACCTGACTTTACCGTGAAAGTGAAAAGACTTGTGAATCCACAGGATTAAACAATCTTTTTGAGATAGTTATATAAATTATCCTCTCATTAAAACGTTACTGTATTAAAAAATGGTATATATGTATTCAACAGTTTGTACATAAGAACATTTCTTCCTACTCTACTAATGGTATTCCTCGAAAGCTGAAAATTTTCGGATATAATCTATATTACCGCTTATATGTCAAGATCCGATTAGCTTGCTAGAGCAACCGTTACTTACGCTAAAATCCTATATTTCGTCAATTAGCGGACTGATAATGATAGCTACAGTAAACCTTGCCATTTAGTATGTTTTGTCGGAAAATCTAACCTTGGCTTGATCGAAATCCAAAATCACTTTTAGTTATCTTGTCGCTTTGATATTCTTTCAAACAACGTTTCTTTGAAGAGCACTAACCAACACAGCAAACCTTCTAGGATGCTGTACATTTCCTTCAATTATGAACACAGGGACATAAAATTGAATTTCCTATATTTTTTCCTTTTTACGAAGAATACTACACCAAGGAATTTTTGGATATATTTACAGACCTCTCTTCAACGGTTGTATTGGTTATGTTTCATCGCTTACACTTTTCTGAGAAGCTGACGATAGATGGTTCAGAATAGTTTCAAATAAAGAGATAACGGGGAATCAGACAAAAAAATGGCTAACAACAAATAAGGAGATACCTAAAACCAGCTTAACGATTAGTTCTACTTAAAAAAGCAATAGGACGTTATACGTTAACAAAAAAATCGAACTGGACTATTTAAAAGACGAAAATCCGCTACCGTGAGGTATTTTACCCACAAATAGGGATTTGAAAGAATCTATAGCAAAAAGAGTAATTTGTAAAAAGTATCGAACGGCTCCCATCATCCCCAGGATGTATCGGTGACCATTGAAGATCAACATAATCACTTTCATAGCCAATCTCTTAACGCGAGAGGGTGCGATCTAAAAGTAGTTCGACCTTCAACTGTGCGACAAACCTTCTATAGTCTTTTTGATAACTTGTGCAGACTTGGTAAATTCTTGTACCATAAATTCCAAGTGTGACTCTTTCGCCTTCATCCATTCTTCGGCTACACCAATTCTACTGGCACCTCTGTGGGAATCAATAGTGAATGCAGACTCCTGCCATAAATACTGCTTCTGCCAAAAGATTACAGTGTTAGTAAAGAACAAAAATATCACTAGTCAAAACTGGCATAATACATACCCTGTAAAACCTGTCCAACTCACTCAATACATCGTCAACTTCTTTGGTGTAAATATCCATTGCGCTAGCAGAAACCTCGTATAGCTGATCCCAGTTCATCCTCTCGACTGGCGCGTGCTCCGAAGACACCTTGGAGCTATCTGACGGTGAGTTCATAAGCTTGGTAGCCTCTTTGACTCTTTCCAAAATACTGCTTCTTAATATTTCTTTACGCATTTCTTCCAATTGCTTACTGTTTTGAAACTCGGCGGCTAATTCTGACAAACTGCTCCCTTTGCTCTCAAAGCAATTTGATATGGAATCGCCAGTACTGTTACCACTTAAACCAGCGTTTTTAGACATATTCGTATCGATATAACTAACTTTTACTGTATTTTTATTTAGCGGGAGTTTTTATAAGTAGTGCGACATTATATACATTTTTTTACTCTAAAAGACCGTGCGATTGAGTGGAATCGGATTGGTAGCGTAACGACCATTTGGAACCCAAAGTTAACACTAAGAGTTTATCCACAAATCTAAAGGCCCAAGAAGCCATATACACCACAAATGCCATGATAGCGACTAGCCTAATCACGAACTGAAGGAAATTGATACGTTCATCTTTCATAACAATTGATAATGCTTCAAAATTGTACTTTACAAAGATACCTGGTGCTCCTTTGTTATCATCGCTGTAAGTATACTCGGCTTCACTTAGCGAATACTGGTTAGTGTCAACTTCAGCACCCATTTTTTTATAAACGGTTGGAACTACCGAAGTAAAATAGTTATATGCGTGTAGTGATTCCTCAGTCAACTTGGCGGTATTGTCCAAAGTATTATCGATGTAGGGAAAGAAATCACCGAAAGAAAATTCGTTTATCACATGTGAGAAGTTAATGATGTCTCTTGGAGTGGATACTGCATCCCGGTAACCGTAACCCTTTGCTGTTATTTGTAGTTCACCTTTGACTCTGGTAACAGGAATCGAGCCAAATACATGGCAACCGTCGTATTCTTGACTACCTGTTGATTCATCATATGCAATTCTGTCTCTGAATTGAGCCGGAATGGCTTCAGCCAAAATTTCGTCCAGCTCTGGTGTCACAATGGAGTTCTTATCATTGACTTTGGTACCATAAGGAATAAAAAAAGGTATGTCCTCAAAGGAAAGTTGTTCAGATGCCATCTGTGTATCTTTGGTAACATCCCTAATGTGAACATGTAGCCACTGACAAGGGATGTGGATAAACATATCCATGTTTATTTGAGCTGTCTCTCTAACGGATCGGTCAACCTCGTATTGCTCATCAATATACCCACCAAAATAACTACCAAACTCACTCCATGCGATAAACAAGAGAAATAAGTATGTCAGAATTGAGGATAGCCCACCTTTGGATGATTTTTTGACATGTTGTTGCTCGGTTTTCGCTGATTGAAATTAGAATGTTAGCAATCAAAAAGATCATATATGCATATTCACGGTTGCCATCCATGACTTAAAAGGATAAAAAAACACATACGGAATGCATCAAAGGTCCTTAAACTTGGCATCTTGGTTCTCTTCATTGCTGTAGCCATAGTCTTTTTTATTCAAAGGTCCTGTACCGTGTCAAAAATCATGTTTTAGATTTTTCAAGCTCGGCAACCATTAAAGCCACGATCGCCCATCAACTAATTTCAGTTGAAAAAAACAAAAAAACAAATAAAATAAAGATAAAAAGATACAAGATAGCATCTTGTTTTGGCGATTTTCAACAAAATTTATTTATCCGTCTGAACTATGCAGTAAATTTTAGGTTTTGGTCAGATTTTTTCTCCGTATTAGTGTCTGATACACTACGCTCGGTATTTAGTTCATTATGTATGACGAGAGACGGCGTGTCGTTCTCCAAAGATACCATTTCGGTGTCTGAAATCTCGGTGAGCTTCACAAAAGGGGTTAAAGTTAATGTGGATTCTACAGGAGTCAGGCCCTCCAAAGGAGTCATCTTAGCTCTTCTCTCGTCCCCACAAGAGACGCTGGTAATCTCAAAGGCGCTGAATGGTTGAATAACTTTAAAGCAACATATCAGTATGGAGAGCTGCAAAAAAAACTTGGTAAGGTTAAAGTAAAAGCCTGTTCCAATGCCGACTTCAAACATTTTTTCCTCTTGCCCTGCATAATAACTCAAATTTTTCAAAGCTATCAAGTATACCAATGTCATCAAATTGACTATTATCCCACCTAAAGGGGCCAAGACGGCTAGCACCCTAACGATGAGAATACTGAGGTTGATGTTTTTCATAGAAGTGATGCATTTCGATGTACTGCATTCTTTAAAATACTTTTGAAGTAGCCACACATGAGTGCCGATGTACCCAAAAGTTAAAACACCAAGGAAACAACACCCGCCTTCCAGCAATATCATAATGTTAATGAACTTGCTTAACCTTTTCAATATCATTGCGATTTGAACGTAGTTGTATATTCCTTCGAATTGAGGTGAATCTTCACTTGCAGTTGAGTTCAATGTATCAAGAAGCGAACTTTTGACACCCCTGCTTCCCGTACTCTGGTAGAAAAGTTCGTATAAGGACCGAACCCCTAATTCATAAACTAACATGAAAGAGTCGCTCATTATTTTGACATTGCTGGAGGATAACTTCCCAAACTGGAACCCCATATCTCTGATAAAAATCGCAAACAAGTCAACCCCGTTCCAATTATCTACACAATAATTCTTCAATTTCTGAGGTCCTGATTGTTTTTTACAATAGCCAAAAAAATTTATTCTGTACAAGTTTGTGGGCTGGAAGGTATTGACGATGTTTGATTCGTCGTAGTCCTCGGAACCTGGAAGCGCAGAGGAGTCGGCGTCCCATCCCAAATCAATTGCCAAAAAAGACAATAGCTTTAACAACTCCTTGGCACTATACAAAAAATTCTGTGCAATAGTTGAATTTTGCTGGAGTCTCAACTGGAACTGTGGCATACAAAGAGGTAGTGCTACTGTGGTAGAGCATGTGAACAATGGTACAAACATCATCGATTGAAAGATGTAGATAGCGAACATGAATATCAACACATGGTACTTGATACCCCAAGTACAGCGCAAGAGAGGATGCATTGCGTGTACTCTGTTAAAGGCTAATCTATAATTACTCAAATGGCATGTGGAAAATATGTCTCTATTAGATTGTTGTTTATCTGTTATGTGTGTCGCGCGACACAAAAATGGAGAGTGTCACTGTTGACATATTCAAAATTGCAGAGTTGAAGATGGCTTAACAACTCTTTGAAATACATTGCTGGAAGAATTGCTATCAGAAGGTTCGATTGTTTGGAAAGAGGGGGCGCGTTCTAATGACAAAGTGTCAAGGTTGTTTTGTACTAAAGCCTCATTTGAGTCTGTAAATGGAGCATGCAAGTTTTTGCCCGAAGGAAATCTATTCTTTGGCGGGAAAAGAGTCTCAGTAGAAGCAGCTGTATGCGAGAGCTCTGTGTCGTCTCTCATTACTGTTTCGATGCCTATCTGGTACTCGACAGATTGGTCCTCATTATTATCCGAAATACACCACTCCAATCCGGACCAAACTAAACAGGAAACAAAGGAAAACAGGACTAACAACCACAGGAACACAAACCAAGCATTACCCAAGTGGTAAGAAAATCCAAACCCTTGCAACTCAACTTCGATTTTGGACCTGGCTTTAATATTGAGGGATGCCAGGTTAATGGCACTGATCAGCGTGCAAATGAAAACAACCAAGCTTCCCAAGGAAATAGAGTGAATCAGAATACGCTCTTTCAATACATTCAACGATCGGCCCTTGATGAAGTAATACCACATGGTGAAAACAAACAAAATAAACTGTATGCAGGCTACTGTGTACAGTAAGTTGATCATTTTCACTTTTATGTGCCTATTATTGACCAAATAGTTGCTATATGAGGAAGAGATCCCGGGATTGTTATCACTGTCATAAGCGTAGTTTAGTACAATGTCTAATCCGAGGTCTGAAAGCAAATCACGGTAATCAAATATATAACTGCTCCCTGCACGTTCGCATGTTGTTTTCATCGGTGTGTTTCTCACTGTAACGGTTTTACCCTTTATGTTTTTTTTACTAGTAGTATTATACCTTGTAGCACACCAACTGTAGATGGAGGATGTAATGTACTGAGGAACGTTGTTAACTTGTGCTTCTGCATATTTAGTTAGGATAAGAATTTCTGATGTAGTTAAACCCACACCGTTGTTAATATTCGTAGGTCTGGAAGATTCCACAGAATTTTTTAATACATCGAGTAATCCATTAGCGATATCCACCGAAGAAGTGTTCAGCTTACCCATGTACAAATATTTTGGATTCACAAGTGCACCAACGGTGAGCACTAGGGAAAGACAGATGATGAAGACGGAGGAGAAAAGTCGGATAGACTGGATGAGTCGTTCCAAAGCATTCAAATTCTCAAACGGTTTAGAAACTGTCTTTTTAAGTCTATGTGGATTTATGGACCACATACAGAGCGTACGCTTTGGAAAGCTCTGGATCACTCTGTTAAAGCTCGAATACCGGCTTGGTTAAAATGAAAAGACTGATGTTCCATGTTGCACATGGATACCGGACAGCCATATGGGATTGAAAAAGAGTTAAATCACCAAATATCGGCGAGTAATTCGGATTGACGAGAAAATTGAGAAGCGCCGTAAAATTGTTGCAACGAAACGTGAAAAAAAGGGCCATCTTGATCAGGTATATCTCACTAAAATGAGTAGTGTAAGTGCGTACTTGTGAAGGATATTCATCAGAATGCAGCGAAGATGGTCCGGTACTAGAAAGTAAAATAAAAAAAAAAAAGGAGAATAAAAACAGAGGGCTCTAGTAGCTCGTTATTTCGAGCCCCTTTTGAAACTAGGAAGTCCTGTACATCTTTGAGTACCAACGATAATTGTTATATTTCCCAGTTTTACGAGTTTACCTAGCCTCGTATACAGTGTCGTTAGATATGACTGGTCAATGCCGTACCTAAATATTCAGTAGAAAAGCTCGCCACAAGGCAGAAAAGGAGAGCCCAAAGAGTGAAAATCGATACTGCCGTTGGAAACTTGCCAAATGATCGGTCTCACAATCTATCTGACACTTGAGAAAAGGGTACTTGTAAGAGATTTGCGATGAAAGCTTGTGGTGTTTTGACAAGTGAGCATTTTTGCGTGTCTCTTCGTATACTTTTTTACGACAGCTATAAGTTTTCTTGCATATATCAATTATCCGTCAAAGGCGGGAAAAGCAGAAGGGTAAATAGTGGTTCATCCATCTCAATCAAAGGCCAGTAGACGATCACAAGGGGCTAACAAGACGAAAGAAAACGAAATTTCTGGAATCATAGTATCGTAAGCGTTAGATAATTATGGCGGAAACTCTTATTGACTTAAACGGCTGGGAAATTATCAAGACTGATGACAAGGGTAACCTAATTGATGAAAGCCAGATGTTTAGAAGGAGTAGAAGAAGAGCACGTGAGGAGGCTGGAGGCAGAGAACATGTCTACCTACAACGGGAAAAAGACGGTCTAAGAATTGGATGCGGTGACTCGGTGGTTATGCATGAAAGTATTAGTAAAACATTTTCGATCTACATGATCCATGAAATTAGATTGAATACGCTGAATCACATCGTGGAGTTATGGGCATTTAGCTATTTAAGGTGGTTTGAGGTTAATCCCAGTGAATACTACTCCCAGTACGAGCCGCAGGTTCTTAGAGGGGATCAGCCCACAGAATTTTATGCTGAAAAGTTTTCTAACGATACCAATAAACACGAAATCTATTTGACACCAGAACTTTCTGAAATCTACTTGAAAAACTTCCTTGATAAGGCAACTATCCTGGACGACCAGGAGTTTTCCAACAGTAGTCTTACTTCTGGAACAGAGAAAAATGTTTTCCTTGTTACCAGGGCTTGTGAACCTCAAGGTGCAAACTTTGCCAGCATTGACATACACTCGTTCTCTAGTATGGTTTCTAATTCTACTCCGAAAGTTTCTGAAACTTATTTGAAAAGAATTACCGCTGACAGTGTTGTGCAATGTAGAAAATCTCGATCTGGTCCCAGAAAATCTCCTTCAGCTAGAGTTAAGGAAAGTACAGATTCACCCTCTCCTTGCAAGATGAAGAAGGAGTCAGAAACTTTGAAGGACTGCATGGGTGAAATAGCAAACAGCTTGTCATCCAAAACCAGAAACTCGAGAAGTCGCGCCATGCGGCAATCCGTGGTGTCTATGCCCAGTGGTGAGGAGTCTATGGCCAACGTCAAGGACGAAAAAGGGAAAAACAGTCCTAAGAGCAGGAATCCCTCTACTGGAAGTGGGACTGATGGCAACATGGAAGCTTTAGCAGATGGAAAAAAAGAGGAGGCCACTTTATCAGAACACACACCTCGTTCCAAATCTGAAGAAAAGTCAGATAGAACTAAGAGCAGTGATAGAGACGAGGAGCAAAAGCTCGTTGCATCAGGCCCCGGAAAGAATGAATATCTTGATAAAAATGTTGGAGATTCTGTAGAATCTACCAGTCGTAAAGATATTGAAGACAGAGAGAGTGATAATGACGACGATGATGAAGATGATGATGATGAAGAAGATGGCGAAGACGATGACGATGACGATGACGATGATGAAGTTGATGACGATGACGAAGTTGATGACGATGAAGATGAAGATTTGTACCTAACCTCAAGAAAGCGTACCCGACAAAAAGGCTCAAGGGGGAGGCCCAAAAAATCTTCTAGGTTGTCTCCATCCGTGCCATCTACACCCAAAAAGCAACAGACACCAAGAATGGGGACACCAGCAATTGGCTCTATGATAAAGAAATATACCAAAAAAAATGTTTCCCGTGCAAAGAAGGCGTATACACCGTTTTCTAAAAGATTTAAAAGGCCAGAAGATATCCCAGATCTTACAAAATTAGCCGAGTTTAACCAAGGCCAGATGGATTTGGATATCGCGGCTATTGAGAACAAATTAAGAAGTCCGAAAAAAGCCGAAACTGTGGAAACTATTTTTTCAAAAGTTAAAAGGCAGCTATACACGTCTCATGGGAAAGACGAAATTGTAAAGTCCACTAATTTTGATGATTATTTGCCAGCGCGTGAGAACGAATTTGCTTCCATTTATCTAAGTCTTTATAGCGCCGTTGAAGCAGGTACCGGTACGACAGTGTATGTAGCAGGTACCCCCGGTGTTGGTAAGACATTGACCGTTAGAGAGGTTGTGAAGGAGCTCTTACAATCTGCAGAACAGAAAGAGTTACCCAAATTCCAGTATATCGAAATTAACGGGCTGAAAATGGTAAAGCCTACCGACAGCTACGAGGTTTTATGGAACAAAATATCTGGCGAAAGATTGACATCGGGTGCTGCTATGGAGTCTTTGGAGTTTTACTTCAATAAAGTTCCGAAGACTAAAAAACGTCCCGTGGTTGTTCTATTGGACGAACTGGATGCTTTGGTGACAAAAAGTCAAGATGTGATGTACAACTTTTTCAACTGGACCACTTACTCAAATGCCAAGCTTATTGTCATTGCTGTTGCTAATACCATGGATTTGCCCGAGCGCCAGTTGGGCAACAAAGTTTCATCTAGAATTGGGTTTACCAGGATCATGTTCACTGGCTATACGCATGAAGAGTTAAAAAGCATTATCAACTTTAGGTTAAAGGGCTTGAATGATAGTTTCTTTTACGTGGACATAGCTAGCGGGAGTGCACATATTGCCGTTGACGGTGAAACACCCAACTTTGACATTGAAGGCACGAAAAAAGTTAGATTAAAGATCAGCGACGATGCTGTTGAAATTGCTTCAAGAAAAATTGCCAGTGTGAGTGGTGATGCAAGGAGAGCGCTAAAGGCATGTAAGAGAGCGGTAGAGATTGCAGAAAATGACTATATGCGGAAACACGGGTATGGCTATGATGGCGAAAAGATAACAGATCCCAATAAAGTTGACAACGACGGTGACGAGTTTCAAACTGTGGAAATTTCCCACATTATGAAGGCACTGAATGAAACAGTGAATTCGCCAACTACCGTGTTCATAACGAGATTATCATTTACAGGGAAACTGTTCTTGTATGCCATGCTATCTCTCATTAAAAGAAATGGCATTCAAGAGCAGCCGTTGGGGGATATCGTTGATGAGATTAGGCTGTTGATCGATGTCAATGGTAAGAATAAGTTTATCGTAGAGATGAACAGAGTTCTATTTAACCAAAATACACCATTGAATGAAGAACAACTACGGGTTGTTTCATGGGAGTACATAATCAATCAGCTGGTGGAAGCAGGTATCCTTATAAAACAAAACCTAAAAAACGAGAGAGTAAGTGCTATTAAGTTGAACATCTCGTTTGAAGATGTCTTGAGGGCGGTTGAACAAGATGAAGTATTGAAAACATTATGAAACTTCAGAACGCTACTCAGTTTGCTTTTTGATTTTTTTTTTTTTTTTTTTTTTGATTTTTTATTCTATCTAATTCCTTAATGTATTTTAGTGTCGTGAATTACAACCTAATTTAACTCTTTCGATATAAAACTTTATTTCGTCCCTCTTAGTATATATATATATATGTACGTATGCAACAAACAATAAAAAAAGGGAAAGTGCATGAGACGCAGCACTAAGAAGACGACCTCCTGTGTGGCCTTCCAAGGGACTTATAAATGAGCAGGGGATCCCCGATCTGCTTAATTTCCGGTACCTTTAAAGTTAGGTTAAACGCCTTAGCTATAATGACTTTGAATATTTTCTGTATATTGATAGAGTTTGAAGTGGAGCAGAAGACTAAGGGAGAATCCATCGCCTGAGCGTATTTCATGCTAGTTCTGGATATTTGTTCTTGATATTCGGAGTCCATTGTTATAAAAAGATCGTACTTAGTCCCGACGAGCAATGCTATCGCAGTCTCGTTAAAACCACGTGCTTGTCTATACCATTCTTTGATAGAACTTAGAGTTTCAGGTCGTGTCAGGTCAAATAGGAATATAATTGAAACAGCACCTTCAGAAACTAGCGGTAGCATATTGATGAATTCCCGTTGCCCACCCAGGTCCATGATGGAAAATACAACATCTGTCGAGCCTAAAGCAATCTTTCTTTCTAAATAGTGGACACCTAAAGTCTGAGTGTATTCTTCATCAAATACATTTTGAACATATTTCACCATAAGAGATGTTTTACCGACCTGTGCGTCACCTATCAGTCCTATCTTGACCTTTACTGTGTTTCTAGATTGTGGGATACATGAATTGCCTGCATTTGACAAGGACATTGCGAGCCTGGTTCCGTATGCTTGTAATGTCGGTTATTGATGTTCGACCTTATTGTTGATTCTGGAAAGATTTGTTTTACATATTTACCCTTTTCGTTCCTGTTTTCATTAGGGCTCATATATCATACATAACCACGTGATAGAGGGCTATAAAAATATATTCCGTATGACTTCTTTGTACTATCAAACCCATACATTAAACCAACAAAGACTAAACCCAAACACAGTGGGTAATTTTTCAGCGCATGTCGTTTTGAACGTGATCCCGCCTTTGCACAACATGGTCAGTAGACCCACCCACCTTTTGTGCGAGTTGGTGCAGCACACGGCCCGTCGCTCCCTGGGCCTGGAGGGCTCTGCCTAGCGTTCTCTCCAATCCGCCTAGCACTCACAGCATCTCCCTGGGTTCTCCCTCTAGTCCTCACCGGGCTTTCCCCTGTCCTTGCCTAGTCCGCAAGCCCGCAGAGTCGTCTGTCCGGACCTCTCGTCAGGCCTCAGTGGGTTCGCTTACTCTGGCGCAGCTCTGCTTGCAATGCTGTCGGATAATGAAAATTTGTTACAATTCTACAACTCAGTCTTGAAACGTTGAACTTATTTCTAAGATACCTCCAAGAAGTAAAACCTGCATAGATCAAAATGGCTGTTGGTAAGAACAAGAGATTGTCCAAAGGTAAGAAGGGTTTGAAGAAGAAGGTCGTTGACCCATTCACCAGAAAGGAATGGTTTGATATCAAGGCTCCATCCACTTTTGAGAACAGAAACGTTGGTAAGACTTTGGTCAACAAGTCCACTGGTTTGAAGAACGCCGCTGATTCTTTGAAGGGCAGAGTTGTCGAAGTCTGCTTAGCTGACTTGCAAGGCTCTGAAGACCACTCCTTCAGAAAGGTCAAGTTGAGAGTTGATGAAGTTCAAGGTAAGAACTTGTTGACCAACTTCCACGGTTTGGATTTCACCACCGACAAATTGAGATCTATGGTCAGAAAGTGGCAAACTTTGATTGAAGCTAACGTTACTGTCAAGACTGCTGACGACTACGTTTTGAGAATCTTCGCCATTGCCTTCACCAGAAGACAAGCTAACCAAATCAAGAAGACCTCTTACGCTCAATCCTCTCACATTAGAGCTATCAGAAAGGTTATCTCTGAAATCTTGACCAGAGAAGTCCAAAACTCCACTTTGGCTCAATTGACTTCCAAGTTGATCCCAGAAGTTATCAACAAGGAAATTGAAAACGCTACCAAGGACATCTTCCCATTGCAAAACGTCCACATCAGAAAGGTTAAGTTGTTGAAGCAACCAAAGTTCGACTTGGGTGCCTTGATGGCTTTGCACGGTGAATCCTCTGGTGAAGAAAAGGGTAAGAAGGTTGCCGGTGGTTTCAAGGACGAAATCTTGGAATCTGTGTAAATTGTCCAATAGAACAATAATCTATTTGTTTTTTGTGTACAAGATTTTAAACCATATAATTGAAAAATCTACGAGTTTTATCATTTAAAGTCGTCGTTCTTTTATAGCCATTTGTTATTGCAGAGTGCCCTAAAAAAAAAATGTCTTGTTTATCTATGGAATGCTATTTGCCTACGGTGCTGGAGTCGGAGTTGGTATTGGTGTTGGGGTTGAGGTTGAGGTTGAAGTTTGTCTTTGATCTTCCAAACCCGTACTACTCTCCTCATTTTCTTTCATAGCTTTGAGCTGATTGGATTCCAGACTAGTTTCTTGCTCGTGTTCTTTTTCAATAGCTTCAGTCTCCTCTTTTCTAATACTATCTTCATCATCAGCATCACTTCCAACACTAATGTCTTCGTCCTCACGCTCGTCCTCACGCTCGTCTTCATGATCATCGTCCATCTCGTCTTCATCGTAGTCTTCCTCATCTTCTTGATCTTCCTGATCACGTTGTCTTTTATATCTGTGGTCTTCGTCTTCGTCGTCCTCTTCCTCATTTTCATCATCTTCTATAATTCCAGAGGGTCCCAATTCTCTACTGATGAGCTCGTCTTGTAGAATCGCAGATATTCTTCCAAAGACTTGAGCGTTTTTTAACCACTTGGTCTTATAATCTTCTAGCTCGACGGTTAATCTTTTAATGTCTTTCTTCATCAAATTATTCGTACGTCTTAATTCAGATTCGCTAGCAGAAAAGTTGGAAGATACACTCAACTTTTCAGCATTATAAGTATGTCCGTCAGCTTCATGAATTACAACACTTCTAGACGTAAAAACTTTAGCTGCAATCAACTTTTCCAAAAGATCTTTACCTAAGGCTTCCTCCCAATCTTTCCGGTACGCGTCCAAATTTGATGAAGATGAGACCAGTTTTTCTTGCTGCAGGTTAAATTCATCAATATCCGAGTTTAATGCTTCAAGTCTCTTATTTCTCAACATTAACTCACTGTTTAAATCTTGTATTATCGGCAGTTTAGCATCCATTTCAGCTTTAATTCTTTCAACATTTGCAGCAACAGCAGTCTCGTGTGCAGCATTTTTGAGCTTTTCTCCTTCAATAAAAGTGCCCAGATTAACGTATTTCAATTGGATATCGTTGGACAATTCATCCAGCTTTTCCTTTGTAAGGTTGTCCTCGTCTTTTAATTCACCCTTTAAAATAGCATGGCACATTTCGCTTACTCTAGAGACAGAGCTAAGGTAACTGTTTATTTGAACATCTGGTGTATATAATGCTAATCGATTATGCACACGTCTAACTTCCTCTTTAGTAAGCATTTCCTGTTCGTTTCTCCTTGAGGATTTGTTGTTTCGATTTCAGGTTTGAAATTTTTCAACGCCTTCAATGTCAACAAACCGCTTTCCAGCAAACAGCTCAAGGAGAAGCATACGAAAAGAACTATTTACGACCAACATGCTACACAAACAGCAGCTCTACCTTCTGCTCTGTGTATTCATAACCAGGGCTGAAGTTCAACCTGTGAAACGCATATTAACTGAAACAAGTGTCCTAGACAAGGAAGATACGTTGAATGCATTATGTGTACTATGGCCCGAACTGGAAAATCCTATAAATCTAAAGGATATTTTTAATTGTTTAGAAAAGGAAAGAAATGAAACAGAAGACTTGTTGATATCACTCTTGAAGGGAGATGACCAGCTGATAGCAATGGTTGAAGCAGAATCCTCGACCGTTGAAAATAGGTACAAGATTACAAGAAATTTTGTAGAATCCAGATTGGCAGCATTGAGATTGAAAATTGATATTAAAGACTGGAAGAATTCTTTTTTAAGGGCAAGGATTATTATATGTAACCTAGTAAATCCCAATACTGTCTTTTATAAGCCCTTGTGGAATACGATCATGACAGATGATGTAAAGGATCAGCCCTTTAAAGAATGGATTTCAGGAATTTTAAAACCTTTGGACCACTACAGCAAACGCTCTAAAAAACCTTTGTTCATTTCTGAATTTGAAGAAATGAGCTCATCTGAAGCCTTACAAACATTTTGGAATGTCTCAACTTCTGACGCTATAACTCTACGTGCAGTTTTGACATTTGAAATTCTGCCATACCTGCGCTATTCAGGCGAGTATTCAAAATTCTCAGATGTTGTCCTTATATCAGAAAAGTTTCAATTGGATACTCTGCAAAATTTTCAGACCTACAAACACATTGCCCTAGAAATGGGTTTATTTTTCCCAAAGAACGCAACAAATAATTTTCAGAGACAAGTATTGACTATTCTATATGAAAATGGCCACAATCTATCTCGTATTCCTATACAGAATGTGGAGCATGAAATCAAAAAGATTTTGGCAATTGCTGATGATGACGTTACTCTGGAGTCCGGCATCAAAGCTTCGACCCTAAAGAGCTATGCAAATTACTTGGACAATTTGAAAATCTACAACCTCAAAGATATCTATAATCTTGTTCAGGCTGATGAGCTGACTCAACTTTCGCATTTTTCGTCAATGTGCAAGCAGATGTTACAATCTAATCCAACAGTGACAGCTTTAGAATCCGTCATGTCACTAGTCGAGGATCGAAGTATCTTCGTTAAACTTTTGAAAGAAAAGCAAGAACTTGTTATTATTGAGACTTTATTGACATTAAGTGATTTTTCTTTACTAAATGAATTCATGACTCGATCAAACTTTAAAATTGAAGAATCTGTGTTAGTTAAGTATTTTTGGAGGTTTTTCAACAACGCATCGAATGGACGCTCCAATAGACCTGAAATGGTTAAAGCCAAGAGGACGCTGGACTTATTGCCTGAAAGGAAGTACGCTTATCTGACGACCTTAGTAGAAGTTGCTGATCAATTGTCACAGTTCTCGTTAAACTACGAAAGGGGTGTTCCATTTAAACCTTCACATCTCCTAGAGTTCAAATCACATCCTTTTGTTTTAGTATCAAAGTTACTAGAACTAAATCCCGGGTTATATTTAAAACCTGATACCACAACAGATATTTTAAGGAAGCTTTACACGGGCCTAGAAATTAAGTCAACAACTCCAAACTTTGAGGAAGAATTTACCCAAATACTGGCATTACACGTAGATTTTTCGCTTGCTAACCTCGATTTTCAATTTGCATATGAAAAAACCATGGTGCTACTCAATAGGGGTAACGTTTCACAATATTGGTCCACCATTTTTCAGGTTGGAAAGTTTTTCGATCCCAACTGGATAGATAGTGAAATCCCCACCGAAATTATCTACTTACAACTGGAAGTTTTGGGAAAACTTTTACACATTTGCCCCGAGGATGAGGTAGAGGCAGTTGTTTCTCAATGGAGTGGATTAGAATTGGAACTATCTACCAGAGATATTATTAACGACAAATACTCCTTGAAAAACGATACGTCGAGCAAAGAATTTCAAAATAAAGTCATCGAAGAAGTGTCTTCAAGTGTCTCTAACTTTTTATCTAGCGGATTCAAATGGGCCGTTGGTGAAGACATCTGAAATAGAACACGATGATCAAATAATAAGTGTTATTCCCACTTTTGCCTTTTCATCTATAAAATGCGTATACTGCTTATATACCTCCGTCATTAACCCTGATTGCTAGATGTTTTTTCCTTCAGTTTCCGCTGATGGGGTTTTCGAAGGCAGCGCTGAAATATCATTGATTATGTGCGCCTCTACATTAGATTCAACTCCCTTTTTCTTCTTCTTTTGATTCAGTAAAGCTGTTATCCTATCTGGAGGTGGAGTTGGAGTGTTTGTCCTCTTTACATCAAAAGACAACTTTTTCTGTTTACCTGTAAAGTTACCAAATTTCTTGCTAGCTGCTTCAGCCGGTGTCAAGGTTTTATAAAACTCCAGAACTCTATCATGTGCTCGTACCTTTTGTTTGTTAAAATTCAACACCTGTAAGCCCGCCCTAGATACTGCTCTTGACAATGCAACATATGCTTGGCCCTTTTCAAAGACCCTCCTCAGATCTACTTTGACCCTGGGCAACGTTTGACCCTGAGATTTGTGAATTGACAATGACCAGGCTAACATTAAGGGCAACTGCACCCTAGATACAAGAGGTTTTTCAAATTCATCCTCGATTGCCCAATCTTCTGGTTGAACCAAAACGCATCTGGATGATCCATCAGGTGTTAAAAATCTAACTAATGGCAACTTGCGGCCACTCTTCGAGCTCTGATGCAAATCTTCTAATAGCTTTTTCTTTCTTTCGATATTTGCCTGGACTTCAGAATCTTGAGAGTCTGCGCCATCTTTTAAAAAGTCAAAAATTGTATCGCCTAACTTTTCGATAGGCTCGGCAGGATCTCTCTTACAGAACTGGTCCTTGAATCCCTTTTTTCTAATGCTGGTTGCATTGTTTTGGTCTTCGTCTTCATTGTATCTAAATTTGGTCATGTCCAACCTAGTCCTTGCATCATCCAGGTCCCCATGAGAGGCAAATGGATCAGCGCACACCGTCTCATAGAAAAGATATGTGTCTTGGTCAATAAAATCAATGACTTTACCTAACGAACCATTAACTAAAGTTTCGTCAATGTTTTTTATCATCATCACTTGAGCGCCAATCTTTAACTGCAATTCTTTAGGAGCCAAGAAGTTTGCTAGAAGTTTGTCTTTTAAATCATCATCCTCAAGCGCACCTCCATCTATTGCATTATAAGTATGTGATCTCCCAGGAAGATTTCTAAGCCTGAACCCGTTAGCTCTATCAACTTCTGTACGGGTGCTGTAAAGCTCTGCCGGGATAATATCATCATTGGGTAGTGGTCTTGCCAATTTTCTAAATTCTAGTTCAGTATCTTCTGATATTTTACCGAGTCTCATTTCATTTAGCATTTCAATAAATTTAGAGTCACCTTGTTGCCTAAAAACCCTTTCTAGCATTATGGTAGCATCAATAGACTCCTTCCAGGCTTGAGAATCAAATGCAAATTTGGTTGATTTTTCTGGATCTTTAGTCACAGGCGGTAACTGGAAGAAATCACCACAAAATATAACTTGAATCCCTCCGAATGGCTTCTTGTTTTTCCTCAACTTTTGGGCGACATAATTTAACTTATCTAATAAGTCACCATCAATCATGGATATTTCATCAACAACCAGCGCACCAATATTCTGCCAGCGTTGCACATGCTTCCTAGACCTTTTGACCTTCTTTAATAGGTTTTGAGCTTCGCCTTTTGCCAGCCCAACGCCAGCGAAAGAATGCACCGTAATACCCCCAATATTACACGCTGCTAACCCGGTAGATGCAGTCACTGCTACTCCACCAGTACCGTAAATATTTTTCAAAGTTTTGATTAAAACACGCAAAAGCACGGATTTACCCGTACCTGCACTCCCAGTGTAAAATATATTTAAGCCTCTCCGGGCCAAATCTATAACATGTTCTTGTTCTTCACTTAATACCACTGCTTGGACTTGTTTCTTTTGCAGAGCAGAGACAGGATCTATACTGCCACATTTTTCACTCTGGCAAGCTTCCTTTTTTGATGATTCATGATTTATCGACGGCTTCTGTGTCAGAAAGACCAGTTCATGATTAGCTTTTCTTAGCGCAGGGCGTTTGACATCCGTGATCTCGAGACTTATACTATCAGATGACAAATCAATGCTGCGCCCAATTTCTTCAAGCAGGGTTTCTTGCTTTGGCGTAATACCTCCTTCTCCTGTTTTCTTTTGGAGGTCGCCTTCTTGTTCTAATTGCCCGTTGTTTCTATCTGGAGAACCTGGCGGGCTAAGGCAATTCTCCTGTGGAGGTTTTATGCGCAGTTCTTTTAGTAGTGTGGTAGTTTTTTCAGATGTTGATGTAATATGCGGAATGTGCGTCTGTTGGCTATTGGTGACAGCTTGTGCCTGGGATTGGAAGGTCCTAACTTTCTTGGGAGGCGGAGGGGCCGGTCCTGAACTTGTAAGGAGGAAAGAGGGTTGTGTGCTTTGCATAGCACTTGGAGATATTTTCAGCATTGTAGATGTAGATGCAAATTTTGGGTTATAAGGGGTAGGAATGCTGAAAATTGGTACACCGTCTTTGGCTCCAGCTAGTTTACGCTGTTGTTCGGCATTTTCTTGTGCAAGTAACAAAATATCCTCATCATCATCACTGCTTCCCCATGTGTCCATACCAATGGGAGCCCTTTGTGTTTGTTTTTTTTCTTCCAATACTTTGGTAACTTCAATTTCATTGTCCCAACCCTCTGAGTCGGACAACAGTTCATTCAAATCATCAGCTTGCATTGCCTCTGATGATACCGTTTTCACTTCTGTTTTCGACTTTTTAGAGTCATGAATAAAGTGTGGTATATTTGAGAGTTTGTGCTTTTTGTCAAGCATATTGTGGGTAGTGGTTTTGGTAAAATATCGCAGAATAGCTCTTCTTGCAACGAACTTTGGCACTACTAATAGACTACAGCTCAGATTCATACACAAAGCAGCTCGTCACTTTTTTGATCTCAATAATAAATACCTCAACTATATCTGTGATGGTAACTTAGGTGTAGTAGCTGTACTGACGCTTGTTTGCTTGGGTTCACCGTACAACGCACCCACCCAGGTAGTTGTATATTTGCCGGTGATTTGATGATGTTAGCGTGCGAAAGGACGCGTTACGAGACTTCGAGATTTCAAAATTTGGCGTTTCTGCGATGGACCTGACTGTCAGCTACAAAACATAGGAAACAGTAACTAAAGATGGAAAGCTTAAAGTGTGGTATTTTACGTACAGGAATAGGAGAACTGTCATTGAATAATGTACTGCAGTGCGGGCAGGCATTTCGCTGGGTTTACAACAGCAAAAATTTGCAATATTCCACAACTATGAAAGTGGGTGATACATACAAGGTTGTGATTTTGCAACAACCTGACGAAACGACGATAAAATTCACTGGCTTAGGCCTAGAAGGTAGTGATCTTACGCCTCTGAAAGATCATCTCCATGACTATTTCAGACTCGATCTCTCTTTGGTACAGATGCATAGCGAGGATTGGCTTACAAGAGATAGCTCTTTCCAAACCAAGTGCCCTCGGGGTGTACGTCTACTGAACCAAGAACCTTGGGAAACTTTAGTGTCTTTCATTTGTTCAAGTAACAACAACATCTATAGAATCACCAAAATGTGCCACAATCTGTGTGAGCATTTCGGTAATAAGGTGGGCACTTTAGATGGGATTGATTACTATTCATTCCCTACAAGTGAAGAATTATGCAGTAGGGCTTCTGAGGATAAACTACGGACGCTCGGATTTGGTTACAGAGCCAAATATATCATCGGCACTGCAGCTAAAATGGCTAGTGATAAACAGAACCTATCGGAAACGGAATATTTGTCCAACTTGAAAGACCATTTGACATACGAACAAATCCGTGAACAGTTTATGTCTTACCCCGGTGTGGGCCCAAAAGTTGCCGATTGTGCGTGCCTAATGGGGATGAAAATGGATGATGTTGTCCCCGTTGATGTACATATTGCTAGAATAGCACAACGTGATTACCGCTTTACTCCAAATAAGGCATCGTTGAAAGAACTACAAGAGAAATACAAGGATCTTCCTATCACCAGAAAAAAAATCAACTATGAATTGGACCTAATCCGAATCATGTTTAAGGAAAAATGGGGCGAGTACGCGGGATGGGCCCAATGTGTTTTGTTTGCTCAAGAAATGGGTAAAATCGCTGGCGCCACCACCGAGGGACTAGTCAGCAAGAGAAAGGTCAAATCAGAATATGAAATCGAGATTAAAGGTGAAGATCTAGAAGTTAAGCTAGAGGATGTGGAGGAAACTGTCACGGAAAAAATTGAGTATTCCATAACTGGAAGGCCGAGGAGACGTGCGACTAAGAAGGTGAAGTACGAATTTTGAAGAATAAAACGTTAGTACGTTAGATTATATTATTTACAGGTAAATATGGATTTTCTCTTTTTTTATTTCTTTTATTTCCTTCATATACTTCATGCATTAGCCCCTTCCAACTGGGTAGCAGCCAATTGTTTGACGTACTCAGTAACAGTTTCAAGTTCGTCATATTTAGATACGGAGGCACCCTTCTCTCTCAACTCTTTGACAACATCACATGCCTCTTTGACTGCAGATTCGTTGTTTTCAGCAGTGAACAAAACAAAAGCTTCACCTGCATCTGATATAGCCTGATTACTCAGTTGCAAAAATTGATCAATTTCTGCATTTCTAGAAGAAAATTTCTTCAACTTCAGAGTAGCGATATATTTCAATCCATCAACGAAAGTTCTATCAACTTTATTTTCATCGACGTACTCACTTATCCCGAATATTGCGTTCTGGAACCTACTCAACATTTCGAAGGACTCTTCATCTTCGGCGGCGGGAGCTTCCAAAAAGTCACTTTCAAATTCTTGAATTAACTCTTGTCTACCAGGTTCCAAGTTCTCCTTAGTGATGTTAAATGCCCAGTCTCGTTCGCTTAATACGTGTCTAATTCTCCACATGGTAGTTCTAACCCTTTCAGAGACTTGTTCATAAGCGTCTTGATTGGACTCAATGTCTGTTCTCAACAAATGGTTCTCTCTTGCCAGAACGTTTCTTTCCTTCAAGCATGTGTACCACAGAGAATGTAAATCGTCAAACGACTTCCTTCTCAATTCCGGAATTGACCATGGCCTAGATGTAGTGTCCAGTTCGTCAAACTTCCTCAGGAACTTCTTGTCTGCAAAAAATTGCCATAGTGGGTGGTCATCTGCAACTTTCAAATTGGAAGCGGCGGGTGGAATAGGAGCAGTAAGTTTCAGCGTATTGTCGTGGTGGTTTGTTTGAGTCGAAGGTCTAACATTGGTTCTGTGTTTTGGTTTGGGCTTTGGTTTAGTATACTTAGTTCTTGCACAAGTTTGGATGGTGGTATGCAGGCCTCTTCTGGCAGAGATCATCGTGCTAGTAGATTGTAGATGATAATTTAAAATACCCAATATATACACTCAAGTCAATTAACACTACACATCTTCCCATCCACTAGGAAAATTTTTCTTTGATCTTTCAAGATACTATATATCGTCATATACGTATTATATTTTGATCACGTGTATGTTATTATATACGAAAATCAAATCACATGACTTGTTGATGTTACCCGGCTTTATACAGTTGGTGTTTGGGTCTACAGGACGATGAAAATCAAGAAAAGCATTTGAAGAATTATAAGAAATAACAGAGCTGTGAAGATTGTCAGTTGATAACACTTGTTTCTTTGAATCGCACCTGAATTTGACAGAGTCATGACATCCGATACACCCCTAGATTTGCTAAAACTAAACCTGGATGAGAAGGTTTATGTTAAGTTGCGCGGCGCCCGTGAGCTGATTGGTACATTACAAGCGTTCGACTCACATTGTAATATTGTTCTCTCCAATGCTACAGAGACCGTTTACGAGCTAGTTGACGGCGAATTGAAGTCTACTAGTAGGAATTCAGAGATGATATTTGTAAGGGGTGACACTGTCACTTTGGTGACAACACCTTCTGAGTAAGGAAACTTTTGTATAGTATATACGTCTATAGAGACAGGAAAATGAAAAACTAAAGAAAAAAACAAGACAATAAAGTACAGAGAAAAAGACAATCACAAAATTAAATTTCGAGGAGGGTTGCAGTGATCAAATACTGTTGCGTCTGTGAAGTGAGCCGTAGGGTACCCCCTTTGCATTGGCAGCCGCATAGGAGCCAGGAATTATAGGCATTTCACCGCTTTCTTCTAGGTTTTGGAAAAAATCGTGCCCGTATGCAGCTCCAACCTGATAGATTTCCTCAAACTTTGCAAAATCCAAAGTGGCGTAGTCCTCAATGGGTGGTCTCAAGTATATAACTCCTGGTGTGTTTTTCGCCTTCTCTAACGCGTTCACAGAAGCAACGTAACCCAATCTCATTTGGATTTCTGCCATATTGGGGACATTGGGTTGAGTAGAAAAGGGATTCCACCTGTTGAAAATAATCCACAGCCCATTTAGCGAGTCTCCATACCTTTGAGGAGTTCTGTCATCTACTGAACCAACATCAACGGCGAATACGGTACTACAACCGCGGGCTTTCATCTCCCACACAGGCAAATTATCCACATAGCCACCGTCTAGTAGCATGGACCCGTTATCTGTAATAGGTGGCAGTAGACCTGCCAATGACATAGAAGCTCTGATATAACGCCAAGCATAACCAGAAGAGTGAATTTCCTGGACGGATTCGGTGATGTTTGTTGAATTGCAATAATACTGTATCCAAAAATCTTCAATTCTGATATCTCCAAAACTCTTCCAAATACCTCTGTTAAACTCATGGCCAGTGGTATACGAAGTTACAGGCCATGTTAAATCTGTCAACATTCTCCACAAAGAGCCAATTCTGCCAGCAAATTTCTTTACGCGCCCATAGATTGGCACTAGATCGTAATCTTTAGCGTACAATCCACCTATAAAAGACCCAATGGACGTACCACCAATCATGTCAATAGGAATTCCATGCTCTTCGATAGCCTTCAAGACACCCAAGTGGCTGAGTCCACGAGCGCCACCACCTCCCAATACTAAACCAACGGCCTGACCAGATAAGATACGTGCAAGCCTCAGAAAGTCATTCTTGTGAGCATGGACAGGAGTGTAGTAACGTTGCTTTTGTTTCATATACCTTAGAGAAAAATTTTCTACTGTGGATTTAATTGAGTCTGGTAAAAGTTTAGAAATATTCTCCTGGGTCTTTTTTGTTAGCTTATTGATCCTTTCCTTTTGTTTCAATTTTTCAACCAATGCAAGTGCAGCAGAGGCGGCTCCAGAGTCCTTGGGACTTGGGTCTTCTGCGAGTATCGAAGGGCTTACGAATTGAATGTGGTGATGTGAGTGTACCCACACGCGGTTTCTTAACCACTTATGGGTTAGTCCAGGTTCCACAAACCTATCAGGGTGTAATAAGATCAACTCGGTTCTTGCCGTGGTTTTTGATTTTAAGAGTAATCTTTCATATTCACCAATATCGGGTTCCATGGTAGCATCGGCCAGGAGCAAAACGCAGTCACCTTGTGCGATGCACGTGGAGGTCCACGAAGAGTTTATAGGAGTATCCGCAATGTAGACCACTGTTTCGTAAACCTCTTCCAGTTCCGCAAAGTAACCAGATTGCTTTAGTTTTGCCAACTTATCAAAAGCATGGCGGCCCAAATGAGAAAGTGCAGTTCTCTGATTCAAGCTGATAGTTGATCTGCCAAGTTGCCTAAAAGCACTCACTAACTTTATAGCAAACTCTTCGACAGGCAATCCATGCGTAATAGGGAGGATGGTAATTGTGATATAGCTCCTGGTGCTGTTACTAGAAACAGATTCTGAGTTTATCACGGATCCCTTAGTAGTTTCCGATGGCGGGATCATCAGACTGTAGTCGTACTTGTTTCCATTAGAACTGTTTACAATTTTCGAAGGCTCATTTCCAATAGATTGTTGCTGGAGAATTTTTCTCGCAACCAGTCTACTGACCCTAATCATTATTGAGGGATGTTCCAAAGCTAACACTTCGAATAAAGTCCTCGGAATACGTGCCAATTCGCTATCTCTCACAGCAACCACGGTAGACAAACGATTGGTAGCAGTTAAAACTTCAACTTCGCCAAAACTGTCACCTTGCGCATGTTCACCGAGCACTTGGACGTTGGCGTTGTGATGCAAGTGGTCTTTTTTGTGTTTTTTCTTCTTTCTCGCTGAACGCTCTGAATTTGTTGACTGATGCAATTGTCTCAATCTGCCATTTAGTACAACATAGATTGCGTTTGCTGGATCATTTTGGTTGAATAAAGTCTCAGATGCTTCTAAATGAATCCATTCCATTGCGTAATCCAGTTTTAGAATTTTAGGACTCAGCAAGCTGGTCAAAGACTCCGCAATACGTAAATAGATCATGAAATATTTATCACATAATCTCTCAACAACTTCGGCTGGTAAAAACCCAACGTAAAGGTCAGTTTTAGCTCTCAAGGAAACAAATGATTTATACCCAATTAATGCTGCTAAGTATCCTGCAATCCCACCTGGTTTAACAGTGTACATTAAATGCTCGGAATCACTCTGGTCATTTTTCCAAATTACGTCCAAAGTACCCGAGACAATGTAGAATAACCCTTTACTACTAGAGTTTTGTTCAACAATAGTGGTACCGGCAGGAATGAAATCTATTTCTAAGCCCTGAGCAAACTCATTTTTTGCAGTTTCAAAGTCTAAGTTGTTGGGAACATCTTCAGTATAGTTGGATCTCTTTTTAGCATATTTGAGCTTCTTCGAAGCAAAATGTTCATTTGGTAAAAACTTGAACATCGGGTTAGAAAACGCTTGAGAAGAGGCCATCGATGAACCCAATGAGACCTCTGAAGCTCTTCTTGTTGGCAATGATATGTCACTTTCATGAGATGGAATCATGTTCTCCTGAGTAATACCTAAAAAAGCAAACATACCTTCGACTAGTGCCATTCTTCTTGAGGATTCCTCGGTTTCTTCACGTGCTGCGGAAAAAGATCTAGACCTAATATCTTCATCCATTCCAGAACCAGATTCGGACAGAAATTTAGGATGTTCTGCTATGGATAGAGGAGATGCTGATGGTCTAGATGGTATACTGTTTGCCGTGCTTGTAGTGTTGGTAGAAGAGCTTGTCGTATTGTAAATATGCATAGAGCTAGTATTTTTACTGGAGCTTTCATTATTTTTACTATTATTAATAGCTTTAACAATTGATGAGTTGCTTGTCGTGGGCGTAAATTCTTTCCTGGAAAGCGGAACATTAGATAACAAATCACCGGGATTGAATTGGTCCCTAGAATCTAAAACGACGTGTCTTGAGCTTCGGATCCCTAATGAATCGGTTTCCTGTGGAGAATTTCTGAATGATTCCTTCAGATTGGTATGTTTGATCGACGGTCTGGAAGAAGTCTTCTTGGTGGACTTCGAATCATTTGAGTTGGGCTCTGGGCTTGAGTCCCTTTCTTTATCAATCTTCTTTATTATGCCTTCTTTCAAATAACGTGGTAGTTCGAATTTCACACTGTTATTCAAGACTATCTCGGTGTGCATGATCTCCTTTGTTAAGCCAAGGTAGTTGTGAGCTGTCTGGAAAGTAACTCTGTATAGTTTAGTCAAAATCATTTGGATAATGTGAGATGCAGAACGTGGGTACTTTACAGTCAACCTTCTAAATGCAGCCGATGGTATCGTGGCTACGGTACAGTCACTAGACGCACGAGCAACAATGTTGGGTAAAGGAGTGACAACTGAAATTCCGTTGTCATCGACTGGAGAAGACTCGTTGCTGTCCCCTGGCTCATCGTTTAATTGTAAATCAATTGCAGAAGGGTCCATGTCTATGTTTAGGTTGGCATGCAAAGTTTGGAAAACTCCATCGGCGATTGAACCCTTCCTGCTATTTGCATCCAAATTTTCTCTGTGCCTGTCGACGTTAGAGTCTAGATAAGGTGAGACCAGATTTGACTCATCTGATACAGTAGATGAAGATCTCTGATTCAATGGAGAATCTGGATTATTCTCTGTAAAGAGCTTCAAAATGCTCACCAAGGAAGAAATAGGGTTACCAGCTTTGACATTGTTCAACAATTGAAACTTTTCACCGTTGATGGTGTAACCTTCGGTTAGGGAAGAGGTGTCGTCATCATCTCCATCAATACCATTATCGGTTTGATGAGCCTGTGTTGATAACGGTGGAGGAGATGAATGTATATTATTTTCAACCTTGTGATATATCTGTAGATTACCTTCAACGACAATCGCAAAACCCAAGGTATCATCCAACAACATAATTTCACCTTCTTCTAGTCTTTGAGTCCTCATTGACTTTGTTAGTTCATGAAATACAGGTTTTTCCAAATAACCGAAAATCCTGATGGCGCTCAAAAATTCATCTAGATATGATGTAAAGCCCGATTTGTGTCTCGACTCTGTATCATTCATAAATATGGCATCTGTGTCCTCGATCATTTTCTTGTTTTTTGCCAGGGTTTCATCGTCATCATCAGGTTGCAAATGGGCATAAGCGGTCAAGACCCTGTTCCTTACTATTAAGTAGGTCGTACACATCATCAGGAAAGCACCGATCAGTAATGAAGAAAACGATAGAGTGATATGAAAGTTCGAGGACAGGAAAAGCGAAGGGATTCGTAGTACAAATAGTTTGATGAGATTCCAGGACAGTCTAGTAAGGATAAAGCTTAGAACGGCAAAAACATGATGTATTAAGGACGTAGAAAAAGAAGTTGATTTGATCAACCATCGGAGTAAAAAGTTGTCATCAGAAATTGTGAAATTCAAATGGTCATTTTCCAACAAAAGCTGAGGAACTGTTTTATTGACAGTTATCGAGGAAAATTGCAAAGTAGAATTATTTGACATTGCTCAATCAAAAAAAAAACGATATATTAGAATACAATTACGACAAATTTTTTCCAGCTTACTAGGAACGATTGGCCTTTTTTTCCTTCTCTCGATGTTTTTGCTACTGGTTTGATTCCCTTTTTTTCTATGGAAAAAGACATCAAGCTTTTTTTTTTTTTTTTTTTGCCTTTTACGATGAGATCTAGAGATGAGCTAATAAGATATAAATCGGCGGTGCAGCAAATATGATTAGAAGAGTCGCAAGTGTGGGGAATCGCAATAGAAATAAGTTATTGGTGAGCCCAGATGCCAAGTTTATACAGTTTCCTCAATACATGGATCGTGGAAACCTGATTGTCCACCCAGAGAAATACGAAATACCGACAGATCTGCAGGCTAAGGTACTACTACTTTTATCGAAGGGCGAAAATTTGTATGTAAATAACGGGTGTGGCAGAGGGAAAACCACTGCAGGTTTATGTTTTGCGATAAATCGAGTGTTGAATATTTCGCACAGACGGGATAAGCCTTATTTGAAAGAGGTTAATGGAGATAGCAAGAAGCAGCCGAAATACGAGATCTGGAAATACAGCACTGGGCTTGTCGTGGTACCGAGCAGTTCATTATTACAGTACTACAGAACAGTTATATCCGGGATGAATGTCTCTGAAGAAATAGCGTCGAGAATAAGCTACTTGAACAGAGATGAAGAAACAGCGATTTTGATCACCACACCGAAGGGACTATCACAGCAGCTGTCAGAGAAGAAGAGTATGGAATTCTTCCGAGGGTTGAAGTTCGTTATGCTGGAGAATGCGCCTTGGCTGTTTCGCAAGAAGAAGAAGGAACTGGTGCCCAAGGTTTTGGAAAGTATCGCTCAGCTAAAGCAGAACAAAGTCCGACCACAATTCATGCTGACGGGATACCAGATGAACAACGTAGGTACCACGGAAACTTCAAGGAAGTTGGCGGAGATAACCGAGGATCCAATAAGCCATTTGGGAGGAACAGAGGTTGTGATCCCACTGAGGGACGAGACTGTCCAACTCGAAATACTAATACAAAACGAAAGTAAGTTCAAACGCCTGGAATACAACTCACGGAAATATCAGGGCAGTAAGCTGTTTGAGACGCTATTTCAAGACGACGAAGAGTTAAAGTTCGAAAACTACTTCTGGGACACGCACAGGAAGACAAGAGCAAAATCAAACAGCAAAGTTATCCTAGAAGATGCATTTATCAGCAACCTACGCTCCACCTTGACTTTAACAGGTGACGAAGACAACAGGCAAGTCACGATAGTGATCCCGAACGAGGTTTCGTCGTTGAAGGTGAGAGACAAGCTTGACGGGGGCATCACGCGCAGCGTTGGTGTATTAGAAGACCTGGTGAACGGGGCTTGTTCGGTGAATGTGATCAACGAGCAAGATATGCTACATGTGCCCATCTCGGATACGGTTTTTGCCCTCGGAATTGACTCTGCACGGCATCTACATGTTCTGGTTGGGAAGTCCAAGCACGTGAAGCTAATGTTCCCGGCACAAGACTTCGACGCAGCCGAGTACCACATGCTAGAGCGACTGTTGGTAAAGTGCGGTTTGCGAGTGGGATGAATAGCCAGCCATCAGACACTGGTTACCGTATTCTTCTTTACCTTTGTTTGTGGCGGGACGCTGTTGTCTCTGTGTGTATGGATGTAACTATATACGAATGGTGGCTCGCCAGGCGTAGCCGCCATTTCCGAGAGGTTTCTTGTCCCACGCTGGCGCGTCCTCTCACCAACGGTTTCCCTTGTTTAGTCCGGAGTTTTACTGGGTGTCCCTAATGGAAACAGTGGAAGCCCCGTCACCAGATGCACATACCTTGGTGGAAGTCTTCGGCTGTGGAGTGACATCGAATGAACGTGGTCGCCAGAGGCCTATAACTGGGTGCTACACGTTGCAAAAGAAAAGTGTAGTAATTGGTATATAAGGAACTTGGATATGCTACATTGCCAGTTAGAAGGTTCGATCTTTTTTTCTCTCTCTTACTCCTAAACCATCAACGAACTTAACGGTCCGCAGATAATTTCCCCATATTAACTCGCACAACACTCTAGATAAACAAACTAACAAAATGACTAAAGTTGCTATTAACGGTTTCGGTAGAATCGGTAGATTGGTCTTGAGAATCGCCTTGGCCAGACCAGGTATTGAGGTTGTCGCCGTCAACGACCCTTTCATTGGCAGCGACTACGCTGCTTACATGTTCAAGTACGATTCCACTCACGGCAGATACGAAGGTGAAGTCTCCAGTGACTCCAAGAACTTGATCATCGACGGTAAGAAGATTGCCGTCTTCCAAGAAAGAGACCCTGCTGTCCTACCATGGGGTAAGCTAGGCGTTGATGTCGCCATCGACTCCACCGGTATTTTCAAGGAATTGGACAGTGCTCAAAAGCACATCGACGCTGGTGCCAAGAAGGTTGTCATCACTGCGCCATCTTCCACTGCCCCAATGTTCGTCATGGGTGTCAACGATGAGAAGTACACCCCAGACTTGAAGATCGTTTCCAACGCTTCTTGTACCACCAACTGTTTGGCTCCATTGGCCAAGGTTATCAACGACGCGTTCGGTATCGAGGAAGGTTTGATGACCACCGTGCACTCTTTGACTGCCACCCAAAAGACTGTTGACGGTCCATCCCACAAGGACTGGAGAGGTGGTAGAACCGCTTCCGGTAACATCATCCCATCCTCCACCGGTGCCGCCAAGGCCGTCGGTAAGGTTTTGCCAGAATTGCAAGGTAAGTTGACCGGTATGGCTTTCAGAGTCCCAACCGTCGACGTCTCCGTTGTCGACTTGACCGTCAAGTTGGCCAAGGAAACCACCTACGACGCCATCAAGGCCGCTGTCAAGAAGGCTTCTGAAGGTAAGTTGAAGGGTGTCTTGGGTTACACCGAGGACTCTGTCGTTTCTAGTGACTTCATCTCTGACTCTCACTCCTCCATCTTTGATGCCTCTGCCGGTATCCAATTGTCTCCAAAGTTCGTCAAGTTGGTGTCCTGGTACGACAACGAATACGGTTACTCTACCAGAGTCATCGACTTGGTTGAACACGTTGCCAAGGCTTAAGAGAAGTTTTGTTTTTTCCCTTTTTCCCGCTTGTAAATTGGCGGTCCGTTTTTAGAAAATCTATAGAGTATCGCTTCTCTTTTCCCCTTTTATGACTTACGTAACGAGAAAATAAACATGATCTTTTTTTTTAAAAACCCCATTTTACTTAGCTTCATCTTCCTTTTTGAGGTATTCCATTTCGAAAAAAAAAAAAAAAAGAATGTGAAGAATATAGCACGCTCATCTAGCTACACTTTTATTTGCTTTTTTGTTTTCCCTCTGCATTTCTCTCTACTCAACTCAACTCAACTATATATACATATACACACTATTAATGATCACTTTTTGTTGCGGTTGGTAGTAGTTTTAGAGACTTTCTGATACTATCGACACCTTTCAACAAGTCTTGTTCCGAAATCACTAGAGGAGGAGCTAGCCTGATGATGTGTTCATGGGTTGGTTTGGCCAATACACCTTCATCCTTCATCAATAGGCATAGATCCCATGCGGTTCTGCCATTTGCCTTTGTTGGGTCGATGACGACTGCAGTTAATAGACCTCTGCCACGGACTTCTGAGATAATGCCGTTGGACTCCTTCTGCAGTTTTTTAAGCTCGTCTTGCAACAATTTACCCAAATCTTGTGCTCTTTGAACCAAATTCTCCTTTCTGACAACCTCCAACGCCGCAATCGCAACACGTGAAGATAGCGGATTACCGCCATAAGTAGAACCGTGGGAACCTGGCTCGAAACACAGCATGATGTCTTTGGAAGATAGAACGCAAGAAACTGGCAAAACACCGCCAGAGATGGCTTTGCCTAGTAGGACAACGTCTGGCTTGACATCTGGAGAGTGTTCGTAGCACAACATCTTACCAGTACGCGCAATACCGGTTTGGATCTCATCGCACATCAACAAAACGTTGTACTTGCGACACAAGGCTTGGACCTTGGTCAAGTAATCCCTTGGTGGGACAACGATACCGGCCTCACCTTGGATTGGTTCCAACAAGATAGCAGCGATACGGTCGCCGGCGTTTTCGAAAGCTAGCTCGACGTCCTCGATGACACCGTACCTCAGGTATTGAGAGTCGGTTCCTGGAATCTTGGCGCTGGTAGTCTCTAAAAATGGACCAAAGTTTTTGCGAGAGTCATCATCGGTGGATAGAGAAATCGCACCAAAAGTACGGCCGTGGAAGTTGTCCTTGGCACCGATGATAATAGCCTCGTTTTCTGGGATACCCTTTTTCATGTAACCCCATCTTCTGGCCAACTTCAAAGCGGTTTCGACCGCTTCGGCACCGGTATTCATCGGCAACACCATTTCGTAGTTGAAAAATTCGGTGACATACTTAACGAAGGCGGCAAACACATCGTTGGAGAAAGCTCTAGACGACAAAGTCAACTTAGAGGCTTGATCGACCAAAGCCGCCACAATCTCTGGATGACAGTGGCCTTGGTTAACCGCGGAGTACGCGGATAGAAAATCTAAGTATTCGTTACCTTCAGGGTCCCAGACATGGGCTCCAGAGGCGCGATGGAATACGACGGGTAATGGATGGTAGTTATGAGCAGAGTATTCTTGTTCGTATTGAACGGTTGTCTTGGAAGACAAGTTGAAGTCAATGGTAGACATATTGTTCTAGATTAGTTGTTCTTTGACGTTTGTTTTTACAAAGAAAAAGATGTGAGAAGAAGGAGGGATGAACACAACTAAAAAACCTATTCTTGCTTAAATATATACTTGTATTTCCAAGGAAGCGGGGAGTCATGCAATCGTTGATCAGCAATGAAAGGGAGTGGGAGGGGGAAATGCCTTGTGATTAGACGCGTTTGTAAAATTGCGTCAAGTATTCGCTATCAACAGTGCATAGAGGAAACAAGTTCGCTATCACCAGTGCATAGGGGAAAGTGTTGATATTCGTACTGTATGATGTTCCGTTAAGAGCAAGAGCAAGACGGAGCTGGATTTAGGTGGCCAAAGAGAGCATCCCTGATCATAGCGGGAATCCGAGAGAAAGGGCGGACATTCTGTAGTATACCGTTACTGGTCAGAAGATGGACTAGGCGTAAGAGGTTCGGTCGTAGACTATGAAGTAACGTGATCAGAGAGGGAAAAGCAATACTATTCATTTCCCTCCCTCCCTTTTCATATCTGTCCCAGAAACCAATTCGGAAACGATTTACTCTGAGTGATCCCGTACGGAGGAATTTTGTATCACGTGAATGTATCGTGATCAGGACCCACACACCTTTGTTTACAAAATAATGAGTGGTATGCGGTGTATGGTTGTTTTATGTTTTGTAAACACACACCCCCCTCGGTGGCAGTGCCCTCGAGCCCTCGGATGTTTCGAGAGTATATATAAGTCTCAAAGTGAAAATTTTCCCTTGCGGTTCAGAAGGAGGTCCTTTGCTTTTCTTCAATTGATTATCATTTTTTTTTTTTATTCCCCCAGAGTCCGTCCCTAAATTACCCCTTTGGTTATAACGACCGTTAAAATAACAACAAATATGGCTACCGAATCTCCAGTGAAAAGACAACACCAAGCTGCTATCCAGACTCAACAAGAGCAGTACCAATTTCAAAATGAGCTAAGCACCATCGGCATGAGAATCAGACAAAGCGTTGATCAAGGCTACAGAGTTCCAGAGCCACCTAGGACTACCACCCAAGCCGGGTTTTCCAATGTCTGTGTGCAAGATAACTCTAACTTTACTATCCCAGAATACAAACGTGTTCCACTTCCATCTGCAAAGCAACCACCAATGTTGGTTAACCAACGCACTGTTTCCAGCTCTAGCTCTCTGGAAATGTGGGAAGACAAGTTGGACGAGAGGTTGAACAATATCGATAATGACATCATGAGGAACAAGCTCGGTGCTGGCGACTTCATGTTGGGTGGTACAAAGAGAGCATTTGGTGAATTGGAAGACTGGTGATTTTTGAGGTGTAAAAGAACTTTCCATTTCTTACTGCATTAATTACAAAACTCCTAGCGAGTATGTGTACACTACTGGGTCTTATCGAATAGCATTAAATAGCTGTGTTTATGGGTTTAAACAAG
Source organism: Lachancea kluyveri NRRL Y-12651 (assembly GCA_000149225.2). NCBI lineage: Eukaryota > Fungi > Ascomycota > Saccharomycetes > Saccharomycetales > Saccharomycetaceae > Lachancea > Lachancea kluyveri. The sequence goes on along the minus strand of CM000693.1, from coordinate 1,486,277 downwards.
CAACTTTTTCGTGATGTTAGTGAATGAACTTTACCTTTTTTTTTTCTTCTTTTCTTTCGGAGCTGGACATAGCATTGACAGCTTTGTGTCTGCCTAATAGTCCATAAGGGAAGGTAACCACTCAAAAGGCCAAAAGACATTGGCACATGGATCATCCGTGGAACGAAATTCTGTTTCTGGTGGTAGTATCTATTGGAAACGGTACAAACAGGCGACGTACCGGTTTCCATTGGTCCCGTCTGACCAAAGAGCAAAGGCGTTCCATATGATTGGTGCAACCACTAGTGACAAAAAGTCCAGGTAGGTTTCCGAGTGATCTCCTTTCACACGCCAAAGTTTTGAAGGTGAAACAGAGATTTCACCAGGAGGGTATTGAAATTTCTGAGACAGGAGAATGGTGATAACTCCTTAAATACTATATCGCATCCCTACTTTAAAGCGGAAGTCTTTAGAGTGGCGATGGGAAAGGGCGCCGATCTGGTCAGACAACCGTTAAATACAACGGATCCCACTTCATGTTGTATAGGCAAATATACTTATGTTATTCATAACAATCTTACTATTCAATATCGGCACTAGCTTCTCCTAGTTATTTCTCTCTCTCTCTCTTTTTATTTTTATTTTTATTTTTATTTTTTTCCCTTCTGATATGACTGCCAGTTTTCCTCACTATAACCAAATCCCCTGTTGTCACATGTTTCGAGAACAGTCGAAAAAAACAAGAAAAAGAAAAAAGCTAAGAAATACGGAAAATAACCAGGAGAAACCTAGTTCGAAGAAATACACTTGGCAAAAGCAAGAGCAGCAGCCATGGGCAATAGTGATTCCAAGCTGTCCAATTACAGGGACCACGTGTTCAAATTGGCCGATCATGATACTATACCATTGTATTCTAACTCTGCCACTGTCGAAAGTATAGCCAAGTATTATAAACTTAAGAAAGAAGGTGGTGGGATTGATCCTTTCTCCGAGTTCTACAACTACTTGGCTCATGAACCAACAACTGCCGCAGAAATTTATGGTTTAATCACCTCGCAAGAGCTAAGGACGATCTATGAGTCCAACGAGACAAATTTTAGCAACCTTGTCAGATTCACCTCCTTTAAAATCTGCTCCCTAACAAATGACTTGCAATCTAAGCAGACTTCGATTTCTAATTTCAACAGGTTGAAAAATGAATTGTTGAATTGCGTGCGAATTCTGACTAAAATTATACCTATCTTTTTTGAAAAAGACTCAGATTGTTCACACGAGCTCACCATCTTTTGGAACAGGAATAGCAAAGAAGTCTTTAACTATACTGAAAATGCATCCGCAGACTCTACCGCTATTGTTGCCACTAAAGGTACTGCACTCTCACCCGTGAGCTCTTTAACGGATGAAGTTGATGATTTGGCTTCGGTAAGAGTCTCCGCAGATTACCAGAGTAAGATATCACCCGACTCACTACGTGTTGCCATCAAAAATGGTGTTAATACAGAAGATTTGGTTCCACTAGGCGTATTTTTGTTGCAGTCGTGTCTCAAACTGCTATTTATGGAAGGTTTTACTTTGCCGCTCTCTAGTCATGACCTAAGTGCGTTAGGTTGTGTATCCAACTTTCTCTGGGAAAACGGTATCAACACTTCAGAGGCTTCTTATAAACCAGCTATACCAAGTTTAGACTGCAACAGACTAGAAGTTTTGAGACTTGTACTCACGTTGTGCTCCAAACAGTTATACAGCCGAGGTTTGAACAGATTTTTATCCGTTATGTGTACTTCGATGCCAGAATATGGTACCATCTGTTTACTTTCCTCTCTATTAAACTTGGTCTGTCGCTCATGTCGTGATCATGATGAAAACAACGGTCTAAACTATCCAACTAACTCCTATAGTAACTCAATGAAGTATTCAAACATGGTAGCTTTGAGGAAGTCGCTGGTCATCTCTTCAATTCAACTGCTCAACTTGATGTTATGCTTTCAAATTCCTTCCTCTATCAAGCATGAACTATATGACTTTCTCTACAGCTTAAACCTGTATCACACTGAGGTCGAAATCACGAACATGGCAACTTCTTATTTCTCGACATTGAATAAAGAGTTCGACATGAAGTTAATACTCATTTCTTTAGCCAAATTGTTCAAAAGACCTATGGACTTGGCTATTGAAAATGAATCTAATCCATTCAATTTGTTGAACAATAACTCTGGTGGCAATAAGAGGGCTTCAGTAGCTAGCACCTCTAGTGGAAGCTCTAATTATGCTCCCACTAACAACGATTTGCCAAATATTCCAACTTTATCGTTACAGGTTATTGTTTTGCTGTGGGAATTGATGAAATGCAACAAATCGGTGGAAAATTATGTTGCAGACAAATACGCCAATAAGCTGCTAATCATTTGCATTTATTATCTGAAATACTACTCCGATTTTCCCCAATGGAATAACACTCTTATTCCTGTGGTGAGTGGAGTAGCCACCTACTTATCATCAAGGAAACTTGTGTTATCAAAGATGCTTGACCCATTCAATGTGAACTATTACACAAACAAGCTACCCAATTTTTACAAGTTATCTAGCGGGAACATAAACAATATCACTTACAGGGATTTCGCAATTATCCAGCTTTCTAACATTGCAATTGCGCAGGTGAGTAAAAACTTGCCTTTGAAGTCATATGTTTTTGAATTAATCTACAACATGTTGCCAGTTCCCCAAGATTTGAAAGATGAGGAACTGGTACAGTTGTCTTCGGTTAAGAGGGGCAGGTCCCAAGGCCTAAGCTATAATGCAGCTACAACGTTAATTCATTTGATTTCAAAGATAGCTAATGTGACCTTCTTATCTACTCCTAGCGAACACATGCCAAGTACACGAAGTTCCACGGCTTCTGCAAATACCGTGGCCTCTTTGGCTAATACTCTACCTCCAGTAACTACAGTTCAGAATAAACTTTACATGTATTCACCAGGGTTGAAGCTTGATCTTTTGGCACTTCTTCTCAGGGCAGTAGTGGTTTACGTCCTATTTTATTATCAAGATTCTAAAAATCTTCTATTTGCATTGTGTCGCCATGCGAAAATTATTTATCATTTGAATGATGTTATCGATGATATATCAGAATCCTTGAGCCAGACGGCTGGTGAAAGCAGTGATGATACGAGCAGCGACGAAAACACAGCATCCGGAATTGCTACTTTTGACACATCGGCGATAGTAAAAAATCCCGCTATGATTAATTACTTCCAGGAAACCGAGCGTGGAAATTTATTAAACAATGGAACTTCAATGACGGAGGGTGATAGTGGTGAATTTTTGGTTTCGCAACCCTTATTTTACGAAAATGAAATTGATGATCATGATCAGGATGAAAAAATCTCTCAGGTCGGCTCCACTTCTGCAGGCAAAAGTATTGCATTACATGAACACTTAGATTATACTTTCGATCCAGTGTCGGTATCGATGGAACTCTTCACAAGTTTGAGACCCGAACGCCCCTTAGGAATGACTTTGAAGTATAAAGCTAAAAGGAAATATAATCAACCTTTGAATAAATCATGGCTAGGCTCTAGCTCGCTGTATTTATTGACGAAGATTATTCAAATCGTTAGCAACCAGTTTCCACAAATCATTAAAATCAGTGCAGCTGATTATTTTAAATTATTAAGTGAGGTTGGCAACTTTGAGAAAGAATTTCAAGACTTGATAGCCCCAATTATACCATTGGAAATATCTGCTATGAGTAACAACTTTCAAACATTGAGTGTTGAATGGAATAGAAGCAGTAATCAGCTCGCTACTACTTGGTATCATTCGGTTTTATGGTCTGATATCTTTGACAAAAATAGCTCTCCCTTCACCAATCCTACTGGGGTTAATAACAACGAAAAACAAGATAATAACCAACAGCCTCCAACTACGCCATCTTTAGAGAGATGGAACTCGCATGGTTCCGCAATATCAAGAACCAACAGTAACAATAGCTCCATAGTCAACTATTTTGGAAATGGCGGTACTCCGAATCATCAAGAATCTGAGAGTCTCTCCAACAGCACGCCTTCTAGTCCTAATGTTGGTGGTGGTTTGGCGTCATGGTTTGGCGGAAAAAGTGCAAATGGTGGAAATAATGCGAACGAGCGTCAATCTTCCTTGTTCAGACTCTCTTGGGCAGGATTCGGCAAGACTGAACATGATGGAACAATCGATGAAGAAGGTTACGATCAAAACACAAAAACTCCTGTCCCAAGCAAGAGGAGTTTGTTTATTTTGGATTTAGACATTTTAAAACCTAACATTTGGGTTGGTACTCATGTTAAGCTGTTCAAGACAACGATTGATGAAAAAGAAGAGTTTTCCTTTATAGACATGACATCTTCTCTATTGAGGAAGTTCAGGTTCAACAGCAGCGTTGGTAGCAACTCAACAGAGGGGAATGGGAATGTGAACGGAGCTTCTACAAACCTAACATCAGTAAACTCCAGACCTTGGACACCGAAAAACTCACATAATAGTAATGGGCCTGTTCCAACGATAAGAAACTCCAATAATACGTGGGAATGAATTCCCGTTACTATAGTACAAAACTAAAATAAAAATGTATATAATAGTTCATACATCCTCTCTTGAAAAGTCACCTTAATACCTTCTTCTGCCCTTCTTTTGTACTACCTCAAAGCCATCTTCATCAATGATAGGCTCCAGGTTAATCTGTTGTTGCTCGTCAACATCCATGTCAACATCTTGGGATTCTTCTTCATTGTAATCCTCTTCATCTTCGCTGTCAGAGACATCCGGATTCAAAGGGTCATCCTTCACTTGAACAACCCTTTTGTTGGATTTGTTCTTCTGTTTCTCCTGCCAGGCCAGGTATAAGCTTTCAACGGTGGAATAATCCAACGCTTGGCATTGTTTGTACAACTCGATAATGCCATTCGCAATAAAGGCAGCAGAATCATCTTCAACGTTGGTATCAAATTCGTCGACCATAGCGTATAATAAAGTTTCTTCAATCAAGATAGTCTCCACAACCTTTTCCGTTTTAAATAAGTCAACAATAATAGCTGTAATCCAATCTCTTTTTTCGGCAGAATCTGGGCCTCCCCATTGGTTTTCAACAGCAACATCCAATGCATCCCATTTGTAGATCATCATAGAGACACCTAATTCGAACCTTGCTTGTTGCTTTTCGTCTTTGAAAAGTAGGTTGTTAGCTCCTTGTGGTGCCTCTACACAATCAGGTTCGTTCTGGTACTGGCTCATTTTTATTATTCTTTTTTTTAGAGTTCAGTGGAATAATTACAACTGATCAGTTACAGGATTTAGCATGAGATGAGCAGAGATGAATAACTCTAAAATTTTTCATTAATACCGAGGTTTTTCACGTGACAAAAACGAGGGTAGGAGTACAGAGGAGAAATTCTGAAGGAGTGGATAAGAGCCATTTCCGTTGAGAAGCAAAATGGAAAAAGGCATTCAACTTCGATTGTTTTTAGAGCAAAGCTTGACCAATAATGTCTCGGTTTAGTACAAAGGAAGCACATGAGAATACTAAGAAGATTAATGCAGCTCTTAAGGTGATTGAGAGTAAGCCTGGCGACGCTCGAAAAAACAGAATTACCAGTACTGATCTTAGTGTGTATGAGCTGGAAGATGGTACAACTGTTTCTACCAAGGGTAGGGTAGTTAAATCTGTTCCTCCAGTAGCTCGTCGTTCTCCAACAGACTCCGAACTATTCTTATCAAATGGTTTACCTAATCATGTCTTTCTGAGAGAACATTTCAGGAAGGAGGGCCGTTTAACGGAGGCTCAGACACTGAAACTTCTAAATATGGCCACGGACTGCCTTTCCAAAGAGCCTAATTTACTTTCGGTTCCAGCTCCTGTAACTGTTTGTGGTGATATACATGGCCAGTATTACGATTTATTGAAGCTGTTTGAGGTAGGAGGTGATCCTGAATCTACGCCTTACTTGTTTTTGGGTGACTATGTGGACCGGGGTTCTTTTTCTATCGAGTGTTTGCTCTACCTTTACAGTTTGAAGTTGAACTATCCAGATCACTTTTGGCTTCTAAGGGGTAACCATGAATGTAAACATCTAACTTCATATTTTACCTTCAAGAGCGAGTGTCTGCATAAGTATAGCTTGAAAGTGTATGAGTCGTGCTGTCAATCTTTTAACACACTACCTCTAGCAGCAGTTATGAACGGCCAGTACTTTTGTGTTCATGGCGGTATCTCACCAGAACTACAAACTGTTGAGGATGTTAATAGGATCAACAGATTTAGAGAAATTCCCTCCAGAGGTTTAATGTGCGACCTCTTGTGGGCCGATCCAATAGAAACTTACGATGAAGATGCGGAAGATTTATCCACTGATAGTTTCGTTCCGAACAATGTCAGAGGCTGTTCCTTTGCTTTTACTTACCAGGCTTCGTGTGAATTTTTACAGAGGACAGGTCTTCTATCCATTATTAGAGCACATGAGGCACAGGATGCAGGCTATAGAATGTACAAAAATACCAAGACTTTAGGGTTTCCGAGTTTGCTGACTTTGTTTAGTGCACCAAATTATTTGGACACGTATAAAAACAAGGCCGCTGTTCTAAAATATTCTGAAAATGTTATGAATATTAGACAGTTCAATATGTCACCTCATCCATACTGGCTACCAAACTTCATGGATGTCTTTACCTGGTCCTTACCGTTTGTGGGCGAAAAGGTTACAGAGATGCTAGTATCGATTCTAAATATTTGTACTGAGGAAGAATTGGAAGAGGATACACCAATTATTAAAGAAAATGTCGGTAAACCTGACACTGTCAATGGTACAGTAACTGGAACGCCTGTAGACGTGCCAAAAAAATCTTCGATCTTGGAAGATGATGCTAGGAGGAGGGCATTAAGGAATAAGATTATGGCCATTGCTAAGGTTTCCAGGATGTACTCTGTATTAAGGGAGGAAAGTGATAAAGTCGAGTACTTGAAGAACATCAACGCAGGTATACTACCCCGCGGAGCTTTATCTAATGGGAGTGAAGGGTTAAATGAAACTTTATCAAACTTTGAGAGAGCGCGCAAGAATGATTTAATCAATGAGAGGTTACCACCATCTCTAGATGAGGCAGGAAAACGGATGGACCAATATTACCAAGAGATAGCTAAAAGGGCACATACGAAATGAACATCACTTGTATGGTAACATGGACTCTCCCGCTAACTTTTTTTTTTCTTCATTTTCTTTTTTTTACAAGATAGCAACGTGTTATTCCTTTTCTATTCTATTCTTTTATTATTTTTTTTCTTTGTTCAAGCCTTTAAGTATAGAGGTGTTTCAATATACAGAACCATAAAATTTATAAAGTACAAAAGCCAATAGTTCTTACCGAAACGCTAGGTGTGCCTTAGTTGTACAAACGTTTTTCGTAAGAGTGCAAGTTTTGGACACCACCTTCCAATTGAGCAGAGGCAGTTCTGAATTCAAATCTGATTTCACCGTTGTCAACATTTTCTCTCATAGCGTCCAAAGATTTGACACCAATATCTTGGCAGGAGTGTTGTAGACCGTTGTACAAGTATGGGATGTACTTCTTGACGGACCCCTTGTCCACAACAGCACCGGAAACACCTTGTGCAACGAAGACCTTGTCAGATTCAGAAAAGTAACGAGAAGTGGAAGCGTTACCCATAACATCGGTCTTCTCCATAGCATCGACAGAACCCATACCACGGTAGCTCTTTAAACGCTTACCATCTCTGTAAAAGTATTCACCTGGGGATTCAGTGGTACCAGCCAACATACCACCCATCATAACAGTGGAAGCACCTAAAGCGATAGCCTTGGTGATGTGACCAATATTTTGAACACCACCATCAGCAATACATGGAACACCAAATTCATTTGCAAACTTTGTGACACTGTAAACAGCGGTACCTTGTGGTCTACCACAGGCCATGACTTCTTGAGTAATACAGATGGAACCAGAACCCATACCGATTCTCAAACCATCAGCACCAGCGGCGATCAAGCTAGCAGCTTGTTCTCTGGTGACAACGTTACCAGCAATAACTTCCAAATTTGGATAGGTTTCCTTGATCCATCTGATCGTATCTAATTGGAAAACAGAGTTACCTTGAGAAGAGTCCACGACAACGACATCCAAACCGGCCTCGACCAACTTGTTCAATCTTTCCCTGTCAGCAACAATGGTACCGATGGCAGCACCACACAACAATTGTTTAGTGGTAGCAGACTTAGAGGCCAATGGGTAAGATTGGTTCTTCATCAAATCGGTTCTAGACAACATGGAGACCAAGTTACCTTCCTCGTCAACAATTGGCAACTTACCCTTCTTTGTCTTTTTCAAAATGTCGTTACCTTCAGTTAAGGTAACACCCTTCTTACCAGTGACCAAGTCAGTGGTCATGATTTGAGATACTGGCAAAGAGTCATCTTCAACAAATTGGATATCACGAGAAGTGACAATACCAACTAACTTGCCTGCAATTTTACCGCTTTCTGTTTTTAGTGAATTAGTTAGTAATCATGAATTTTGGATGGTTGGTGCCCCTCCTTCAAGTCTCCAAAAATGGAAATGGAAATGAAAAATTGAAAAAACAAAAGAGAATTTAAGGTAAAAGTACAACATCAGGAAAAAAGGTTTTCTACAAGATCGTTTGATCGACAGTCAGTAGAACGAAAGTTATTATAATTTTAAGAAAATTGATCATCACGTAAAAGTATCTTTTTCTTTTTTCTTCTTTTTTTTTTCTATTTTTTTCCTTCCAGGAGAATTGGAAGATGATACCAAATAAGGATGTGTAATAGACATACCAGTAACTGGAAAACCAGCGAAACCAAATTGTTGCTTCATCTTCTTAGCCTCACCAACGGTGGTGGAGGAAGAAATGACAACTGGAAAGTTAATGAAACCATTTTCGTACTTCTTAACCTTTCTAACCATTTCAGCTTGCTCATCTGGAGAACAGTTGTGGTGAATAATACCGATACCACCCAAAAGAGCCATATGAATAGCCATTTCTGATTCAGTGACGGTGTCCATTGGAGAGGAAACGAATGGTGCATTCAAGGTAATCTTCTTAGTTAGCTTGGTTTGCAAGGTAACTTCAGAAGATGGAAAGTCGATTTTACCTGGCAAAATCAAGAAGTCGTTATAAGTCAAACCACCTCTAATCTTAGAGTCCATCAATTGGCTGACGGATAAACCGTCCTTTTCTTCAAAGGTTTTCAAGTATTCTAGAGCGGTGACAGGGTCTCTGTAGGACATGGCTAAAAATATGGAAGTCGAGTAGGAATTACTTATGTAGAGGAATATACAAACAAACCCATCTCCAAAAAAACAGTTCCCAACCCAGTGAGAGTAAAATAGCAAGAGAGAAAAAACGGATGAGAAATGAGAAAAAAAGTGAAGTATTTATACTCATCGAAACTATGAAGCTCATCGCAAATGAAAAAGGAAAAAAATAAAAAAGAAACGTTGAAAAAATTTTTTTAGACTCCCCGCGAACGGCGTCGCAGCCCTATAAACTCCGTACACCCCGTCTATCGCTTTTTTTTAAGGATGTAAAGCCTACCAAGGGCTGTACGGCTTATCCGTCGAATAATAACGCCGACCGGATACTAATGACGGTTAGTCGTACGGATATGCCATTCTAAGCGGCTCTGGTATCGGTAGCTCCGAGTTTTGTTATGGTATTCGGCGTTCAGATTGCCTGTTCTCTTGATTCCCTGAGCTTAGCGAAGCATGATCCCCGGCTTCACAGATAACTCGTTTTCTCTTGTTCTAATTTATTCCTTTTCTATTTCATATTAAATATGGTTGACTCTTTCCGGAAAAATCAACATTACGTGCGTACATGGTGATATGTGTATATGTTGCAGATGTGCGCAATGAGTTAAACAGATCCATTTTTTCGTAACCGGGTTTTGGGTTACCGAAACCAGGTTAAAAGTGAGTATCTCTGTACCAAACGGGTCACAAACCCATTCACTATTTCGTTACCCGGAAAAACCATACTTATTGTGCACATCTGGTATGTCGATAATTATAATATTAGAAATAGTTGCAAAAACAAGGATAAGACAGCGTCTAGTAACGAAGACGTGCTGTTAGGTGAAGTGTGCTATGTTTCGATCTTTTCAGGAGATCGCTACTTGTGACTAACATTCTTGTGTGTTTTTCTGAGCAAGCCCAATTATTTAACCTCGTTGCATGATTTTCTTAGAAAACATGAATTTGAAGAGGCAACTGGAATTTAAAATGTGAATCCAAAATTTCTCTGTTTCAAAAATAAACAAACAAAGAAGAAAGAACGAAGGATTACACATTCGTAACGCACCCCGAAGTTGTATATAGACCCATCCGCTGTCATTCAGCTTTAAATCAGCTTTGAGAGCTAGTCTCGAAATGAGAATACTTAAAGTAGTACAATCTTTTTATTTTGAGTACAAACTAAGCTAAAAGACAATACAAAGTCAGGGGTATACGTGGATTTTAAAATCGAGAGAAACGCAAAGTTTTTCCCAATTTTTTCCTTATTTTTTTTTGTTATGACTAAAAAACGAGGTTTTCTTGTACCACGTAATTCAGTATGAAGCCAAGGTTAAAGAAGCGTTGTAGTTTTTCTCAGTGTAATCCCAATAAAAGGTTAGTTCAGTGACGTTGGTACCGCTCTTTGAAATTTCACAAGTTTTCGCATAATCTAAACCTTCCAATCTTTCATTGGAATAGTCGACGAAATCATTCATTGGGCAAGAGAAACCTGGACCAGATGAGCAGGATTCAATTGGAATTACAGCGTCGTTTACAATGTATCTAACAAAGCTTTCGTTGCCACATTGGAACTTTTCTGTGTAGATACGGGCACCCATAGGAACCATCCAAGCTTTGTGATAGACATGATCGCGGAATGGGACGTAAGAACTGTTCAATTCTTCACCGTTATCAAACAGACCAACAGTCGCCAAGTAGTTTTCGATATCGGTGTCGTGAGCAAAATTTAACCAAATTTTGTTTTCCAAGTCATCGCTTTGTTTTAACAGCTCAACAGAAGCGTTGAAAAGAACGGACCCAATAGGCTTGATAACAGAGTTACCTGGACCGTCTTCGTAGTATCCTTGCAGATCGTTCCAATAAGAGTATTGAATGAAGTCCTCTTCGGTAAAAATCTCACACATTGGACTGTAACCACGAACGTTGATCTCATAAGCACACCATTGGAACAATAGCTGTACATCTTTTTGTGTGATGTTCAAGCCCTTGTTTTCCTTTGTTAATCTGGAAGAGATATCTTTCAAGTATTGGGTAGAAAAGTTGCCTAAGACGTCATAACGTTCATCTGCGTCCCAGGTGTAGCATGAACTTGCTGGGGTTAAAGAGTTTGCACCCATAGATGATTTTTCACTTAGGATTTGAATGGAAGAGTTTATACCACGGCCAAGTCCAGAGGCAAAGTTAACGGCAGTATCATAGACTCTCTTATTGGAAGAAGTAAAGACGGGAAGTTCAGTAACATTTTCGAACAAATCATTGTATTGCTCGTAGAATAGTCTACCATGTTGCTTAGCATTCGCCTCACCGGTGTAAGGGTTCAATGGGTCCATTGTGTTCTCAGCAGTAACCTCTTCTTCCAAGAGGTTATCACCGTAAATGAAAAAGTCATAGTCATTTAAGAAGGATAAATTGCCCTTGAGTGGCTTGGAGTAGTTACCAAACTTGTAGTATATATTTGCTAGCTGTTGGCCTCTACTTATAGAAGGAAATCTTTCTCCGTGTCTGGCAAACATTTGAACTTGTTCCAAGGAGCATTGCGATGGAACTTCGGTGGAGATGCCATAGTCACCAGGGAATGAGAAGTAAGGTGCGGCTCCACCCAAGTACTTAAAGATGTCTTCTTGAGAGCCAATTTTGGATGAGTCCTTAGCTACTGGGAACGCTTCAGCGCCCAGAGCTAACAATAAAAATGGTAAACCAATCATTTCTTGCTGATCTAATTTGAATTACATTGTAAAACTAGACTACAGAATATCTCGCAATTTATACGAGTCTATTGATCCAATGTGCCAAGAAAGGCATCGATGCCCTCACCTCGAGGTGTTTTTTTTATGCTCTTACTTTCCTTTTCGTAGCGTCGTAGGCAACTGTATTCGGTAATACATTCATATTGTATTCGATTAAAGGAATTATAGTCACGTGATAAATAAATCGGGAAAGAATTTTTGGTTACTTTTTATGAGGGTCAATATGAAAACGGGGTTCCATAGTGTCAACAGAATGAATAGAGAAGGTTTATCTTCTCTTATAGATTCCTTACTGAAGGAGAAGTGCAGTAAAGATGTCACCAGAGGATGTACTACAACAGAGGGCGGAAATTCAAGCATTCTTGGGAACTCTTATAACTGCTCATCGAAAGCTACTTCTAGATGTCCAAGATACGAATCGGTTGGAGAAAGTTCGCAAGGACATACTGATCTGTTTTAATGATATTTGCACATTGAATGGGATGCTAACATCTTTAGATGGCGACAGTGGTATAAGAGTCCAATTGCAAGTGCTAGAGAAATGGAACGACAGACTAGAGAAACTAGGAAAGAAAGAACAAAATATAAATAAGGAGATGTCATATTGGCAACTCTCAAGAGAAAGGAAGAGTAACCCTAAAGATAACAAAAGCGAAATTTTTACTATAAGGGGAAACTATCATGAGTTTCTTAGCAAATACATCGATATCATAGGCATCGCAAATACATCTTTAGCCGAACGACATACGGACGACGATGAAACTCATGAAATGGATAAATCGGAGCTGGTGAATAGCATAGTTTTGTTGGAGGATTGCAATGACCAGATAACCTCAGAGATCACCCAATTGGAATCTTTACTGCAGAATTTTAGAAAGGACCAGGTGTTCATATTTAATGAACTAAAAAGGTGCAGGGGAAAGGTGGATAGTATCTTGGCTCAATTTGAGGAAGAGCTGGCCGATGTAAGACAGTCTCAAAAAAAAATCTTGATGAGGTTAGGTCTACTAAAGAACAAAGATTCCTCAATAACTACAAAAATGTGGAATCTGTCTCTCGATAAAAACTACAATGATAACGAGTTCAAAGATGCATTAGGTCATGCGCATGAGTTCATCTCTATGAAGATTGAATTTCTGCACGATCAACTAGGCAAGGCTAAAGAAGAAACTCATCGATTGCAACAACAAAGGAATTTTTGGGAAGATTGTTTAGGCCTGGTAGGAAGGTTGGAAAGCAGCTTGAGAGAAAAGTTGGTATCCAACCCAAACACTCCTCCTGCTGAATTACTGAAGTCAATTTGGCAAACAATTTCACAGCTAAAAGAGATTTCGTCACTCACAGAGTGTAAGGATTTACAAAGGTGTGTTGATAACGAGATAGAAGTACTAGAGCGTGCATGCGAAGAACTCGATAGCACACAAAAAGCTGCTATACCGAATGCTCAGCCCTCCTCTAATAAAGAAAAGAGCCTTGAGTTTTTAGTTAAAAAAACGTCCCCACCAAAGGCCGAAATTACAAAGGAAACAATTCCATCTCTCTCTAATTCTTTAGTTCAGCTAAAACAATCTAATTCGAACTCACCTGGGAAGTTACAGAAAGAGGATTAAAGTCCGGAAGACGAGTCACGTATGAATATACTATTCTGTAAAGAAAAGTACTAAATAATGCGGAGAAAGGGAAGGGATGATAACGAACTAACTTCCTCACCTTCTATGAGGATGTTGCTTCTTCTTAGGTATAAAGGGGTTATTTGACTTTTGACGTGCTTTTCGAGATTCTCTACTACTACCATCTTTAGGTCTCGGGATATAACCACCGGTGCGTGTTGCGTTTGGTGGTGGGGGAACTTGGTAGAGATTGTTGTGGTGTGGTTGCTGGTACTGGTGATTTTGCTGCTGATGGTAGTTGTTGTCACTATTAAAAGGTTCTTGGTAAAGCTTAGTACTATATCCATGGTTGTTTTGAGGTTGAGCATTATGACTTTGGTAGGGTGGTGCTCTCTTGTCATGATCAGATTGCATGGATGAATTAGCTTGTCTATAATTTCTTAGTTGTCCAGAAGTTGCTTTAGAGTTATAAATTTGCTGGGAGGGAACTTGAACGTGTGATTCGAAAGCACGGCGAGTGCCTTTATCTCTTGTATCCATTGCGATCCCGCTGGACACCGATGTAGGTGTAACGGATGGATCATAATCATCACCGTCATCTGAATCAGAATATGCTACTTTGGAGGAGGGAGGAGGGGATCTTATAGGTTTCTGTGGTACTGCTGTCTTCATATGAAGTTTGTTCCCCTGTTGGCTATTTTCCGTTTGTTTACCCGCCGATTTGACGTTTCCTTTTTTAGTAGTTGAGCTTACGTCGTTGATTATTTCATTTGACAAATTGGTATCTGTGTTTAGATCTTGTGTCTTTTCCTCTCTCGTTTGAGTATGGAACCCTGAAGGCAAAGTTTGTGATATACCGGGCACGGAGACTTCGGTTGATGCCTCCTCCCTAATTTTTGAGCAATTACCCAGTTTCAGTTTTGTTTGGTCCACAAATTCCGAGGCTTCGGTCTTATATCCGGCAGATTTTTTGGAATCTTCGAATTCAGCTGAACCTTTAGACCCTTCTGTATCCTGGTTCTGCGAAAAAGTTGTGTTCATACTGTTTTGATCAAAGAATGTTATCTCGTCAGAAAACCGCACGTTTCTTGGATCCTTTTTGGTCTTATTTTTATCAATACTTCTTGAAAGAGGCTCATTATTGAGTTCTTTAATATGTGGTTTACTTGCTGTAATCTCCACAGCCAATGAAGGCCCACCGAAGATAGACGATTTTTTCTTCGTTCCAGTGACATGAGGCGTTGGATTCTCCAACTTCTGTTTCTTTTTAACACTTGTTTTCTCATTTTCTCTGTTCCTTTTTTCCCTATCGTTTCGATAACTTTTCTTTCCCATCTTTCTGCTTTTTTGGAACTCAGCCGTTGGATCATAACCATCAACAGAATCTGTGTTATCTTGTGTTTGCACGTGCCGCTTTAATACTGCTTCTGCTCGTGTATTTTTTGGGTCCAAAAACCCAGAACATGCTAGTTCTAGACACCCTCTATCCTTGGCATCATCAATCAAGTGTCTCCAAAGTTCATTCTGATACAAAGACTTGTGATGGCCCAGAATCCACATACTCGTTTTGGCTCTTGTGAGTGCGACATTCATACGTCTAAAATCTTTCAAGAAACCAACACCTGTTTTGGTGTCATCTGCACGAACGCATGATATAATGATAATTTCTTTTTCTTGACCTTGAAAACCATCAATAGTGTTAAAGTCGACGGATTTAAAAATACCGTTTCCAAAGTAATTTCTAAACTCCCTCTTCATTTTTTGCATCTGTTCTCTGTAAGGAGAAATTACACCAATTTTACCCGTGAAGTCGGTTTTCCTTTCGAAATTGCGGAATAAACAATCTACCAATTCAATTGCAACTCTACACTCTTCTGCATTAACAAATGACATCGTTCTTTTATTCTGTTCTTGCCGTCCTGTGACAATATCAAAAAATTTGTAAGAGCCTAGTGGAGGTAAGGAATGCCATGGTCTTTTGTTTAAAACGTCCATATCAGGCCCGTCCTTCAATTTACCTTTGTAGAATTCTAATGATGGAAACCTGCTAATCGCAGGATGCATACGATATTGAACATCTAATAAGTGTGGCACGCAGTTCTTTTCCATTCTCACGAAAAGTGATTGATTATACTTGAAGTTGCTTGCTGCACCAGAAAGTACTGTAGGTGGCAACTGGTTTGGATCACCAACCATAATGCAACGTTTACCACCGTATCTCAATGGTATTATGCTTGAGAGCTCAGTACACTGGCACGCCTCATCAACTATAACAGTATCAAACTTCACACCTAATGAAGCCAAGACATCATGAGCGGAACCGGATAGCGTAGAGCAAATAACTTCACTTTCTGCAAGAATTCGTGCTTGAGCTTTGCGTCTATCAAGCTCTCTATTTCTGTAGTTTACAGAATTCCTTTCTCTAATTTCGTCTCTCTGTTTACCCAATTCGTTAATTTTCTTGCTCAGTTCTCTAATGCTCAGTTGTATTTTACCTATTTGATCTGTCGAGAGTTTGCTTGTGGGAGAACCATCTTCTGCATTAATTCTTTCTCTCAGCTTTCTGCGCTCGTTAATCGCAGCATGAAAGTCTTTTTCTAAATTAGGATCGTTGGAAATCTCATAGTTTTTATCTGCAACCCTTTTCTCAACAAGTTCTTCCAATGTAAGATCTTTAATAGCAGCGTTGACCGCATCAGATCTACCAACACGAACCAGTTTTGGCTGAAATAGCGAGCCTTTATTGTCAATAATTCCTGTCCTCAAACGCAATACCAATTCGTCTACAGCTGCGTTACTTGGTGCACAAATCAATACTTTCTGTCTCAGTAACAATTGCTCTGTGGATGCGGATGTACTATCATTTGGTTGCCTGATGACATTTGAGGGCAACGATTTTTTAATTGACAGGAAATAACCAACAATACCAAGGATAGTTTTGGTTTTACCTGTACCAGGTGGACCCTGGATCAAAGAAAAGCCCTCCTTAGACACTGTTCCAACTACTGCTTTAGCTTGGGATGTATTCAGCTTATAGTTTGCTTTTACATCTTGAACTTCTGCTTCGTTTAGGGGGGCTTCGAGAGTTGGCTTTGCTTTCAAAATCTGGTTCACTAAATCGTAAAATGGCAGGCCCTCCAAGGAGCTATATTCTCTTTCCACAGTGGTCATTTGCATGACTTTCACTGCATGGATCTGTGATCTCAAAGTTAGAAACCTAGCAAACCCGTGGCTACGATCGATTCTTAATGTCAGATCCATGTTATCACCTTTGGAGCCCTTTATATGACGAACTTTTGCTAAACATGTATGTGCTGCATTTTTAAAGTCATCACTGCTTAGTCTGTTATTACCGTTGTTTGCTTCAGGGAAAAATGCCAAAACGATCAGATCAGCTTCACTAACACCCGATTCTTGTATCACTTTTTTGCTAATCGATGCATAAACTTCATAGAAATCCGAAACAGTTGTCCTGTTGCCTACTACGATACTAAATGGTTTATAGTCTTCTCTATCACGTGCGGCGCACAATCCTTGCCAGCATTCCAATAGTAGCAATGGCTCCATGATCTTTTGATACTCGTCAGGTGAGTTAAATTCATCTTTAACATCTTCGTAACGAATATTGCTCGAGTTGGTTGGATATTCACTTCTTTTAGTGTAATCCCATTTCAAAACTTTACTGTAAAATGGATTCAAGTCAACGTTTAGTCTCCTCCTCATGTATTCCTCATCTAATTTCTTTTGGTCAATTTTGGAGGTGTTCTTAATTTCCTTGCCGTTTATGTCAAGCATTACTGGACCACTTCTTTCTTTTGGTTTAGAAAGAGCAAATAAGGCCTTAGCATCATCAATGTCATCGTCGCTTTCATCACTGCTGCTATCTCCATGCCTGTGGATCTTTGGCTTTTGGGGTCTTGGGTTAAAAACATTGCCACTTGGAGGATGGATTTTCCTCTCCGTTAATAGCTGTCTTCTCGCTAACTCCAACTTAGAAGGCTGTTTCGGTTGAGATGGTTGGGGCTTGGCAAGGGACCCAGGCCTCAAAGTACCGAAAGAGGTAATTTGTGCCTGGCTCTTCGGTCTACCAGTGATGGAAGATGCAGCAGCTTTCCTTTGTAAATAATCGGCTCTTGATTCTTTCTTTATATTTTGAGAGGCAGTGACAGGTTGTAAGGATGGTAGGGATGGTGACGCAGATGTAGAACTTCTTCCTTCTAACTTTACTCTTTCTTTCTCCCTATGATAAAGGTCTGCTTCAGCAACAATTGATTCCGTCAACTTTTCATTAAAACTTTTAGCCCTAGCTAAAATTTCATTGGACTGTTGTTGTGATAATTTGTTTGAATATTTCTTTGCCTTTGTAGCATACCTTGTCATCATATCAACTAACTCGTCGTCAAACATCAACTGTTTTTCTTTAGCCAAATCGGCGGCCAAAACCGTTAACTTAACACATGAAGCGAGTAAGTCCTCATCACTGAGTCTTAGCCAGTATAGCATATTTTTGAATGTGTCCAATACGTCCTGAAAAAGATCCGTACTACGAGTACCATTTTCACAGTCATTAACCAAAATATCCGAAAATTCTCTGTAAGAATCAAGCAACAGATGGCTACAGTCTAGAGTGTCCTTAGTAAAATTTTCTAGCTCAGTATACGCGTACTTTGTAGCCCATTTCAAGGTTGCCCTGTATATCATATCGAAAAACTTCCATGTGAATCGCCAAAATTTACGCAAGGCAAGATCGGACTCTTCACTCTTCAGTGTACTATAGTTGGAAAACATACCACTGATGGGATCAGTGAATGCATTGATAACATCCATAAGAACTCTGATTGCCCTGGGGCAGGGCTCGTAGAACTCATTCTTAACAAGTTGAGATAAAACCATGTTAATTGCTTCTAGATTGTTAGTCAAATTGTTTGTCAATAGCTCTTGAATACCTTCTAGTCTACCTTCGACGTCAAATGTTTCATAGAGAATATTTGTTGCAGCTTGATATAATTCCTTGTCTGGTGAAAAAACGCACGACCAAAAGCCTTGTGAGGCAGCTTTGTCAGATAAAACCTTGACCAGCTGTCCAGGTAAAATATCAGTAAGTTTAGAGACGAGTTCTTTAACCAATTCTGTATAACTCTGGATGAACTGATTATGCTGCAGGATACTAGGATCCTTGGATTTTAAAGTAAGCAGCCCGTTGACGTTCCGCAATGATGCTAACAATTGAACAGCTAAGTTGGGCCCATCATCAAGGCGTCTCAAATCTAACACTTTAACAACCAAGGTAAGAAGGGTGTTTGAAACCTTTATTTCGTTAGATTTCCTACCAGAATAGAGTTTGTAAGTGGCTTGACACAGAATTAGAATATCGTAATCAATACAATTGGCTAAAACAATCATAGCAGATGTGGAGATTGAGGAAGCAGATACACCAAGTCCTGGATACAAAGAATTGGGGTTGGTAGCAGATACAACTACCATCTGAAGGATTAGCTCATTATTCAACAATATTCTGGAGTCAGCTTTAGTGTACAAAATTGTTTCAAAATTGTCATTTTCATACAATGTTGCCCTTTCATCATCTTTAATGTTCAAGACGGCCCTTAACAAAGCAGTAGATGAATTCATTAAACAAGCTTTAGGAATGCTTTTCAAAGAGTGGTTGTTAGAAATAATGCGTAAAAATGCCATCGATACTTTTTTAACCATTTGAATCCTCTTCGAAGGTGAGAGCGAATGATAAAAAGGTAAAGTCCATGATACCAGATCTGTTAGCGAACCTGCAGGGGAGAATAAGGTTTCCAAGCCATCCTGTAAGATAGGGTTGTTTTGTATTCTGGTTAGCTTGGTCAAGAAGCTATCTCTCTCAAAAACAATATCCAAGATGCTGTGGAAAGTGAAGGGTTCTATAGCAGTCCAAAATTCATTACCGATCTTTTCCAAAAACATTTTTAATGCTCTTAAAAGAATATCTAACGGCTTGTCATTGTAAACATGACAGAGGTGGTTGTACCACAGCTTGTAGATTGAGTCGATTGGATGCTTGATTGTCTGTTGCAAGGATTCAATGTTTCTAGGGACCACAAAATACTCCTTGATTACAGAGGGTTCGAAAAGATCAAAAATTGGGACCATTCTGGCCCAAAAATGTGATACAATCCTTTCGTGGTATACGTTTCTGTTTTGCAGGTAAAGAAAGTGGATAAAAATTTCCTCTAACAATTCTGGGCCAAAGTTATCTAACGTGACCTTGTAGCATTCACGATGTAAGTTGATTAAAAAAATTTTCGCCCATTCAACTTGTTCTAAAGTGCCTTCGAACCAGCAATATATGACACCAGCGGTAAACCGGTCCAAACCTTTGTTAGAACTAGTATCTAACAGCGGATGCTTTGAGATGATCATCTTTCCGAAAATAACGTCAAAAATTGCCTTAAGCTCTTTACAGCTTCTCAAAAGCTGGGGGTTACAAATGCATTCAAAGACAGCTAAGTTTGCTTCCTTAGAAAGCACTGGGTTGGTATCATTTTCTACTGAAATGCTTCGAAGAGTCAATAATAACGCTTGAGCTCTCCAAGCACATACTATTTCATTAAATTTGGAAACATGTTCATGGGATACCTTTCTCTGTATGGCAAAGTGCTGCAACATCTTGCATTTTCCTTGGGTAAAACGTAATATACAGTTTGAACATTCCGATAAAATTAGATTAAACCTATTCTGTAGCCATGCAATGGTGTCCTTGTTGTTAAAGGAAAAAAGGGTTAGGCAAAAAATAGAAATAGGACCAAAATTCGGATCACAAAACAAGTGGATATCAACGGGCAAATTACTAATGAGCCTCAGTAGCTCACCTAACAGTTTGGATTCGTCAATATGTTGATCATTGGAGGCATACACTTGTTCGATCTGAAGCTTATAGTTAGCCACACGCTCTTCTAAAAGTTTTATTTCAGAAGCTGAAACCATTTTTGTCTTCCTTCGTCTGTGCTACACAATCCTTCTCTCTTGTAGCTGGAGGTGCCAGTAGGATCGAAATGAATAGACACTATACAGGTTAATCTAACACAGAAAGAACAGTGGTAAGAAAAATAAAAATAAAAAAAAATTGGCGAAAACGGTAATGTAAACGACAGCTAATTACAATGGATCGTTTACTCGAGCTGCTCTGAATGCTGTTAGATTCGAGCTTTAACAGAAAACGATTTGAGATGATCTAGGTAAGAATGAAAAAAGAATTAGACTACAAAATTTTTTTCTTTTAGGGACGCGTCACGAATGTTCGTGTATAGTTATTACAATAAGACTTAATCAAAGTTAGTATATAATGATAGCACATGCATTCAGAGTCAAACTTGTTTATTTCTTTAACAATTCCTGGATTTTGAATTCCAGTTGTTTCAAGCGGTCATCCTTTTCTAGGTTGGCCTCTGTCAATTTTGTGACAACTCCTTCTAGGTGTAAGACTAGGGAGGATAGCTTTTCCACTGATTGCTTTAAGCCCAAAGACTTAGTGTTGGCAGGCGTGGAAGTAGGAACAGGAGTGGATTCTTTTACAGCAGCGGTTTGCGTTATTTCCTCCTTCTTTGGCTCCTCCTTCTTTGGCTCCTCCTTCTTTGGCTCCTCCTTCTTTGGCTCCTCCTTCTTTGGCTCCTCCTTCTTTGGCTCTACTAACGTTATCTTGTCATCTTCTTCATCCCAGTCAGAAGTGTCCCTGGATGGATCTTCAGAATTGTTAATCTCGTCAAGGCTACAAGCTTTTTGTAAAAGTTTATCAACAGATTTATCGTTCTTTAGGACATCATCCACTGAATCTGGCGGGGACTGGCTTTTTTTAGAACCCGGTTCGGATACTGTTCTTGGTTCAGTCTGGGCTTTTTCTTGCGTAGTTGTCGTAGGCTTTGGACTCTCACTTTTAACTTCAGTCTCAGACTTATCGTGTGGCTTCTCTTTCTTAGCTTCAGCAGTGACAGCAGGAGAGAAAATAGGATCAGATCCATCATATAGTGTTTTGACACTGAACAATATCGGACCTTCAACAGATTTACCAGAAATCCACTCTTCGGACGTCAAAGCATACTTGTCAGAGGGAGCATCTGGGTATATGTCATCTTGGAAAATCTCAGACTTTCTTGGAACGTAAAAAGAAATTGGCTCGATGCAGTGATCTCTCACAGTCTTGTATCCTTTCAAGATTTCGTTGTCCTTGACGTTAACAGATCTTCTTGGGGCTACTGCAAATCCTCTTTGGGGCTCAACCGATTGGTATTCAGATAATTCAAAAAGTTCGTCATTCTGAAATTCAAAATAACGGATATTACCATCACCCTTACCAACTAGATATAAAATCTTGTTGGAGTCGTCATAAAATGGCATCAAAATACCAGATGATTGATCCACGGTATAAAATCCTCCTAGATCACCTTTTTCGATGTTAAATGCATCCCAGATCCCAATTTGACGATCACTCAACCTTGAGAACCCAGTGGTGGCGATTCTATCGGAGTTACCCAACCAAACAACTCTCTGATTTTTCGCACTAGAATGCGCAAGACCTTCACTAACAACTTTTTTAGCTCTGATGTCCCAAACTCTCAACTTTTTGTCACGGCAGACTGTGGCCAAGTGATTACCATCATAGCTAAAAGACATGGAAGTGACCATATTTGGATGCTCCAATGTAAATATTTCCTTGCCTGATTCGATATCCCATAATTTCACAGTATAATCCAAGGAAGACGAAGCTAGAACATTGTTCGCCGTTGGATGAAATAATACATGGCCCACTTTCCTGCTATGACCCGTTAGAAATTTCAATGGTTTGATATCTTTGGGGTTCCCATCTTCGTCGACATAAGAGTGGAAAGAATAATCCTCGGGGATTTCCCAAACACCAATCTTGGCATCATCTGAACTAGACACAATAATGCGGTCATTGAAAGGATTAAATTCGGTGTCTAACACCTGGGCAGTATGTCCTCTGAAGAGAGGAACTTGATCTGGAGCCTTACCAGTTTCATCAACAGGAATGACAGCAAATGCACCACCGCCCGACGAATTCCAGTTGACAGAAATGAATTTTCCATTGGCCTTGATCAAGTTGGAGTCCCATGCGTTGTTGGTCACTTTGACATTTTCGTACTGCAACTCCTTCTTCGCTACTTGACCAAAAACATGTCTGTACTTGGAAGCACGAACAAATTTACCACTGCAGAAAAATAAAAAGTTAGTCGAGAAAGGAAAATTCGGACCTTGTCAATTATGGAATAGACTGGTATTTACTTACCTCATCTTAAAAGTAATGCACTCTTATTCTTTCTACTTAATGCTGTTTAATAACGTGTATCTGGAGAGAGACTTCGAACAAAAAAACACCGGACAAATCCGACCCCTATTAATTATTTCGTATATAACGATGATCAATAGCCACGTGACTGACCTGAGCTCAAAAGGGTTACCATCTTCTTCTTCTTACTCTTCTTACCATTTTGTTTGGATTGAAGGCTTTGTTGACGTTCTTCTTGCTGCTGACGCTGCATCTGAAGTAGCATTTCTTCAAATTCGTGATCTTCTTCTGTTGGCGTTTGGTCTGTAACACGGATCTCAGTTCCCCATACCGTTTTTTCTAAGTGAGAAGACGTAGAGGAGCTAGGTGCCTTAGTGGCCGGTATTTCTGAAATTGGGTGCTTTCCTTCGCTCAGACTATGTAGTGGAGTAGTGTTAGTCGAAGTTAGACTTGGTGTAGTTACCTCAATGTATTCACCATTTTCTCGTTGGTAGAATTCGACCTGCTGTTTTTCTAACCTTCTCTCGTATAGTTTCTTTTCTTTATCCTCACGCTGCTTTTTCCATGTAGACTTTCTTCTACGTGTATTCAGTTCCGTGGCAAATTTCTTATAAACCTCTTGTGGAATGGCGTCGACGTGGCGCCAATCCACATCTATAAATGCCAATTCAGTACCGATGGGTAGATGTCCAAAGTATTTGTACCGTTGAATTAAAGATTCGGTTACCATACTACCGTAGTGAACATTTTCCGCTTTAACCACAAGACTGGAGGGAAAATTGGAGTAAGAGCCAAACGTATTTAACAACAATTTAACATCGAGTGGCGACAAAAAAAATCTAGTCGTGGAGTTAAATGCGGTTTGGTAGAAGAAGAATGCATTGCTATCATCGTATTGATCTATACCAACATTTAACGACAAATGGGAAATATCATCGTGTAATCCTTCTGTTCCATCCGTCTTGCACTCCACTATTGCAGCTCGGATTTCTGCAATCGCCATTGTAACGTATTTGCTATCATCGTTATAAATTGCCCTATCAATTTCGTACTGGGTCTGAATGTCTTGAATATCTTTGTTGTATAAATCGATAATGTATTCTGAATTACATTTCATTATGCGTGCGTATGGAGACAGCTCTGTCAAGGTAACTGAAGGGAAGCCACCCAAATTTGAAGGATCTATGCTCAGATTCACTGGTAGTGGCAGCATTGAACCACGAGATTTCCACATCAATGTGAGAACTATGTCATGTCCCACCGTTGGTAATTCGAGTTTTTCGTCGACTTCAACAAAGGAAACTGGTTTGACAGTTTCCTTGCGAATAAGACTGCTACAAAGAGGACACTCCTTGTATTTTTTCTTTTTGGTGTAGGTTGCGGCGTCCTTCTTTGATGGTTTTTCCTCGATGGAAAAGAAGTGTAACAAGCATGTGCTACAAAAGACATGACCACACGAGACCATTCTTGGTGCAACAAGGTCTTCCGAAAGACAGATTGAACAAGCCTGGCCCTTTGGAATGATAACCCTGACAATTTTCTCTTGTGGGAGAGGGATATTGGGGTCCATACTCTGTTCAATGTAATCAAATCTGTCATCTACAATAAACTTGTAGTTTGCGTTAACGAAAGTATCACCATGCAAGTGAACATGATCATTTCCGTCTTTCCTATTTCTCCTTTTGGATATATTCGTCGTAGCGCTACCACCTATTTCCTTCTCCCTCTCTGGTAATTGGAAGTCGAGTAAATGATTGATAGAAATTTGCGTTTTTTTACCCCTAGCTTTAAAATTACCATTTAAGAGTTCATCTTGGATGTTGAACTCAAAATCGTTGCGTGATTCCTGTAAGCAAGGCTCTTGGTTTTGACGGATGTTCTTTGCTGGTCTACGATTGCCATTATTTCTTCTATTATTCTTACTATCCGATGAACCCCTTCTTTGCTTCTTCTTCTCTCCATCCTTCTTTTCCTTGGGCACAAAAGCTGTTGCATTGACATTCAATTTTTGCGACATGGCTTGTTATATCTCCATCTAGACCAGAATCAGTCTGGTTGTATGAGTGTGTATGTAATTAGTCAAGATCGGGTTTTGAGAGATCGTGAAAACTTTTCTGAACTTTAAACGCAACTGTGTTAATACACACGTGCAGCCAAAAATCAAAGGAACGAGAGCTAGCAGAAGTAAATGGCTTAAGATTTCCAAGCATTGTGGTTGGGAAAAACTCTATCGGCTCGCACTAGGGGTACTTACATCTATATTATATTTAATACATATATACACGGGTATGCTTAATGCAGTCACGTGATCCACATATGGTAGACAACATGCGAAAAGTTGATCATCTAACCCTTTTTCTTTGAAGAACAACAAGCATCCAAACGACAGAGAAAAAAGTGATGAGTAAGCCTATCAACATCTACTCCACGCCTGATTTACGTCAAACACTAGATGAAGCACTTCC
Organism: Lachancea kluyveri NRRL Y-12651; assembly: GCA_000149225.2. NCBI lineage: Eukaryota > Fungi > Ascomycota > Saccharomycetes > Saccharomycetales > Saccharomycetaceae > Lachancea > Lachancea kluyveri. The sequence continues at coordinate 1,460,890 of CM000693.1, read as the reverse complement.
CACAATGTTTTCCAGGTTGGGTTACACCCAGTCTTTTCGTTTGATTGATATGAAGTTGGCAATTGGATATTCCATTGCAGTTGTTGCAGGTGTCAGTTTCATTCTCGATAAAAAAATGAAGTTTGATGAAGCACTGACTTATCAAAAACTGCTGGTTATTGCATATATGATTTTATCAACTGTCTTTTGGTATTTTACAAAGCACATTGAAAAAGGCGTCACATTCTCTGGAAGTAGTGGAAAAGATAATATCACTGTGGTGACCAAGATGAAAAAGTACAGTTCACTGTATGAGGTTGCTATTAAAGATAAATCGGGCAAAACCGTGAATGTCGAACTTCCTGTCAACAAGGTTTTTAATGCACATGGCTTTTTACAACATGATCTGTTGTTCGAGTGGTACAAACAACAAATGAAGTTGTTGGCTGAAAAAAAAGAACAGTGATATCTTTTATCTCTATATAAATCACTTTAAGTAGCTCTATTCTAATGGCAAGCAGGAATCCATCTTGGAGATACGGCGGGCAAGATGTATCACTGCGTAGGGCAGACTTTTTAGTAAATGCATAAAATTGGAGTAGAATGGTGCACACAAAACACCTCTCATTCCAATCTCACAATTAGCCACAATTTCTTGAGCCAGTTTTCTGCTATTCACTACTGGGGCAAAAAACTGTCTTGGTGGTGCAAACCCTTGAAACATTGTTGTGTTTAATTGTCCCGGTAAAACCAACAGTGTGCGGACATTAAAGAAATTCATATTGTCCAACTCAAAAGTCCATGATTCATGGAAAGCTATGGCTGAAGACTTTGTTGCTGCATAACTTGATAATGCAGCGGGGGCAACTATTCCAAGAGCACTTGCAATGGTTACCAAGTAGAACTGTTTGTCGTATTCGCTGGGCCCAAGTTCTTGGATGAATCGAATTGGCGTGAAGACATTTACTTGAAATACTTTACGGATTTCCTCTGGTTCCAAGTTCATCATAGATTGATACTTAGACCGCATACCTGCATTGTTGATCAACACGTCTATTGAATGCTGTTCCGTTTTAATGCGTTGCAAGACTTGTTCAACCTCTTCTACCACAGACAGGTCGCATTGATAAAAAGTGATTCGTGGATTTTTAACCTTTGGTTTGTTGATGTCAACAACTATGACATGAACGTTTGGAAACCTTTCTAATAACTCTTTGACGATCTCCGATCCTAAACCTTTGCTACCACCGGTGACTACCACATTCAAACCATTTACATCTCGTAAAGAGCGCCATGGTCCTCTAAGTTTGTAAGCAGTATTTGCTATTAATAATAGTCGCAACACTATGCTGTAAATGAGGAGCGAAGGATAGAGCCAAGAGTAAATGTGCCTTGTCACTCTGTCTTTGTGTTAGCGATGGACAATACGATATCAGTAGGATCAAGAAGCAACATACGTGGAGAGAAGGAAAACAAACACTATAGGGTATTTCAATACCGGAAGGACAACCAGGTTGACAATCTGGTCTATGTTCATTACACAGCACTTATGATAAGGAAATGTGACTGATATTTTTGTTGTGACATGATATAAAGTAACATAAAGTGACCAACATTTTAAGAATTTTCCTTGCAGTTTAAATTTCGTCATCCATGAAGATGACAAGACATCAAAAAATAAACAAAAAAAAAAAAAGAAAAACAAAACACCAATTAACATTACATAATTTTGACTATTCTGCAGGGTAAAAACCTACGATCAACTGTCTTCCTGGAATAGTTGGGTGGCTCAATACCACTACCGTATCGTCCTGCTTCTGACAACTTATTAATTCAAGCTTCTTACCCTTAATAATTTGGACCGGCGTTAATCTGTTTAGTTTGTTGTTCACAATGTTGCCCATGTAGTTAAAGTCATATATCTGAATCAAATTCTCACCGACGAGAATCAGAAATTCATTGTTCATCGATGCAGAAAGGCAGTAAAAATCCAGTACAAGAATATCTTCTTTCCAGTCAGGAATCTCACCATTATTGTTCAATTTCACCACAGCTTCATCGTAAACGAGAATAAAATCATCATTACTGATTTGAAAACACCCTACTGGCTTAGTTTTATTAGTCACAATATCTGTTTTAACATATTCCGCCATCTTCTGCTTCGAAGAGTCTTTCTTTGAAGAAGATTCCATCGTGGTTTTAAAGGGGTGATGCGACAAATGATGGTGATGATACGATAGCACAGGTTTATCATTAAGAAAGCTCGGTAGAACTATCCCCATGTCATTGAAGGACTCATTGTACAATAAAGCGCCCTTAGAAGAACTAACAATAAAACTCCTTTTAAAAACGGCTATGTCTTGAACTTCAGGAGTCAACAACCCATTATTAGTACTCGGTAGCTTATACTCTTTGTAAACTTTGAAAAATTTAAAGGCTTTGGTTATTCTATCGAACTCGGGAGTCATGACAAATATCTTGCCCTTTCTTTCATAAAATAAGTGCCTAGAATTGCTGAAATCTTCTGCCATTTTGAAAAATGTAACCTTTTCCCGTATCATGACACCAACAATCTGATTACCATCTAAGTATTTCTGAGAATCGTAGTAACCACAAATGATACTCGGTAGATTAAAGTGGCATAATCTTCTGTCTGCTAGAACAAAAAGCAGCCCCAATTTTGTGTTCACTTCCATCCGAGAAACTTTCGTCATGTTCAATATTCTCTTCCATCCACAAATATAGTCAAAGGATGCTATGTAAATTCCATAATTTGTGCCACATAGGATGAAGCGTTTTGATTCATAAGTGAATTGCACAGCACAGTAAACATCTGCATTTACAGTAATCTTCGAGCCCGCATTGTCTTGATAAAATTGCTTCAATGCCATACCAAGGACGGAACCTTCTGGAGTGACCGGTAAATTAGTGGGTGCTTGCCTTTCATCGTAACTAAACATGTCACTAAGGCATTTCAATTTAAAAATCTGCCGATCGTTCTTATTGCTATACTGCTTAAAACAGGCAATAATGGCCGCAACCCAAGTATCTCTATCTTCTAAGGATGTAGTCAGAAAAGTAAAAGATTCATTGGTGGCAGTATTTCTGATTTTAAAAGGGAATGTCGCATCGTTTGGGTCAGAGGAGTCATCATCCGAGCTCGTGTTTGCAGCACTATAATATAAAGTCTTAGGAATTGAGGTTACAGTGCTTGCTGCGTTAATCAAGTGAGGCTTAACACTACTTATTGGTGTGGAAGGCAGCGGGTCATATACCTGTGATTGTTTCACAAAAGTCTGACTTACGCCATCGCTTGAATTAGTAGTCATTATTTGAGAGATTTTTAACCCCTCCTTGGTTTCCAAACTTAAATAATCAATAGGAATAGGTCTCTCCGATAGTTTATACTTCCTATCAGAGCCTCTGACAACAGCCTCTGTGATTAAAAAATAGTTGTCCAGAAGAACGATGTGAACTGAAGTAGCTTCAAGCCACAAATCACGTTTCTTAAAGACCGTTCCACTCTTCACCATCTTTCTAGACTTTTCAGTTAACTTCAGATCGAGTTTTTCCTGACGATCAAGATCCGAGATACTATCGTTAGTGATATTCGCATAACCAATGGTGTTGCTACCACCAGTACCGATGACCAACTGCCTAGAAAATCTGATAACTCTCCGATGGTCAACTGCAATACCGTGTACTTGGTTCACTGTGGAGTTTAAATTTTCGATCTCGGAGATTGCAAGTTTTAAATATTCGTAATCTTCCATTGAAGGATCTGTGTTCTTTAAAATAGATTGTAGAGTAACAGGCATATTCTGCAAGGATTTGAAAAAGCCACCGAAAAAGATAACATCGTGATACAGCTTAGATCTAGTTACCTCGGGAGAATTGTCGATTTGCTTAAGCCAGGAACCAAATTTTGTATTGTGTTCTTTCTCCCAACTGATGATTTCATGGACCGTCGCCATCGCATCTGCATATTGGAGGTAAGTATTATGAGCTTCACTGCACCATTTTAGATATATTTTCCCTACACCATCGATAAATTTCCCTCTAGTTTTCAGTTTCCAAAATATTGGAGACAGCAAGTATTCCTTATGCAACTCGATCAGAGGGATGAAAACATCAAACGCCATGCTGGCAAAATTTGGATCTAGAGGTAAAAAGGACGGATCGAAATTAGAGCCGTAAATTTCGATTGCAGCGTTTGCCAAATTTAAAGATCGTTGCTCCAGAATGATTAGGTCAAAAATAAAACTCTGCCTTTTTATTTCACGAGGACTAATATCACTCAAATCCTCTGGCGTCAACTTCCAATAATCCGTCCATAGACCGACAGATTTGTTGATAATTTCAGAAAGTTTCAACTCTGGTCGCACCTCTTTGAGAAGCCGAGTACCACACCTGGCTGAATAGCAGCAATAAAGACCTTCTTCGTGATACTGTTTTTTACTATGAGAGTAACAAGGCAACAAGTCAGTAAACACACCTTGCACGTCCAATCCTGCAACGATGATAGTGATCTCTTCTGATGAATTCCCCCCGTCATCGTATTCAAATCTAATAGCACTTTGTAGCGCCAAAGACTCAATTATTTTATCAACACTAGAATCGATAACGTCTTGGTCGCAGCTATTGGGCAGTTGAAACTCTAGCAGTAGTTGCACCATTTGAAAAAATTCGAATTTTTCAAACACATACTCGTTGAACCATTCAAAGTAAACTTTCAACAGCCATTCGTAGATATCCGAAAGGAGTGTGACACTGTAACATTGGTATAACTTATTCTCGTCTAGTAGATCTATTGAAAACGGCTGGGTGGGTGCTGTAACACTTGGAATCTGTTGTAATGGTTTACCGCCTAAGATAGAATTGAAGCTGCTCTGACGTAGCTCTCCGGTGTTGTTGAATGTATAATTTGAACTTGCGTAATAACTGCTGATACTGTCTGAAAATTTACGCCCATCACTAGTGTGCCTGCTTTGTGATGCATTCAATGGGGGTGGAGGCTTGTAAAAGTTGTCTGCATCCGACCTAGAAATTTGAGGTGGCAGATCAGCAAATGGCAAAGAGCCGTTACGAACTTCCGGCTTAGCAAGTGGCGGTAAAGCTGGCAGGGACTTCATGGTTCGCATGCTTTCGTCCAAAGTCTCTGAGTTATTGTCATAAGTAACATTGGGTAGAGGTTCTGCCCTTGAAAAAATGGTCGCGTTATAGCTTTGTGGTGATGATTCCTGACTCAATGTAAATGTAGAAGGTTCTATCACGGAGCTCTTACGTTCCTTTACAAGTATGTCCGAAGGATCACCAACAAACGGTGATTTATAAATTTTTGATGGAGTGGATATTGGCTGTTCTTGTGAGCTTAGAATATCGTCTTCACCAACAAAAGGTGACCTATAAATCGACGGAATTCTACTGCTTGTCTGCGGAGGCTTATTCAAAGTAGATATGGTAGGTGTGATGCTTAAAGGTGAACCAATATTACTTGGAGAGGCGCTTGTGGTGGTGATGTCGCAAGATACTGGAGGTGGAGGAGGCCTTCTGTTGCGATTGGGTGACAAGGGCCCCAATGGATTTTGAGAGGTGGCTGTGTGTTCAAATCTAAAAGGTACTTGTGGAGGAGTCTGCGGCTCGTTGATAGGGGTCCAACCTATTGTAATTCTATCTTTATGTTGCAATGCATTGTCGGTAAAGGGCTTTTTTGTGTTTAGAGGTGGTAATTGAGGGAGCTTGATATTGGTACCGTTAGGACATTCATCAGTACGACGATTTGGGCTATGCATGGTGAGCTCAGCATTCCTCTTGTTAATTTGAAGAAGTGTACATCCACAATTCGGACGGAATTCGATTTCTACGCCCTTCGCATCCTCTTCAGAGGAAAAAAAAAAAAAAAGATAATTCATTATCAACAGTTCGCGTATATAGTGATTTAAACATATCTCAGGCTTGGGAAACATGCTAAACAAATTAATAGTAGCTCCACAACTAGATAAGCCGAGCTTTGGAAAGCCTAAAGAGCTAGAAGCTCAAGCCTTTAAAATTTCCCATGTATATCTGGGTGTATTGGTGGTACTGGTTAGAGCTCGAAACATGTTCTCTTTCTAATTAAAGTTTTATTTATTTATTTATTTTTTTTTTTTTTTTTTTTTTTTTTTCAAAATGTCAAATGCATAAATAAATACTATACTTTTTGTTGAATATTTAATCGTTAAGGAATATTGTTTTTCTTTTTTTCGCCTCTTCTTTCTTTGATCTTCCGAAGCTCCAAGCACACTCATTCATCCAAAAATTGTACGGTTTCACTCTTTTCATAGACAGACCTGTATAGGCTGTCTTGTGGAACGTTGACAGTCCTGCCGCTAAAGCTGCTCATATCCAGTAGTTCGGGCTTCAAATCTTCAATCTTTGTGACACCCAACAATCTCATGGACATTTGAATCTCTTCAGTCAACATTTCTATAGCCTTTTGAACACCGTCTTTACCGTAACAACTGTTGGCATACAAAAATGGTCTACCGAGACCAACACCCTTGGCACCCAAACATAGGGCCTTCAGCACATCGTTACCACGACGCACACCACCGTCGATAAAGATCTCCAGCTTGTCGCTTAGATTGCGCTCTTTCAAAACTGGCACAGATTCGGCCAACACTTCAATTGGCGCACGCGAAAAGTCCAGCTGCCTACCACCGTGGTTGGAAAGAACGACACCAGCAGCACCTACTTCTGCAGCCTTCAACACATCTTCGACACGTTGAACACCCTTAATGACAATTGGCAAATTTGTCTTTTTCTTGATTTCAACGATATCGTCCCAACTCAAAGCAGGGTCGATGAAGGTAGACAATGCTGCGGAAGCACCCTTAGATTCCTTGACTTTAGTCTTTTCCATTGCCTTAGCACCGTTAGAGTTTGTAAACTTAACCTTCATGTCCTTTTCCCGTCTACCTAGAGAAGGAGCATCCACAGTCACAAAGATGGCCTTCAACCCCAATTTTTCAACCTGCTTGATCAAGTCATCGGTAATCTTTCTGTCTGTATTGACGTACAGTTGGAACCACTGGATTTGTTCTTTCGATGGGGCTGCTTCGACGATTTCCTGTAAGGAACATGACGCCAACGTGGAAATCATTTGAGGACACTTGATCGGCCCTTGGCCACAACCGCGCGCGACATCCTTTTCACCTTCCTTTGGATTCCCAAGTTTACATAGCGCGGTTGCAGAAACGTAAAATGGCACAGGAACATCTTGGCCTAAAATTTTCGTTGAAGTATCAACCTCTCTGACATCGACCAAGACCTTTGGTTTGAAAAATATACGGTGGTAAGCTGCATGGTTTTCCCTATGGGTGACTTCATCGTCTGCAGCAGACGAGTAGTAAGACCATGCCTGCTTGGTCAATATTTGCGACGCCAAGTATTCAAAGTCATACAGGTTGACCAATGCGTCCAAACTGGGGAGACGGCTACGCAGTTCTTCTTTGCGGACAATGTCGTCCGGTGTTTCACCAGGAGTCAGAGGAGAACAGACCAAATCCTGTGGCATGACGCCATCCAACGGGCCAATTCTCTTCTCGGGAGCAATATATTTTTCAATCACGTCTGGAGCATGAATTGGACCAAAAATTGCGGTAACGTCTTTACCGGCGTTATTTTCGATAATGGTTGGACCACCTGGATGAGAATGAATAAACTCGGTCAAATCATAAACGTATCCGTCGATGACTACCCAGCAGTCCTTTGGATCATTGTGTTTAGCGACATCTTGAGGGTCGATTGGTTTTTTGGAAGAGTCCGTAACAGTACCGTTTTCAATGGAGTAAGAATACAGAGATACACCAATAGCAGCAGTAGCAATAGCACCAGCAGTCAAACCATTAGAAAACCTGTTTTTGGAATAGGAACCATGGGAAGTTTTGCGCAAAGTTGACGCGAGACGGAGTTGTTTAGATCCGTTGATCACAGATTTCTTCGAGGTCAATCCACGAAGTAAGCGAGGATGCAATCTAGATAGCATAATAAACAAGCGAATCTGTCTATCCAGTAGTTTTTGTTTTCTCAGTACAGATATATGAGTAAATAATCAAATGTAGAAGAAAGACCAAACTAGAATATCCACGGTTAAACTGCCGCGAGTTTTATACTCGAGGTTACCATGTCCCCGTAGGTTTGATAGAAACGCGCTCAGCGGCTGTAAGTATCGGCAAGTCTGGGTTTGCGTGGGGGGGCGGCACATTAAGTGGGGGAGAGGGTGGGACGGAAAGAAAACTACGTTTTGGCAGAAAGGTCACTGAGAGCAAACTTCCATGTGTCCGTAAGTTCTTATTTAGTGGGTCCTCCATGTTCGGGATTTATCCCATGCGTAAAATCAATTGAATGACTACCTGTTTCACTCTCTCCAATTTCGATCGGTCAGATCTCGGAGATATCTCGGAGAAAGTAAACAATTATCGGCATCGAACAGTGGATACTGCGCAGAGAGTACCATGTCCAGCTCTTTCTTTCATAGTTCGAGGTATATTCTCGGATCAATAGGCGATTGACGCGACAATTCGTTGCGCTTGCTTATTATATAAAGATCCGGTTTTACTGAGCGTACACCCTTCTTCTTGACAACTGGGTCAATATTGAGACAATTGTTGGGATTCCATTTTCGGTCGAGGCTGTAACGTCTAGCGTACAGGGTGTACCAGAAGTTCTCCTCGTCTTTCTAGGAATCCAGAAAAGAGAGTCGATAACTCTATATACAATTATTCATATATTCTCTTTCCTTTTATATGTTTCTGGTTCATTATCCTATTACATTATCAATCCTTGCGTTTCAGCTTCCACTAATTTAGATGACTGTTTCTCATTCTTTATGTCACCTTATAACACCGTGTGTGATAATATACTAGTAACACGAATACTAGTCGATGGTTGATAGTTGTATTTCGTTCCAACATATCTTGATATCCAACTATTTCTCAACCCTGTGTTCTATCTACACTTTTTTGGATCAGTCTGGACCGCAATGGTGAGTCAAACGTCCCTGTGGCATGCCACTGTTCCAGATAAGTTGATGTTGTTCGTGCCGCTCGGATCACCTAGAGGAGCCGAGAGACGGATCGTGTAGTATAACACAGCTGTCCCTATTCAAGCTTCCAATAATGACTTCGTGGCCAAGCTGGTTAAGGCGTGCGACTGTTAATCGCAAGATCGTGAGTTCAATCCTCACCGAGGTCGGATATCTTTTTTCGATTGTCTCTCTAATCTAGAGAGGGGATCTGGAACTTTGCACGTGCTTTATAGATGCTGCGAACGCTTACTTGATTAAACTATGTATTCAAAAAATAGATACGTTCAAGTGACAAGGCTTGATTCTTCATTTCGCCGTAGTGGTTGTCGACATATGATATTGTATTCGGAGTGTGGAATCACCTTTTAAAGCTTTGGAGTGAGTTTACCCATCAGGACTGGCTTAATTTAGTATGCCGTTTTGAAACCGTTCAAGTGTTTCCCAAGACTTGCAAATCTGGAAGATGGATTTTTTGTAACTGTTCTATGTCGCCGCTGTGAAATACAAGTGTTGCCACTCACATACTTGTTTATATGACTAAAAGCTTTCGTATATGTCGGATGTTTACCTAAGAGGCATCGTCCACTATCCCGGAGACGACAAATCCCAGGTTCTTCTACCGATGTCTACCGAACGGATACGAACATGGAAACCAAAACAGGTAGTTGTTTGGTCCCCAGTTTTTTTTTTTTTGCCAGTCTAAAGAGGTTGGGTCTTTACCGGTCAAAGGCCAAGCTGTGTGACAGATGGAATCTAAATAAACTGTAAAAACCAATACCGTTCCATAACGGGGAAACAAAAAAGGGAAATAAAACGCTCCAGATCATGCCTCTGCTGGAATTTTTTTTTCTTTTTACTTAACCTAAGACTACTGAGATCAAGTAAATAGTACTCTGGCCAACATAGTAAGGCCCCTCCCCCACCTTTACATGATGATGCAGCACGAGTTTGTCTTCTTGGCCTGCTTATAGAACATTCTAGAACTGGCACTCAAACTCTCAGACTTGTCGACCAAGTTATCCAACTTCTCGCCCCTTTGTAAGACAGACTCGATGGTCTTGTGCAATACAATCTTGGTTTCGTCCAACTCCTGCTGTACTTTCATTATAGAATCGGCTTGGGATGGGTCTTGGTACTTGGAGATGTATATGTCAAGCTCTCTTAGCTTCAGATTGTCATTAGTTTCAGAAATATCTTTCCATTCAATAGGCGGGTGTGCCACTAGATACTCGTCCAGAATTTTGTTCAATAGAGTGTATGCAGGCCTAACGGGGTACTCCTTGTCAGTGATCAACACGCCACAACAGCCCTCGCTTCTGCTGTAAACGTGACCGATGTAGTTTCCCTCCTCAATACTTTGTCTCTGACCCGCAGTGGTTCTACCAGCAACGGTTTCGGAGAAAAAAGTCATAAATTGCGACACACCATTTCTTTCAAAAAAGCCAAATTGCGACAAGTCTTTAACCGAGCATAGCTCAAGAGTTTTGTCTGTACCATTCCTTAACACACCAATGTAATAGATTTTCATTTCTGCCTCCTTATCCTGTTGTGGTTGTTGTTGTTTTTGTTGTCGTTGTTGTTGAAGCAGTTGCTGCTCATATATTCACCAAGAAGGGATCAAACGACGAGGAAGAGCCGTTGGACAAAAACGGGTAACACGTAGACTCTTTTACAGCGTTCAAGTAATTCTGTACGTAGTAAGGCTGTGAGGTGCAACATGCCATAAAACCTAGTACACGTCTGAATTTTGATGCTGCAATACCAATCCAAAAGCAAACACGGACGTTGATTTGCATTATTTTACTACAAAGTTGGGATTATTACACGCGGTCAGTATATCTTCGAAAGAAGGGCATTTTTCTTCTTCTTATTCTCCTTATTGATACTTTCAATCACTGGTTCTTCGTGTCACAACACGTGTCCAACGGGCAGGATAATAATTTGCACGGCTATGGAAACCAGCCATGCCATACCATGAGAGCCTTATACCCACGTGTAAAACGTCTATACAGTTAGATCTTTTGGAGCCTGTTCTGTTTAACGGGACAGGCGCCAGATACGTTTGAACGAATACATCATCATATTGTACGTAAAACGTACAACACGATGATGAAATTTTTCAATGTTTCCAATGTGTTCCTGTCCGTTTTTAAGAATTAGTAATTATCATTTGAGCTTTTGCGATTGCTTTCCCTCTCCTCCGAAGTACCCCAAGATATCGAATCAAAGAAGATGTATCGTGCTCCTTTCAACCTCCTACGCCGCTCTGGTTTACAAACTGTCAGACCGTTGAGGAATTATTCCTCTAAAACCCATGCTTCTGCTACTATTTCTACCAAGTTTGCAGCAGTTCTAATGACCTCTGTGCTAACTGCTGGGGCCCTTTATGCTACCACCAACCCTACCGTGTTGTTGGAGGGCAAAAAGGAAGAGGTCGTGGGCGAAATTAAGGGAGAAGAAGCTAACAGAGAGGGTACTAAGGAATTGAAAAAAGGAGATGCTAACGGATCAAAAAACCAAGAGTCCACTGCTGAAAAAGGAGGAGACAGTGACGGCGAAAAACCACAACAGCAGTCTGCTTATAACCCAGATACGGGCGAAATCAACTGGGACTGCCCTTGTCTAGGCGGTATGGCTCATGGTCCATGCGGTGAAGAATTCAAGGAAGCCTTTTCCTGCTTCGTTTACTCCGAAGCCGAACCAAAAGGTATAGATTGCGTGGAAAAATTCAGAGGCATGCAAGAGTGTTTCAGAAGGTATCCTGAGTATTACGCTGAACAGATCAAAGATGAAGAAGATGCAGCAGCAGCAGCAGCCCAAATGGAATCTGAAAACGAGCAGGTTGGCGAAGTCCCTGAAGCTCAATTGACTACGCCAGAAACCTCATCCGATGTCAAACAAGGAGAAGCTATTTTCGAACCAGTCTTGGAACAGCATGAAGCGGAAAAAGAGCAACAGGCAGACGCCAAACTGAAGGAAGACACCGACCAGCAAAGCTCCAAATGAACAGTCTTGTGTGTTGAAAACAAAAAAAGAAGAATTATCATCTTGTAAATATTATCATCCTTTTTGCTCCGTCAATACATATATATATATATATCTAAGCCAAACCTAAAAGAAAGAATGAAGAAGAAAGAAAATGGAAAAAAAAAACAACTTATACCAAGCTATCAAGCTGCCACAGATACACCGGTTTAAATTCTTTTTCAAACTTCACCCATAGAACATCGTTTTTAATGGCAACTTGCCTTACATGGCAGGGAGAGCGCACTTCAAATAAAGGCACTAATGATTCAGTGGCACGAGAAGTCGAACCGAAAGTGGGCAAAATAGTATACGAAGAGTCTAACTTTTGTAACACAAGCCCGTGTTCGTCACAAAAATCCTGGATAACGTCTTTAAAAGTGACAGTGACCTTTCTAATGGGAATATTTTTCATATTGTAACCTTGACTTTGCTTTTCTAAACCCAGTAGCCTTTCAAAAGGTAAAGCTTCATCATGAATTGGTGCCAATGAGGGCATGCTCAGAAAATCCAGCGCGCTTTTAATATGTTGAGCCTCATAGTCTACTAGTTCGATATTGGAGTATGACCTATTGATGAACCAGTTAAACCATGAGCGTGCTTCGGAAAAAGTACCACGGGAGTACATAAACCATTGGAATAGGATCTTTTCAAGTTCATTAAAAACCGCGCGAACAATTACTCTATCAACATCTTCAGAGAATAACAGTCTGCACTGATGGAACTTTTGCATGAAATAGAAAGAGCCACACCGCTCTGTGTTGTCCTCCAATTCTAAAGTTGGGTCGAAATATTTCCACCACAGCTGTTCAACAAAGTTTGGCAAAAAATGTTCTTGGCAAATACAAAAGTATGAATTCGCACCTAAAAGTTCTTTGATAAATAGCAAATCCGCATTAAGAATTGGGGTTTCTCTGTGATACCAATTAATACAGTATTCTGTAAATTTCTTTTGTACCTTATTCTTTAGCTTGTCTATCGTGTGGTCGGGTATCACTACGCTAAGGTCTAAAAGCCAGTGCCTTGGCGAAGACTCTTTTTCTTTGCCAATTTGCCAGCTCTCGACTGCATCCATCAATTTGTCGACAATGAAAGCGTCTAATATATAATCCATACAGTTGGTAAATGAAAGCACTGGTTCATAATCTAGGAGCAAACTTAATAAAACGCTAACCTTGTCCTTGGCCACTGAAAAATTCTGCCAGTACGGTAATAGTCTAGAAAACGTGTACTGAAAAATCTCGGTCTGAGTTTTATTTAACTGGTAAGTATCGGTGTCCATTTGATAAGACAGAAGTTCAATAACAGGCAAAATACTTTCTGTAATATGGTTTGGAGTCACTAAAGGATTCCACTCCGTGTATTTAGAGAACTCTTGTTTTAGTATAAAAGAAACAAGTTTATCCACTTGTCCTTCATCTGGTAATTGGAGAACGCCATTAATTTTATCGATAATGGTGCCGTCATATTCTAAGCAATCTATAAGTTTCTCAATTTTTTCCGAGTATATGTCATTCGATTTCAGTTGTTCTTTTATTACAGGTTCACGGATTTCCAAAGAACTTAACTTGGTAGATATCTCGGAAAGCTCGCGAACAGCTCGTTCAAGCTTCAGCTTTTGAGAGATAGAAAAGTTCCCTCCATTGTTGATATATAACTTCAGGTCTTGAGGTACCTTAGCTCCTAAGGTTTCTAATTCTCGTACCTTATCAGTTATGTCATGTCTTTCGGTTAGGGATTCACCCGATTCAAACACCACCTCACCTGGTTTCTTAATAATTTCATCATCCGAGCTTTCTGAATCATTTGAGCCATTGGCCGTCAACATTCCTAACCCGACACCTTGTGGTCTCTGTTCAGTCTCTATTGGTGCCGTGATACCTGACCCATCTTTACCCAAGCCCTGACCTTCAACATAGCCCATCCTAGATAGAAGTTTGGCTCCAATACCATATTTTTTAGTCATAGAAGAAGATGCCGGTTTAAAGTTTACAGCCAACCGAGGAACTCTGGGAGCCGTGGTTACTTCACTTACAGAGTTCAAGTTTTTGGAAGGTACCGATAGTTCGTCGTCAGAATTAGTTTCATTACTCTCCTCGTCTTCATTGTCACTGTACCCGTATGGATCTAGCCGTCTTTTTTTATTGAAAAATAGCTTGCTACGCTCATCACGGCCATCCATGTCTTTAGCCCAGGTGTGTTGGGGGCTTTTATTGATTGTTTCTACGAGATTGTAAAAATTAAGTCACTGGGCGAAGAGTAGATTTCATATTGAGACCCTTTAAAAGCGTCCTACAATATCAAAAACCATCAAATTTACATGCTACCAAAACAGAACGATGAACGAAAAGGAAATAGAGAGCCTATCAGAAAATGCCAGAAAAAATTTATCTCAAGCACAGTTCATGTGCCAAGATTCGCATTCTAAGCTTTCCTTAGTAAAGATGCAGATAAATAAACTGCAACAGGACAGATCAAAATTAGAATTTATCATGGATTGTTTAAGCACCCAAGGGCGTTTCCTGTATAACGGGATGCTTTTAAATGGAATAGGAAAACAGCTGATAGAACATGAATGGTCTCAAGAGGTACTGGAAAATTTAGTCCATGAAATGGAACATTGGCAGAGCGAAATACTCCAAAAAGTACAGGTTTTGGATCGTACAGAATATAAACTGAGCAAAGAAGAGGGCTCGAGGCTGGGGGATTTTATCTCAAGAGACAATCTCCATACATTGGATGCTAAACTTAAGGAAGTGCCGGTCATTAAAGGCCAGATAGAAAATATCAAGGTTCAGTATCACTCGATGGTAAATAAAGTCCGGGATCAGCTATTAGAGAATAGGCTTGAAAAGCTAAGATTGGAATTTCAGCAGACATTTTCTTTAAAATGTAAGGACCTGCTACTACTTAGTGATAAGTATCCACAAGAAATTACACGATTAGAGCAAGACCTAGTGGATTTTCTTAAATCTCTTACAGACCACTTTGATAAATGTAACCTAATGGGCAACAAAAAATTACCTTCAGAAGATCGTGAGGAACTTTTTGAAATTGTTAGCCGAGATGATGGAGAGTTGACATTGATCATGTCTGAATTGCAAGAAGCGGTTTGTGAAGTGGACTCCCTTACGTTAGAGACAAACGACTTGCTTCGGAAGAAAGAAGATGAAAAACAGAAGTTAAAGTCTGCAATGTTTAAAATAAGCACGGAGTTTGAGAAACATGAAGAGTATATATCGGTTTTCCAAGGAATCTCTGACCTTATACAAACCTTTAAAACCTCGTGCAAGCAGGATATGCACCAAGTTAAAGAGCTGTGCCAGTTCTATAACAAGTTTAAACAGAGCTACCAGAACTTGCTGAAAGAAGTGGAAAGGAGACAGGACGTTGCATTAAGAATGACAGAGGTTTTACGCTCATGTGAAAAGCAGCTACAGGAACTGAACCTTACGGATATTAAAGAACGTAAATTGTTTCTATTGAATAATGGAGATTATCTTCCTGAAAATATATGGCCCGGAGAAATAGACGACCTGTCGCCCCTTTTCACCTTAGAATATAGCTTAAAGGAGATATAACATAGATCGTACGTGTGTATGGACTAATATGACTATTTACATGAGTTCAGTATTTATTTGTAGTTTCTTTCTAGTTCTGAGAATTTTTCGAAAATCTCGTCTGCGTTCAGGTACTCTAGTTTGCGCGAGTCCCTAGTTCTAATCGCAAACTTTCTGCTTTCCAATTCCTTTTCACCAACGATGACTAGGTATGAATAATTTCTTACAAGCGCATCTTTAATTCTATAACCGACTGGTTCAGCTCTGCTGTCAACATCTACATTGAAGTGAAAGCTATTCAGTTGGACAGGTTCATCGGCAGCTGTGTCTTCACCACGAAGCTTTTTAGCAATAGCATCAGCAGCTTCACACATTTCTTTGCTCTTAGTGTTGACCGGAATAACCATACACTGACGTGGATTCAGCCAAAATGGCCACTTACCACCATTAGAGTCAATCAACATAGCCATAAACCTCTCTACAGAGCCAAAAACGGCCCTATGAATCATAATAGGCCTTTTGTAAGTATTGTCCTTATCTTTATATTTTAGGTTGAACCTTTCTGGTAACTGGAAATCTAGTTGAATTGTGGCAACCTGATGCGACTTGCCAGTATGGTCGGAGACCAAAACATCAATTTTAGGTCCATAAAATGCGCCATCACCCTCACTAATAGACCATGATTTACCTGAATTGTTCAATATATGCTTTAAAACGTCTTCAGCATGGTCCCAAACCTTCAAATCTCCTATGTACTTATCTTCTGGCCTAGTCGATAAGCGTAAAGAGTACACTGTAGGAGTGTTTTCAGCACCAAGCGGGAAAATCCTAGTATAACACATGTCAACTAGTTGTAAACATTTGGAAATTTCTTCTTCTACTTGTTCTGGAGTACAGAATATGTGACCATCATCCTGGTGAAATTTTCTTACTCTTGTCAACCCTGACAATGCACCAGATGCTTCATTTCTGTGTAGAGGAGAAAAGTCGGAAAACCTCAATGGTAGTTCATTGTATGATCTATCAAACCGTTTAAAAACAATACAATGCCCAGGACAGTTCATTGGTTTTAGTCCGTACTCCTCTTTGTTAACATCATGACCTTCTACACGAAACATGTCGTCCTTATAATTCTCCCAATGCCCTGACTGTTCCCACAAGGTCTTTCTGTAAATCAAGGGCGTGATGACCTCTTCAAAACCGTATTTATTTTGTTGTTGTAATTTCATAAAATTGACTAGCTTGTTGAATATCTTAGTACCATTGGGCAGAAAGAACACAGATCCTGGAGAGATAGGGTCGGTAATAAAAAGTTGCTGCTTATTAGAGACATCATGTGAAGCACTGGCTGCTGTATCCTTGGCATGCTTGGTGCAGTATTTTGCTAGTGCTTGCCATCTTACAGTGCGATAAAGGGGCCCAGCTGATGAGAAATGGTGACTTAACATGTAGTATGGATTGATTGTTCTCGACACTAGAGTAAAGGGCTTAATGATCTTAAAAGTGACAATTTTTCTCGAGAATCGAAGGATCGCCATGTACGTATACTTATGCGATCTCATAAATAATAGTAATTACAAATATAAATATAATCTTTGAACGAAACATGAAGGGTCAGTTATAGACCTACCTCTAGGTACGTGGTCAAGGATTCCCACTCACTTTTACCATACTCAGCAACCTTGCCTTGCCATTTACCACCCTTTTTGCCACCTCCACCTCTAAGCTTTGGTATAATTTCAGTTAGTTTACTGACGGTCGACGCAATGGTTTCACCAGAGTCGGATAAGACCATCACTGCCCCATTATTTGGCTGTTTTTCTCTACCACATAAAACGACAATATAGTCTTTGATTCCAGATTCGGAAACACTTTTGTTGAAGCCTTTATAAACTTGATTCAAAAAGTCAAGTCCTCCAAATTCATCCTGAGCAACAAACCCTTTTTGGTTCTCCTTAACAGAGTTAAAGAGTCGAGTAGCCTCATAACTTGCAGCCACTTTCATCCAATATTGTTCTCTCTTGGTAGTTTTTTGAATAGCGTCACGCTGTATTTCAACCTTATCCGGAACCTGGGCTTCGCTACATGACAGTATTCCCTTGGTGCGGTTCAGTAAACCTTGTGCGAACTTACCATACTTAGCAACCCTCGAGCCGCACATGAAGTACAACCTAGAATTAGTACCTCTAACAGAAGACTGAGCAGGAGAAAACAGGATTGAACCAAGTTGTGTGGTAGACTTCAGGTGTGTACCACAGCACGGGTTTGAGTCAATTTCACCAATATGAATTGTTCTTAAGATGCCTGCCGATAAATCGTAGTCATCAGGAATTTTTGAGGTGTTGACTTCGCCGTGAGTTTCAGGCGTTCTTTCCAAGACGGTGATTTCTTTGGGCATTTTGGTGATGTATTCGTTGCAAAAAGCGGAAAGCCTATCAATCTCATTGTCGGTTAGTTTCCTGGCCAGTTCTACGTAGTTGAATAAATCTGTAGGCTCAATAGTTTTTTTCTTGTCCGTAGGAACACCACCCATCGACCATGATAACGTTTTTAAACCCCATTCTCCTTCCAAAATAGCACTCACCAGATGCTGACCAGTATGCTGTTGCATGTAATCCATCCTCTGCTCCCAGTCAACGCTAACTGATACCTCGGTTCCTGGTTCCACGAATTCGCTCACGTAATGAATAGCATGCAGGCCCTTTCTGGTTACCTGAGATACCGGAATCGCTCTACCAGCTTCACCTAAAGTTAGTTCACCAGTATCACTCGGCTGACCACCTCCCTCGGGAAACAAAATGGTATCTTGTAGCTCCACTTGGTAGACATTTTTCTTACCGCTAGATTCACAAGACAAAACAGTGGTTTTAAATCCCTTCGAGAGGAAAGAGTCACGCTGGCAAGCTAAACCCCCAACAAAATTAGGTTCCAAGGTCTCGACTGCCATTATAGCCAACAATTAAACAGAATACCTCAATCCTTCCGACTACAATAACAGGCTGACTCAGGAGTTATTCGAGGGCTCTCAGGATTCCCTCAATGCAGCCATCTCTTATCATGTTTTACGTACATTATCTCTGTATATTATTTAAGCCTTTTCTCAACCACGAATAAAAGTAGCATCAATTTTCTGTAAAGTGGGTCCCAAGTTGAGTACCAACTTTCTTCTGTAAGTTGTTTGGTTGTTTGTCTGTATTGGGTTGCCCTCTAAATAAATAGTCTCAAACTCAGGGAGGTCCTTTAGTTCTTGACCGACATCCTCAAAAGATTGATCAATTTGGTTGAAAGAAGCCCATAAATCTGTTAAATGTTTCAAGTGTTTGAGATTTTCAACTTTAGATATCTTATTGGAGGTGATGTCTAGCATAGTCAATTTCGAATTTTTTTCCAGTCCTTCAATTTTTTCAATGAAGTTGTGTGACAAATACAACTCTTCCAAGTTAGCTAGTTCTTCCAAACCTTCGATTCTTCTTAATCTATTGGACTGAATAGACAGAATCCTCAAGTTTTTTAGGTACTGCAAGTTTACCAATCGTGGAATCATATTCTTACCTAGCCAAATTTCCTCCAAACTATCTAAACCTTCCAGGGAACGTTCATCGATTGCTTGAATTTTATTTCCACCAAGTTCCAAATTTTTCAATTTTTTCAAAGTTTTCAAATTTTCAATGGTAGAAATCTTATTCTGCACAAAATACAAGTTTTCTAAATTTGTCAATTGGTCGATGTTCTTAATGTGTTTAATCTTGTTGAAGGATAGATCAAGGTTTTTTAGGTTGATTAGCTTGTTGGTGTTCTTGGAAATGTGCTTGATACGGTTATCATATAAATCTAGCTCTTCCATGGTATCAACAGGTAAAACATCAACTTCACTTATACTTTCAATTAAATTTTGCCTCAAAAATAA
The DNA here is from genome assembly GCA_000149225.2 of Lachancea kluyveri NRRL Y-12651. Classification (NCBI taxonomy): domain Eukaryota; kingdom Fungi; phylum Ascomycota; class Saccharomycetes; order Saccharomycetales; family Saccharomycetaceae; genus Lachancea; species Lachancea kluyveri. The sequence continues at coordinate 1,441,353 of CM000693.1, read as the reverse complement.
CGCTTTCAAAAGGCGGAACCTGTGGAGGTTTAGATCCTCCATAGATTGAATTTTCAAGTGTACCAGGTCAATTACCTCGATATCATCCGGTAAATCTTCAGTCAATTCAGAATCGGCATTGATAAATTCAGGGTGCTCGTCAGGGATGACTTGACCTTGTAACCCTTGTTGAGAAACTGCATTTTGTTGATGATCCACTTCAGATTCTTCATCTTCAGAATGAATGTGGTGCGACTTATCTTCTGGTTTGGTCATTGCTATAAGGATTTATTCTCGACTCTTAGTGATGGCTAGCTAGCTAGCTGGCTGGCTTGGTGAGTGTGATGAAATCAATGTAATGGTTAAAAGGAGAAAAGAATTTTTACGCTGGCATCGTATTACATGACAACACACTTGGTTCTTGGCCCAACGGCATTCTGTAGTTAAGACTGACTGGCAGCTACATTCTAATAAGAGTTCGTAACTTCCGGATACCGGGATCTGTATCCAGTGCCAAGGGATTGCCTAACGAGTGCACGATCTAGGGTCTCTCAGTCACTCCGAAGTATATCCCGTGTTGAGGGAATTAAGGTAACATGGTAAAACCAAAATCGAAAACTTATAGACCGAAGTTACAAACCTGTATTGAAGTTAAAGTTTCAGAATATTTTTAGACTCATATCTTAGAAGTTAGAAACATATACAGGACAGTAGTAAGAAAGAAGCGTTGCCTTATAAAAACATTAGTATCGTAAAAAAGTGAAGAATGCGTTCGAGCTTCACAACCAACTTAGTTGGCTTCCGGGTTGGAAGTGATGTAATCAATGGCTTCACCAACACTCTTGATTTCATCTGCGACCTTGTCTGGGATTTCAACGTCAAATTCTTCTTCGATTGCAACCAACAATTCAACAGTGTCCAAGGAGTCCAAGCCCAAATCCTTGGAGAATTGGGTAGTTGCTGTCACGTCAGCAGAGGCGGTAGTTTTGTCAAAGGCCTTGACCACGTCAATGATCCTGGTTGTGACTTCTTCCTTGCCCAGAGAAGAAGAATAGAATCTAATTGGGGAAGACACAAAAGTAGAAGTGACTGGAGCAAAAGTTGCTCTAGCAGAAGAAGCTCTCAAAACATTTGGAACGGCGCGGAAAACAGATCTCAACATCTTTCTTATCGTGTATAGTTTTGGTTGGATTGGATTGGATTGGATTTTATGGATACAAAGAGGGTATTAGCAGCTTTATCTGTCTGACAAAAACCGGGAAATTGAAAGAGAAAATTTTCACAAGTTATACATATATATCATTTTGAACGTTAAATAAATTAAACTATAATGATGGTATTACTACAAAAATCCTGTTCTCATACTCCAAGCTCCCAGAGACCTTTTCTTGGGCGGTTTTGCGGAAGTGGCATTGCTTGTATTTGATCTACGAGAGGCAATTTTGCTTAGTTCACTCATTGAGCTTTTGTTTGCAGGATAGCTATTCTCTGTCCTTTGAGAATCTAACCTTTGCGGATCAGGCCTTTGTGCATCGACTCTTTGAGAGCTTGCTTTGGTTATTTTACTTGCATCACTAATGGACCCCTTCATACTCTGGCTGCTGCTATCGCTGGAGTGCACTGAGCTTGTACCGTCGACTAATAAACTTTTAGGAGGGAGCATGGTACTCTGTCTCTTTTGAAAGCTTTGTTGAGAACTTTGTATGGTTCTAATACGTGTGAGAATGGCCTTGGTATTTTCATTTAGGTTAATCTCATTGCTTTTAATTTCCTGAGCAAAGTTTTTTTCAAATAATTCCAATAACAGTCTGTGCGATTTTCTCAAGTCAACGGGACACAGCTCGTCATGTAGTGCCAAACAACGACTTAGAACAACCGCCAACTCATCGAATGCAGACTGCAATAAATTAGTGTCGCTTTCTTTGAATTCTGCTTTGGCTTCGGTAGCCTCGAAGAATTCTCTGTACCGAGAAACACCACCATTAATAGGAGCATCAATGGTACCACTAATATTTCTAGATAACTCACCAAAAATTTCTGAGTATTCTCCATTTTCCTTTATTAACTTGTAGCACATATTCTCAAGACCAGTTAACTCCTGGATTTTTAGTTGTAATGATCTGATGGCGTTCTCGACAGGAGATAAGACCTTTTCTGATATTTTCTTAACTTCTGTTCTATTCATTAAAGTCGGAAATGTGGATACCGTCTCATAGGTGAACTCCTTCACCCACATGTCGGTAACAGATGAAGCCCCTGGAAGTACTCTAGAGCTACTAAAAGTCTTCAGGTCCCTATTTTCAATATACTGTCTAATCTTATTGTTTGCCAAATTTTTCTTATCGTTGCTAACAAACTCATCGGATATATCTAACTGAGGTTCTACTGCAATAACGTGCAAGTATTTACCCAGAGGTGGATGCATGAGCAACTCATCAGCGTTTTCTTGAGTTTGAACGATAGTGGAACCGGGATACAACTTTAACAGCCTATTATGGATGGAGGTAATGTGTTCAAAGGGTAAACCTTCGTAAACGAATACTTTGCCTCTAGTGGAATTAGGGAAACCAAACCCAATAAAGGAAACTTTAAAGTAAGTTGGGACAAGACGGTCAACAGACTGCAGGTCTGTGTACAAGTTGGAAATTTGGCCATGAACAAATGCCAAACCGTTCAAATCGTAATTGATTTCATCGTAAGCCTTTGCAAGATCTTTGTAAGTAGAAAGTGCCTTTTCTAGTTTTAAACCTTTTGCGAAATTTCTGGCAGCCTCTTTGTATAAATATTCCTTTCTTTCAAATGAAGACTGAGCTGGTAAGGGTGGTTGAGAGGTTGGTGCTAAATGGTCGTTGGGATTCCATTTATAAGTACCTGCCAATAGCTCTAAACTTAAAGCAGCTTGCACGTAATCTTTCTTTTTAATATTATAAATGAACAAGTTATTAACCAACTTGTGGAACGATTCTGGCCTATTAGCCTCCATCAGATAACCAAAAATCGTAATTTGACGAGCAGTTCTATCGTCATCAAATTCTTCGCCACTTGGAATTTCTTCAGATTCAGCTATTACATGTAAAAACTCTTGCAAAGCCTTTACAAAATGAACAAGAGCACTGAAAGCAGGGTCTGTTTTTTTGACATGCACTGTGAGAAGAACACCCTCAGAAAAACTTTCTAATTCATGAATAGAGGGAACAAACTTTCCTGCTTGATATGCGTTGAAAAACTCAGGCGTACAAAGGTTGATTGCCGGTTGAAGTGTTCCATAGTGATTCCATACGTTGATTCCCGTAACCCATAGAATTTTTGTACCAACTCTGCGAGCCTCTGTATGCCTGTGAAAGGCAAAAACCAAAAATTCCCTAACCAAAGAGTTACTATATTTTGACAGCATACTTTGGTATCCACCGGCTCTAGTAACACCAAATCTTTTCCAGGTATCAGTGCCAGTGGTGTCTTCACCTAAAGCGTCCCAGCATTCTTCAACAATACCAGCTGCAGTTTCTCTCAAATCACCACTTATTTTATAAACAGCTTTTCTTGGAATATCCGACAAGGAATTTGGATTGGAAATTCTATGATTTGCCAACAGCAGAATCGTTTTAAAGTACTCAAACCACAGCTTTATGTCAAAATCCTCAATACCAGAGCATTCCTCTGGCACTTTATATTTGATTATCAGATCTTTGCACAGCGCTAGTAATGTCATAGAGCTTCTAATAAGCAACGCGTTTAAAGCCAACCACTTCTTAGATGGGAAAAATTTACCCTTGATTATCAACTTGACGGTATGAATTATGCTTAACAAATCCTCTCTTGCAAACTGGCTAATGTAGAAAATAGAATCAAAGATTTCATCTTCTGCACATTCCTGAAGAATATAGATAAAAGACAAATTATCCTTGTATCGTGTCTCTGCTATTTTCGTGATAGAAGCAATTATTGTGGCCAGTTCCATCAACGCTTCGATAATAATTTCTTCGTTGACAATAGAATCTACTGTAATTTCAGGGAAGGGGAAAGTAATTGGAAACAACGAAGTAAATGTCCTTCTAAATTTGAATAAGTCATTTTCTTTGCAGTGTTTTCTCACCAAGATAAAAAACCTGCAAATCGTAGGCAATAACCTTACCAAATTCCTTTGCAACAAGACATCCTTAGAGTGTTTGATGATAGTCACCAATAGCCCATTAGCCAATCTAATAGAAGTCAAATCCAAATACTTACCATTGTGTTTCAAAAATGGTTGGACTGCCCATTCGATAACTTTGAACAAAAAGCGGGATCTCTCAGGTTCATCACATCCAGAAGTGAACAAAAATTTTGTGAGAAACTCATGGTTCATCAGACGACGCATTAAAAGAAGCTTGGCGTTTATAAATTTTTCTTCTTTGACGGTCAATGCCCTCTTGTCCATGCCAGAATTCTGTTCCTTTTCATGACATGCTTGTAGTAGGCCAAGAGAGTATTCTAACATCGTTTTAGGGTTGAAGTAGCCTGCCAACACGGTGACCCAAACATCGAATGCCTCTAATATAAGGACTTGATCTGTCATCACAGAATTATTGTTGATAACAAAAAACTTGAAAACACCCGTAAAGAAACTATCCCACGATACCTCCAACTCGACCAGCCTGTGCTTAGAGGTGAGCAAAGATAACTTGAAAAGGAAGTAAGAAACACGACATAGGGCTCTACCAATGTGATTCCATTGTAGGTGCGAGTTGGAAAAGTAATAAGCCGCAGTGGCAATAAGAGCTGGCCCGATGTCTGGAAGCTTAGAAATATCGTTATCGAACACTTTGTAGAAGTCATTGAACAAATGTTTGTGGGTATCTTCACGAGCCACAACAATATCCAATAAATATAATAGAGAAGTGAAAACAGCTTCTTTAAAAGCTTCCGAGGATTCTTTAGCGTTACTGACATTAACAACGTAGAATAGCTCTAGCATTTTGGTCAACAAAGGATCGAAATATTTGATTAGTTGCTTGGTTCCAACGGACTTTAAGCCATGTAATAGTCTAGTGCACTTAGATTCAAAATCAGAATCTTGGTATTGAGATTTCCTCAGTAAGGATAATATATCGTGTACAACACCTTCCATATTGTAAATACTACCGACATATTCAGTGCCAATTTCCACTTCTAGTAACGGCTTGTTAACGGTAGACATTAGCTGAAACACAGAGCTTTTTTTATATTCGATAATTTGATTACCCCGCTTAATGTAGAACTTGGATTTGGCCATTAAATAACCATTAACATAGGCTGAAATCCTCAAAGTTTCGTCCTGCATCATACTGGAGATACCGTCAATTCTAATAGTTTCACCAACTGCTTCGTTAGGCTTAACTGAAATAAATCTCCATCTATCTTCTTGCAGTTCATTGGAGCCCTTTCTGAAAGAAATTTTCCTATTGTTCGCAGTTAACTGGATAGTTATATTTTTAATATTAGTCTCTTCTGGTACCATATTGCAGAGAGAAACTTTTCCTAGAGTAAGGTAAATCCGATCTGTAGAGGGAGACAAGGTGTCGTAAAAGCAAGTAAGAACATTTTGTATGGCAGACATGCCAGTATTTGCCACTTTTGCATAGCTTGAGTCACTCTGAATTTCTTTGACAGTAACAGATAGAGATTCTGCTCTAGGATTTACAGCAATACCCTTGTTGGAGTCAGAGATGATTCTATCGATCAGCTCACCCCAACCATTATTTGCTCCGTGATTCATGGCAGTTGCCATGATCTTAGAAAGATCAGGAGACTTGGATGTATTAGAGGACAGAGGTGGAGTTTCGTTTTGCTTTATTGAAAAGTAGGAGGCAAATAGTTCTATCTTGAAATGATGCGACTCACCCGATGCCAAAGAGCCTCTATGCCTAGAAAATATACGTGATACATCAGCAACACCGGCGGCCACACCTCTTCTAACCTGGACGATACTCCCTTCGGTGGTAGATTCAAAAGGGACGAACGGTGGCTTGAATTCACGAGTAGATCTTACTGATCTGAAGCTGACATTGAGTGTTTCCGTAAGTACAACTGCGAGATATATTCTGCCATGATCAATTTCAGTAGCTGGTATGTTGTTGAAAAGGGCGGCTGATATATGGTCTAAGGAAGTGATGTTTTCCGAGTCGATATTCACGATAAATGGTTCTGTCAAAACTCTCTTGTTGGTTCTCAAGTACATGTAAGCCGACAGATTTTGAAATTGGGGGTCGAGGGAGGGGGCACTAGTGACCTCCTTGAAGTCTACTAATATCTGTGAGGGTTCTACAGGGTCGTATTTGGTGTTTTTTGGAGCAACCAATTCCAGATCTGATAGGTTTGATACAGGGAAATTGGTCGTCAAAGCAGAAAGCATTGTACTAGAGGCCAATAACTGTGGAGTAGTATCTACGTAGTCGTATAGCTCACCACTGTTAATATCACGAGACAAGATACTCTCATAACCGGAAGGATCCACCACAGTGCTATGGACATGCTCAAACTTGTTTCTCATCCCCTTGGAAGAAATAAACCTTGAGATCTTGCACAATAAAGCGCATGCAGCTTTCAAAACTTTCTTGCGCTCATTACCTGTAGTTAACTTTAGTTGTAATTTTAAATGAATAGAATCTAATTCATAATACAACTCTGTCAAATTTTGAGCTATCTCAAATTCTCCAAAAGAGTACATGGAATAAATATGTGAGACCAAAACACCTAACATAGGTGCGATTTCATTTAAAAATCCGGTATTTTGTAACCTGAAGAGAGGAAAAGGTGGTCTTCTTTTCTTATCTGATAGAAGTTTGAACTGGGGAGTATCAGAGATGGACGACTCTTCATTTAATTGATGGAGACTGGGCAGATCAGGGTTATCAGATGAGTCCTTAAAGTCTTTTTTTTCAGGCATGTTCAGGAAGGAAACACTGGTAATGTCTTGTTCGTAATAGAGATGAGCGAATGCCTTAGGAAATACAACCACTTGAAACTTCTGCTCAGGCAACTTTTCGGTAAAAGTACCTGCATAAGCAACAAAATCTTCTGGCAATGGCTGCCATGACAGGTAGCCTCTACACCACTTTCCATCAGTCGTCTGCTCAAAGACATACACTTCATTGCCGGGATATAGATTTGAAAAGTGTTTGTTCTGTAAAGATAGTTTGGGATGCCTTTTTAGTGGAAGAAATGGTTTTACTATCTTTCCATGCAACAGTTTGTCTGTTGGTTCCCAGTTATATGGTGTCCTCATCTTGTTAGTATGACCTTTGTCGATAGGTGGTACCTGTCTCGGCAAGCTTAGGTTTCACTGATTGAAGAATTTTTCAGTCAAATTCTATTCCTATGTCAAATGAACCGTAAAATCCGCAAGATCGAGAACACCTTTTTTTTTTTTTTTTTTTTTTAAGTTCTACTAGCTTTATGGTTTGACTGCCTGGTGGGCATTCTAGTATCTCAATTTTATTGGTTTAAGTAGTATAAAAATTCTAAATTATCTTGTTCATATGCGTTGTGCGCTTTCTTGGAGCGGTACGAATAAGCAATTCGATGTCGACAACAAAGCTTGTAAGTGGCAGCAGCCGAGTTCATACCAAGCTTTATTAACCAAATTAGAAATTCTTTTAAATTAAACAGAAATTAGTGGTTTTGTTTAAAGTTGGTGTAAAAAATATGAAGTACTAAGGCAGTAGGTTTTATGCTGCAAGTAGCATCGTTTATACAATCTATCCCAATTTACCGTAAAAATGAACCATCCAATTAAGAATGGCTCAAAAGATCTATTTTTACCCGTACCTGATTTACAACTACATATCCTCTCAAAGTTTTCAACTTCCAGAAAGAAAGAAAGAAAGAAAGAAAGCTAGAAGTAAATGCTCTACATTGTGTCCATTCATTATTGTAAACTCTTGAACACGGTTATACACCGTATGACTTTCGTAAGCAACGCACCCTTAGACACAGTGAGCACGATTTGAAATCTAGATCACCATTGGTCTCCTAAAGAAGCCGAGGTTAGTCTAACCCAGAAACAATTCATACCAACTAGAAAGCCGGATCTTTATTACATAGAAAAACTGAAGCAGAGGAAGGTAAGGTGCTCAGGTGCCTCTTCAAACGTGCAAAAAAAAAAAAAACAAAAAAGAGTGGCGATTCTATCACAGAGTTTCTGAGTGGACTCTGGCTCTATTATACCCAACACACGCATAGGATATGAATATATTTGTTGCGTAGGCTGAGTCTTGGTTTGGATTTAGAAAGCTTACTGAAATTAGAATCCATACTGTTGTAAACACCAAATCGTCTCATTCAAAGACAAAACAACAATCAAGTCTTTTGTTTTTTATTCCTGTGCGCATCTTCTTCCGAGTCGCTAGTTTCTTGTTCTTCTAGCACGTCCAAAAGAAATTCCAGGCCGTTTATAGCAAACTCTTGCATGTTGAAACATCTATCTTTACTCCCAGTCGTATAGGTTCTGAAAACGTCTTTGGAGGGACCTGAGACACCGAAATAAACTGTTCCTATAGCCTGGTCGTCGCCCTTGGGAACCAAAGTTTTTGACTCGGAAGCGAACCCAGTTTCAGACAACGTATAACTGGCACCCAATTCAAGCCTCAAATTTCTGGCCAACCTAAGGGCAACGTCGACGCTTGGACCTGTGTAATTGTCAATGTCTTTCTGGCTCCAGCCACTCAACTTTAAACGACTTTTCAAACTATAGACTAAAGTACCACCATGAAACCATTGCGAAGCGCCCGGAATGGACACTAGATAGCTGGACAAGAGACCACCACATGCGGCTTCACTTACCGCAATGGTTTCATCACGATTTTTCAATATCCGAGAGATTTTATCAACAAGCTCCTTAGCCCTTGTTGGTGGAAATTCTGCACTCATTTCTTGAAAAAGTAAATAGGAATTTGATTAATCTCAATCGCTTCTAATGCTCCTTTGAAAGTAAGTACTTCACGTTTGAAGAGGCGTACAATCATGTCTCTCAGAGGGATTTTTCGAGAGTCCTCGATGAGGCGAGACGGGTGCCAAAACAAAAAGAACAAACATGAGGAAAAAGGTCATCGTATGAGGTAAATTCTGCACTTGATAATTCTGTTACTCATGCATGTACGTCCAGAGAAGAATTCCTTAATTTCAAAGCTGGATGTTCCCTCTTTTGTCAAATAAATAAGCTGTTATACTGTTATATCTTACGTAACCCACCCAAAAATTCCTAAAACTCACAAATCTGAGAATAGCAATAATTTTCTAATACAAACAGGATACGTCTCTTACAACTCGAGCCAAACACGTGGGGTGACCACAGCATGTTCAAACGTTACAGCAAATAACTGACGGTATTTCATGCACACGAATCGCTGTTGTTTCTTTCGTTCTGAACTCTCAATGGAGTGTCAGCCTTCTATAAGTTAACATATACCGTCATACGGAAACTGGCCTTTTTCCAGCTAACCAAGATTTCTTGCCAACGGTGGCAAATCTACTAACAGTCAACACAGTGATCATCGAATTCTCCCTCCAAAAGAACCAAAAGATGAGCGAAATTATTGTGAAATTTAGAGCTGGACTAGCAGAATTCAATGAAGACTCTAAGCTGTGTACTCCGAATTCATTGAAGGGTGAGGTTGTCGTTAAACCATCTGAGGAGGCAGAAGGGTTTTATGACTTCCAATGGAAGCCAATCGAACACGCTGCTAACAACAAAACCGAGCCTATAGAATTGATCCTAATACCTGGCGAAACAAAATGGACTCACATCCAATCGTCTAAAAATGGTAGAGTCTTTTCTCTACTATTTTCCTCTGGAGAAAAGTATTTCTTTTGGTTGCAAGACAAGGTCGACGACGGCTCTCCATTGAATCAGCTAAGCGAGAATGACAAGCAGGTTGCTAAAAAAATAGACGATGTCTTAAAGGTTGAAGAAGAAGAAGAAGAAGAGGAAGAAGGACAAGAGGAGGAGGAACAGGATGTTAACATGGACGCCGAGGAACCGCAAGAAGAAAAGCCAAAGCCTGACAACCAGTAAGTACGTTGTGTTTCCACCAATGTATTTTTTTTCTTTCTCTGCTGTTTAAATGAGTACCATTTACTAATATACGTTGAACAGACCAATCAGTCACCTTTCTGATTTTTTGACTAGAGATTTGATGGCCGATCACATTCAAAGCTTAGATGAAAACTCTACTGTACTACAGACGCTATACTCATTTCTACCAGAGAGTTACCCCCATGACAAACAAGCATTAATTGAATGCATTAGAGGCCCATTTTTTTCCCAAGCAAGTGACAACTTGTCAAAAATCTTGCGCGGAGGCCCCTCGGCTGGCGTAACCCTTGCAAATGCTTTCGGCTACAAGTATGTGGATGCTGGTACATATGGGCTAATCATGGGTGCTAGAGGCAAAGGCTTGCAGGAAAAAAGAGAAGAAGATACGGAGGGAAACAATGGAAATGAACAGGAATGAATATACTCGCACTTCAACTGTATAATGTACATGCATAAACAAAAAAAAAAATAAGTATCTAAAGCATTTTTAAGTCTTGCTTGGGCACCCACTTGACAGACCAGTTTAGCTTGTCGCCGGCTTTGAATGGTGCAACAACGATACCTTTGCCATCTGAGATAGAGTCTGGAACGGTCTGTTCCTTTCTATACAAAACAACTTCATCTTGTGATTTCAATTGTTCTGTTTTGACGCCGTAAAACTGTAGACCAAAATCAGAAACAAAGCCTTTAAGCTTGTCCAAGGCATCCGTTTTCTCAAAAATCTCGGCAAGGTATGGCACGGCCAAGGATTGAGAGTAAACACCAGCGCAAACACCAACGTGTTTAGCCTTGTTTGCCAAAGGATGTGGTGCGGAGTCAGATCCGAAAAAAAAGTATGGTTTCCCAGAAGTGGCAGCACGAACCAAGGCTCTCTTATCGCTTGGTAATTTGGCGACCGGTTTACAAAAGTTGATTGGATTACCGGCCCAATCATCAATAGTCAAAAACAAATGGTGAGCGGTCAAAGTGGCTGCCACTTTGACCTGGGAGGCATCCTCAATATTTTTGTTGATTTCACTAATGGTATTTACAGCAGCTTCAGTGGTACAGTGCTCCAAAATAATCTTTAGATTGGGGAAATCGTTATGCAGCTTTTTCAAAGCTGGTAGAAAAGATTCTTCTGCATTTAGTACATGGATATCTGTACCATCGCCAGCAACGGATGGTTTTTCACCATGTAAATTCAAAACCAAGTTTTCTTGTTCCATGGCCTTGAAGATTGGATAAAAGTCGCTAAAGTCGTTAGGGTCCACACCTGCAGCAGAATTGGTAGTAACACCAGCAGGATAGCACTTGACACCTTGAATGGCTCCCTTGGACGCAGCCTCATGTATTAGCTCTGGAGTCAATTCTTTTGACAGATAAAAGCTCATCAGAAACGTAGTCTGTGGTGCCAGCTTTTCCAGCTGGTTTTTGTAATCAATCACTCTGTCCAACGTAGTGACCGGTGGTTGTAAGTTGGGCATGATGTAAGCCACAGATATACCACCCTTCCTGATGGTTGGTGTGACAAGTTCTGACATAGCACCCTCTCTGACATGCACATGCATGTCACAAGCGATCCCTAAATGAATTTCGGACATAGTTCAAGCCGTGTGAGTATAGTCTTTTTAGGCAATACTTTCAAAAGATTCACTTTTTATAGAAAAACTTGCTTTCTGAAAAAAAAAAAAATAATTGATGTATGCCCTCGGCTATATAAGAAAGCCCTCGTAATGTGTTTTTATGAAAGAAATGCAAAATTTTAAACCTCATCTCATCCAATTTTTAAGAGAAACAGTATTTAAAGAAGAGCAGATTACTAAGATCATGTCAGATTTTCCATCGGTGGCGCCGAATCTGTCTACTGTACAAACTGATGAGACGTTCCTGTTTCAGAGGTATCAAAGCGAAGCTAAGGATAGATCTTCATATTTAGGAGAGGATGTAGGCCAAGATAATACACAACTAAGACAAAAGATCGAGCAATATTACGCACTTGAAAGTTTGGTTGAATATTTGAAAAAAAATCCACAATATGAAAAAATCACATTGCAATTTCCAGATACTTTGGTGGCTGATTCTGCTATTGTTGTACAGCTGTTACAGGAGCATTTGCCCAATGTCGAAGAAGCTAAGCTGACTGAGTGTAAAGACCCTGATAGTATATGTAGCTGTGGATCAAGAGTAGAGAATATGTGCGGTACGAAAGGAAAAAGCTCTGGCAGAAAAGTGTGGATTCTTGCTGATACAGCCTATAGTTCCTGTTGCGTTGATGAAGTCGCATCTCAACATGTTAATGGTGATCTGGTAGTCCACTTCGGTGACGCTTGTCTCAACGCTATCCAAAACCTGCCCGTTGTGTACTGTTTTGGAAAACCGTTTGCAGATATTGATAAAATCGTCGCTAAATTTCAAGAAACCTACTCGGATATGAACGAAAAAGTATGTCTGATGGCCAATACACCTTACACTCTTCATTTGAGATCGATTTACGAGGGCTTGAAATCCTTGGGATATAATAACGTAATATATTCGGATATTAACATCGATCTTGCAGGTGAAAAGGCAACAATAGTCGGCTACGAACATAATTCTCTATCCCATAAACAAGTCTGCATCTTGGGCAACAGAAAATTTTATTCAGATGAAAATCATCCAGAAGTCACCGTCGAGCAGCTACAGCAAGACTACCAACTATTTCACATCACAATGCCCCAAGATCCTCGTTTATTATACTTAACTACAAAGTTCCAATCTGTTGCCGTGTACGAACCACAGGATAACTCTGTTTCCGAAGGCCCCTTCCCATCTATGATGAAGCGATACAAGTTTATGCATATGGCAAGGACTGCTGGTACCATCGGAATTCTCGTGAATACACTGTCTTTAAGAAACACCAAAGAAACCGTCAACAGCCTGGCAAAATTGATCAAAGAAAATGGTAAAAAGCACTACATGTTTGTTGTGGGTAAGCCAAACGTTGCCAAATTGGCTAATTTTGAACCTATTGACATTTGGTGCGTCTTGGGTTGTGGCCAAAGCGGTATCGTTCTAGATCAATACAACGAATTTTATAAACCAATCATCACGCCCTATGAATTGACTATGGCGTTGAACCCGGAAATTACATGGACTGGAAAATGGATAGTTGATTTCAAGGAAGTCTTACAGGAGATCGGTGTTGAAGAAGAGGAAACAGAACCAATAGAAAACAATAAGAATGAAGAAGGACAAACTGGCGAAGAATATGAAAGCGATGTACCTGAATTCAATGCTGTAACTGGACAGTATGTCAGCACATCGAGGCCGTTAAGAAACATTGGCCATTTGGAAATCGAGAGTCCTGCACAAGAAGTAAAAACAGACGGATCTGATGCATTGGTAAAGCAGTTTTCTGGTGCTTTGGCTATCAAGAATACGGTGTCTACATCCGCTGCCCATTTGCAAAGTAGAAACTGGACTGGTTTAGGAAGTGACTACAATACAGAAGACTATGAGGAAGACGGTGCTACTGTGGAGGAAGGTATTTCCGGTGTCGCTCGTGGTTATCAATTTGATGCATTAAATACTCAGTAACTTTCGATATTTATTAACTCTACTTTACGTATACCGCTTTATTTTAGTATTAATCGTGGCATTGGCATAGTTTACCTATCATCCATTTTACTACGTATAATATGATTAGTTAGACATCCTTGATTTTGCTGTTTAAGCATCTGAATTTTGGACTTATGATTCCAGGTTTCACAATTTAGCGCAAGATAGACTCCAGTTCGAACATAACCAAACATGGGCCCAGCTCCTTCGAGGATCATTGATAACCTTTTAGAAGACACTAACTGTATGTTTACTTTACTTTGATTTTCTTGTTCCGAGCACCTACTAACAATAGACAAATAGTCGAAAGAGATGAAATTGAGAGATTAAGGAAACGTTTTTTAAAGCTGGATAGGGATAGCTCTGGCTCGATAGATAAAAAGGAATTTATGTCGATTCCAGGTGTGTCCTCCAATCCACTAGCAGGTCGTATCATGGAGGTTTTCGATGAAGATAATAGTGGTGACGTAGACTTCCAAGAATTTATCAGTGGACTATCGATATTTAGCGGCAGAGGAGGCAAAGACGAAAAGTTAAGGTTTGCATTCAAGATATATGACATTGACAAAGATGGATTTATTTCTAATGGTGAGCTTTATATCGTGTTGAAAATCATGGTTGGCAACAACTTAGAAGAAGAACAATTGCAGCAAATCGTTGATAGAACAATTATGGAAAACGACGTCGATGGCGATGGTAAGCTGAGCTTTGAAGAATTCAAGAACGCTGTTGAAACGACAGAGGTCGCGAAGTCCTTGACATTACAGTACGACGTATGACAACGCAAATACACTTGAATGTATATTACGTAATTTTTTGAAGTCAAAAACTTATAAACTATTTGGACTGATTGTGAAGAGAAATGTGACTTTTCATACTCAAATTTTTTTATAAATTTGCTTACAGGAGTTTTGTATCAGGAAGGCTATCATCCTACTTTTTCTTTTTTTTTTTTTCTGGTTTTTCTCTTGATACTTTCAACGTATGCCAAGAGCATGTTCCATAACCAAACATACAGTCATTATGCCGAAAGTGACAAATGATTTAAATGAAAAAAAAAATTAAAAATATTCAAAAAGGTTTAAAAGACAACATCCGCAAATTATATAAAGAAAACGATACGGATAGGATAAAGATTAAATCGACAAGACATCGAAAAGGTGACACAAAGGAAAAGGTCCACTCACAAAGTATATCTGAAATGTGGATTTTCAAAATCTGTCAAATCAGCAAATTCAAGGTTCTCCATGACCTTGTCATCAGGACCTCTTTCTGCTGCAATTCTGTCTCTTCTTTTATTTTCTCTGTCATTGATAAAGTACAATAAACTTAGTGTCACAACACAGGCACTGTAACAGACAATCATAGCAATCTTGGCACCTTTGTAGCTTGGAGCTTGTGATTCGATAAAGGTCTGAGGACCAGCCAAATTGGAAGCAGAGTAAGACACCAGGTTAATCGAAGATACCGTCCATTTTTTAGTGTAACCTAATGTGTTGGCACTAATGTTGGACAAGACACAAATGAAAGACAGAGGAGCAATGTATAGCAGATAAGCACCAGCCAATCTTGCTTGTTTGGAATCATCAGCAAATGCCAGCATACATGTAGCAATAACACTCAACACGGAAGCAAATATACCCCAAGTTAACCTATTTTTCAACACCGGAATATGCTTACGGGCAGCCAACACGGACAAGTACCCTAATAAAGGACAACCAACCAGCTCGACTGCACCCGTTGGCATGGACATCAACAATGAATCCTTGGTGCTGTAGCCAAAGTCGTTCTTGATCAAAATACTCATAAAGTTGGTGAGCCCACCGTTTGGAATGTTAGAGCCAACAGAAAAGATAAAGTACAACCACGTTCTGACATCCATGAAGGCCTCTTTGACCTGGTACCATTTGATGTGATGGTTACCAAACCCTTGCTGGTTGTCTCTGATTCTTTCCACAACCATCAGCTTTTCACGCTCGTTTAAAAACCAAGCCTTGGAAGGATTATCTGGCAGATGGAAGTAGATCAAAAAGCCCACGAAAATCGTAATACAGCCGGTAACGACAAACAGGACCCTCCAACCTTCGATGGAGTAAGAATCTTGTCTAATGTACAAACCGTACGCCAAAGAGTTGGCCCAAATACCACCCAACCCGTTGAAGCCAAACCACAAGCAGACTCTCATAAATTGCTCTTCTTTTTTCCAGTACTGAGCGGTGATCATGGTGAAAGTTGGAGTGACCATACTCTCTGCACAACCTAGCAACACTCTCAAGAAAATGAACGAGCCATAGTTGACAGAAGGGGCGGCATGGAGGGCCAAAAACATGCCCCAGATGACAACAAACACGGCCAGCGTCTTGGCCAGATATGGCGATTTTTGGAAAATAAACTGGCCAGGACCCATGTTGAAGAATAAATATCCAAAGTAGAATGCGGAACCGACCCAAGAATACTGGTTGCCATGCATCTTCAAATCCGTTCTCAAACCCATGACGGCGGCAGAACCATTGGAAACTTTATCCATGAACTGGATAGCGTACAAAATGCACATTAGGGGAAACATGTACAGGTCGATTTTGCGCACCAGCTTGCGATCTTCTTCCGGTGTAACGGTGATACCTTGAGACTTTAAGGCCAGCTTCATAGCCTCATCGACATCACCAGTGACTTTGACCTCTCTACCACTTGGTGATAAAATCGTGGTGATGACATTTTGAGAATCACCGATCTGTTCTTCTGTCATGGAAACCACGTTGTTCAGTTTTTCATCCTTAACACTACCGTCTCCAGAGTGACCATCAATTATATCTGTAACTTTATGGTTAATGTCGCCTTTGTTAGCTCCCGAGGACAATGATGATGATGACATCTTGCTAAAGAGTAGCCTTTCAGTTTGCTGTATTCTGTCAAACCAAGAGCTCTGTCATGCTTTCAGTCAATCTTTGCTACCCTTTTATACTTCTCTCTGAATCTCACGACCGATAACGACAACCCAAGATAGTGAAATTTCCCTGATCTTGTAATCAGTGAATGGGGGAGAACCGACATTGCATTTCTTAACGATATCCGGGACTCGCCGCATCCAACCATCAGCTGCCAAGCTCGCAAACCAAACCCTTGGCAGGCAACACGAACCTTTTTCGGTGGTTATTTCGGAGGACTTCCGAATTCGGAAACCATGGCCGAGAAGATCACGAGTCATATTCCAAGGGCCCAAAAGAGGCCAACAAACTTAATGCAGCTAGAAGAACGGGTGTAGGTAACGCCATTTTGTTTAAGAAGATAAGTGTCCTCGTAGTCATAGTTACGACGTATGAAAGAGATAGACGCATGCTACAGCCCGTCTCTATGGGTCTACCCCGTAAGTGACGCCAAATATCTAGGTCAATAGGATATCTATTTATTAAGCGCATGCCAGGGTCAGGCCATCCTAGGAGTCAAAATAGACGTGTTTTGGTACCGAGTCTGGTGTTCAAGTAGAAAGAATAGCGAAAAATCCAAAAAAAAAACGGATGCTTGAAAATTACGACTAAACACTTTAATGACAGTTGAGACTATCAAAAGAAAATAATAATAATACTATGAGCAAGACTGATCAACGAGTCGTTCATTTCGAGACAAAAACTGCAAATGGGCATGTTGAGTATTGTCGTATGGCGGCACATGTGGTTCAGATTCGCTGATAGGCAATAGGTGTCGGGATAATAAAGCTGTGTTTTGATAAGGAACCGTATCGTTCGGTCTCGTGGTACCTACTGGAAACGTCTAAGCGATGAAAGGTGGATACTTGTAAAAAGAAACAAAAAAAAACAAAGTGTCAAATCTTAGTACCACCCATCTTCCTGTTGAATCTGGAATTTTTGTTTTGATGTACGGAGCTGGCGTGCCTTTTGAGCAGGTCAACTCTCGAAAACGTTTTCTTACACAATCTCTCGGGACAAGAGAAAGACCTTGGTTGATGTATGGTTCTGTAGTGTCTCTTCATCTGTGCGTGTGATGAGAAGCCAACGATGCCCCATGGACAAGAGTGGTCAGGACATTTGAACTTTCTTTCAATCTGATGTTGCTCTAGGTGGTTCAATAGCTCACCGAAGCTGGCAAACGTTTTTGAACAATGAACCGCGCTACCGCATTTGTAAAGTCCTTTTTTCTTGGCGGACAGTAGTCCTTGCAAGTGAGTTTTGTTGACCTTTTCGCGCAAGAGTGTTGTTAAAGGCTTTGTATTGTGGTTGGGTCCACTGGAAACAAAGCTTTCGTTCGGCGTTGCAACTTCTGGTCCGACCATTTGCTTGCTATTTGACGCAGCCTTGGTGTCTGTTGGTTTACAGGTATCAACGGCGCTTCCCCAGTGCTGCATGTTGTATAGTCTGGGAGAAGTAATCCCATCGTGACGTTTATTGCCTCTGCAGAATGTTTTGTTCCTATTGTAGTGTAGTCGCATTCCACGCGTGACGAAACATACTCTTCTGAAGACGGGCTTGGGTAGTGGGAGGACCTTTACCGTAGTGCGCTGTCTCTCTCTTGGCAGGTAGCATGGATATATATATGTGTTTGAATGGACGTACTGTGGCAAAACTATGGCTAATTTCGGCAGCTCGATTCCCGTGGTTTTGAATGCTGATCCGTTGCTACTTGTTGAGTCGTGATCAAATTTCAAGCTCAGCGGTTTGTGGAGCTTGGTCGCGATGGGTGATAGTTGTGAGACGCACATTGGTGATGTGGACCATGAATATTTGATGAGGTTCTTTCATAGCAGCAGTATTTTACAACAATTCAAATTACATTGCTTATATACTATTATTGTTTATTTCAAAACAAGATCAGTTTCAAAAGGGGAGAATTTTTTTTTTTACAGAAACTTTTTCCTTCAAACCTTCTAGCCGACGAACCAAATACTGTACACATACAAGTGTCTCAAACTTTAAAATCCTTTTAGTTGTTTCTTCTTGAGACGATGCTGTTACTAGGACCTTTTTTTTTTTTTTTGCCAAACGATGGGTGCCAGGTACATCTGAGGCGCGAGGCACGACATTTTTTTCATCAATGTTTCAACTGTGTGCAAATTGAAAGATTGAACAAGATGCATGTTTCAGAAGAAGAAACATAACGTCCCAACCAGCTTTTGGAAATGCTTTCCAACTATCCAATGAAAAAATTGAAAAAAGAATAAATGGTAAAAAAGAGCTTTGATATCTCTACTAGGATATCCAGTCAAGATATGATCAAAAAGAGCACCGCGCTTTTAGCTGTCGCAATCGGCTATATCTATTATCGTCCATGGCATGCTCACGAGCTGTGCCACATGCATATCACACCTGGGTTTTAAAGCTTTTTAGCAACTCTTCTTTGACACGTATTGCTATAAGCGTATCTAGAATAGTGTATCGGTCAAGGCTCCCGAACGAGCTTGCTCATCCAAGTAATAAAAATACGATGTTTGAGCTGTTTTATCTTGAAGTGATTTCCGCATCTTAATGGACACAGGTGATTCGATGTTGGGTCATTTACGCAGTCATATGTCACCCAAGGATACTGTCTCTGGGGTAGTGTCCTTTGAATTAATGTCTAACGATCAATTAGATTGTATATGGGTGTGGCTAAATGTTCTCGAAAATAAAAGCGAACCGGTAATAACGGTTGTTTTCTAAAGCCGTGGTTATATAGCGTGGAGCAAGAAACGGAGTAGGCTTCAACCCTCTGCTCTGGTAAATGGAATAAAATAGATTCAAGAAAAGGCTCAAACATTTTTGAATGAAAATGTTACTGGTCTACCAAATGGTAAAGACAGATTGTGCCGAACAATCTTCAAGCGAATAGGTTTCACGAGCTTGAACTATTTATGAGCTTGTTAAAATTATAAGTAAGCCCGTCATAAACTTTGGGTTATGACCGCGTATCTGGTCATCGAAATGTTGAGTCGGTCAAGTACATAAAATCGGTGCTATTTAGCACGGAACAGCGAAAGAAAACATTCATAGACGCTCGGTTCTTTCTTTTCTTGCGAGCTTGAAATTTTGTTGTTCTGAGGCTTGAATGCTGACCATCAGCAGGCTTTTTCTTTTCAAAAAGTTATGATCCTGTGCAAGTGCAAGAAACGCCATAGCTCTTAGACAAAAAAAAACTCAAAAAAAAAACAATAATAATAATATTTGCAGCATCAATCGTTTACATTGAAATTAATACACATTTTGAATTATAAAGCCTGATATCTTTCGTTAATCAATGGTAGCCTCTAGCCACCAATTCCTTCTCCATTGTATTCCAGAAGTAGCGCAGCACTTCGATGTCCTTGAACCTTTTGTTTTTGTCCAATTCCACTTTCTGCACGTTCCATTGATCTACATGTTTTGGCACAATATCGCCGGAAAAATGGAAGTAATAACCCTTACAGCGTTGAAATAACTCTGCTGGGTTAGACCACTGATAATTGTTAAACTGCCATGTGTGACCAGTGGTAAATACAGCAACAACACGGTCCCAGTACTCTGGCTTAGTAAACAAACGGGTGTTGTTAACAATCAAAAACTTAATTGGTTTAGAAAACCGATCAAACTTTTTCACTGCAGTTGTTAAGTCGCTTTGCGCAGCAGGCAAATCCCTTGGATGAATGTACTTAGACTCCTCTAGGAATTGTCTAATATTTGCAATGGTGAAAATAGAAGACGCTGCAGATGGAATCAGAATAATTGGATCCTTACGAGGAGCCTTTTTATTAACATTTGATTTTGAAACCCCACTGCCACCAGGTTGCTTGGAACGACGGCTGTTTTTCAAAGAATGCACAAGCTTTAGTTCTGCTTCCTTGATCAAATAACCAAAGTTTGTCGGTTTGAATCCTCTTAATGACGAGTTATGGTCTAGTAGAACTCGTTCGTGGTCTAAAGTCTGTTCTAAAAGGAGATCCTTCGTAGTAGATACGGCAGCGTCAGCCGTAGAAGAGCCAGTTTCTTCGCCCTCTTGCTTCCCAGTTGAAATGTATTGAGAAGTCTCGCTACTTCCAGATAGCCAGTTAATCAAATCGGTTCTTTGCAAAAATGAAATGTTGGTCAACTGTTTTTCCTGGCAATCAGCCAGATAGTCAGCTGCACTAGAGTCTCTATGAAGCCAACAGTGTAAGATTACTCGCAATGGAATTGAAGCATTATCGATTATAAAATCTGTGGGTTGATCTAGAGAAAATTCTTGATTATTCAACGATAGCTTCTTGGCAGCAATAATGTCCTGAGTTTCTTTTCCTTGGTCGTCCAATAAAGTTACCGGTTGGTTTTCAGATAAATAATTCCTCAGTACCTGCAGCTTATAATCTGACATGGCTTTTTTCCTCTAGTATTCTCACACAATTTCCTAGGGTGATCTATGTTTGTTCAGTCACTGGATGTGTAGAGATTTCTTAAACCAGAAATTTTTTTTCCCAAATAGTTACCCGGTGTAGCTCAATACAAATCTGTTGACAATTTTATAGACGCTCGCCTCATCTCATTGATCGAATCTCGACTTTAATAGCTGTAACAGAAAAAAAAAAAAAGACTCTAACCAATACCATGGCTAAGAAGGGCAAAAGTAGCAAAACGCCTCCTGCCGAACCCTCCCCTCCAAATAAGAAGGGTAAGGGGAAAAAAAATCAACAGGAGGAGGCTCCGGATCCCACAAAGTCGAAACATCAGGCAAACAGAGCTAAAGTTACTTCTACGTCGAGCTGGACAGGTAAGTTACCACATTCGTTACTACACGAACACTGTCAAAAACGCAAATGGAATAAAGTTGAGTATGATATGAAGAAAATTGGAGATAAAGGAATGATAGCTACCGCAGTTTTATCGTACACAGATCCGAAAACCAGAGAAACATTAACCGTGAGAATGATGGATCCGACATACGACAAATCTGTAGGGAAAGGAGTACTGCTTCCACAAGAAACTCCGGTAGAAGCAAGACATATGGCAGCAACATTGGCGTTGTGTAGAATCGCTTTCAACACGAATCTACATATGATGTTACCTCCAAATCACAAGAAGCTGTGGTATGAATTGGATGATTACAGGAAAAAGTTGTGTAGCCAAAACTCGAGTAAGTGCGATAGGATATTTGACCCAGAGCCCTTTAAGAGTATGATTGAAGAGAAAAAGACAAAGGATAAAATGAATAAGGAGCTGGTAGCCAAGCAGCAACAGGCTGAAAAGGTCAAAAGGGCTCCTATTTTGGTAACGTCTGTGGCCGCAAGCGACAATTCAAAACCAGCGCCAAAGAAGCGTACTCAAACATCTTTGGACAAACGGGTAATTAAATTCCCGAAAAAGGTGTGGGATAATGCCGCTTTTATTGATTTGGAAGAATCCTCGAGGAATTTGATCGAGCAGTCTCTAAAATTGCACATCGACTGGGACTCTAAAAAGTACAAGGGTGGAGAAGATGATTTCCGGGCTGGTTTGAAGCAAAAACTACTGGCTTTCGGTTTTAGAGTTGCACATGTAGACGAGGCTTTAGATTATGAAGATCCTTTGGCATTTTTGCTATTCAATCTTCCGGAAGATGACTTGCCATCTTTTTTCCACAAGAGGCAAGAAGATTCCAAAATGAGGGTTAAAATTGCCAAATTGCCCCTGCCAGTGAGAAATATGGTTGATCGATTGATGGAAAGTGGTGTATCCAACGACGAGGCTATCTATGCACTCGAGCGTACAAGTTTCGATGAAGCCGAGGCGGCTGGATACCTAACCTCTAAAATTATTCCTCAGCCTACCCATGTGTCACAATCTATATCAGCTGATGAGTCCATGGAAATTTGGGTACAGGAACTAGAGAGTCTACAAAGCATTTATGGTGACGATAAGATCGAGGTACTTAACAATGGTTCATGCTACACTATCAAACTAATCGAGAAATTTAATCTGAAACTGAAGGTTTACAAGACTTTGCAATATCCGCTGCAACTTCCAGGTATAATCGTATCCACTTTTGACAGGAATTATAAGTTGCCAAATTATATTAAGCAGCAAATTTTAACGAAGTTGTTATGTTACGTTATGGAAGCTGGGCTACTCGGTGATATGTTGGTATTTAATCTTTTCGAGTGGTTAGAACAGCATCTGGTTCAGATTATCGAAAATCCAGGGCCGCTGTTATCTGAAGACGACAAGAAAGTGTATTCCCAATCGGAGAAGTATGCCTGTAACGACACGTCCAAAAAGTCAAAGACAAAGTATTCCCAGTATAAAGTATTATCCTCGCAAGAAGTCGATGCTATAAAAAAGGAATATGAAACCAGGATTGTGTCTGCGGATTATACCTCTATGCTGGAAAGAAGGTCAAAACTCCCAGCTTGGCGTAAACAAGACTTGATTGTTGATTTGATCAATAGTAATGACGTTGTTTTGATCACGGGTGAAACAGGTTCCGGTAAATCCACACAAGTTGTTCAATTCTTGCTCGATGACCTAGTAAAGAAATCAGATTTCTCAAAGACTAAAATCATCTGTACCCAACCTAGAAGAATTTCTGCGATTGGTTTAGCTGAACGTGTGGCTGACGAGCGCTGTGTCAATTGTGGTGAAGAAGTTGGTTATGTTATTAGGGGTGTCAATAAGACAAAATCGACTACAAGAATTAGATTCATGACAACCGGTATCTTGGTTCGTGTTTTACAGGGCGATAAGAGCTTCTTAAAAAATTCGATTGTTGTTATCGACGAAGTTCATGAGAGATCCATAGACACTGATTTGATAGTTATTTTGTTGAAGAATCTGATGGGTAAAATACCTGGCTTAAAAATCGTCTTAATGAGTGCAACTGTAAATGTCGATGTCTTTAAGAACTTTTTCTCCAGCTTGAAGACTTGTCACATTGAAGGTAGAACCTTTCCTATTCAAGACTACTTCCTGGATGATGTCTTGAAGGCTTTGGATTTTAAAATTAAACGAGAAAAAATTGACTTTGACAATATAGATGATGAAGATGATAAAGCTCTCGAAGACGCTTCGTATTTAAGACCAACTGCTGACTCTAAATTTTTTAGAAGTGGTCAAATAAACTATGACCTCTTAACTGAAACTGCTTTCCACGTTGATAAAAGGTTAAAAAGTGAAAGAAACAATGGATCTATCATAATCTTCCTACCGGGTGTTGGTGAAATTAATAGATGCTGTGATCGACTAAGATCTGCAGACTCCTCAAAATCCTTGGTCATTTTACCATTGCACTCTGCCTTGACACCAGACGATCAAAAACGCGTTTTCAACAAATATGCCAATAAGCGTAAGATTGTCGTTTCTACTAACATTGCGGAAACGTCTATTACTATCGATGACTGTGTTGCCACAATTGATACTGGCCGTGTTAAGACAATGTATTATAATTCTAAAGATAACACTACCAAACTGACAGAAACTTTTGTCTCGAGAGCTGAGGCAAAGCAACGTAGAGGCCGTGCTGGTAGAGTTCGTGAAGGTTATTCCTATAAACTTTTTTCAAAAAATCTTTACGAACAACAAATGGTTGAACTGCCTACTCCAGAGATTAAAAGAGTTAGTCTAGAATCATTATATTTATCTGTCAAATCCATGGGAATTAAAGACGTCCTAAAGTTTTTGAGCACAGGACTTGATCCTCCACCACTGAAGTCATTGCAGAAATCTGAGCAGATTTTGACTACGGTGGGTCTTTTGCACGAATCCGAAAAATCGCTGACTGAGCTGGGTAGGTTTATCAGTTTAATGCCAGTGATGGATAGCAAACACGGCAAGCTATTAATTTATTCCATTATATTTGGCTGTACTGACCTGGGAGTCCTGATTGCGTCTATTTTAAGCATTGGAGCTATGCCATTCGTTGGAACCTTCGATAATAGAGACAAAATCAAACAGCTGTTGTCTCAGTACAAATCCCGGGGTGATCTGTTGGCTGTTGTTGAGATTGTTCGTCAGTATTTGCGAATTGAAGACAACTCCAAAAAGAGAAAGTTTATGAATGAGAACATGTTGTCTTACACTAAAATGAAGGACATTCTGTCTTCAAGGACGCAGTACTTTTCTATTTTGGAGGACGTTGGTTTTTTGCCTATGAGATACAAACCGGGCACTTCCAAATATTTGAATAGGAATGAAAACAACATTGAGATTATAAAATGTATACTTACAGGCGCATTCTATCCTCAAGTTGCTCGTGTCCAATTGCCAGATCCCAAATTCATGGCTACCAGTGCGGGCGCTATTGAGAAGGATCCGGAGGCAAAATCTACAAAGTATTGGATCAGAAATGAAGAATACATTGACAAAGTTTACGAGACAGGTAATAATGCGGAAATTGGTAATGATACATTACCAAGCACGAGAGCATTTTTACATCCGTCATCGGTTCTATTCTCCAACAATATCGGGGATATCGCTGCAACTACTGAAGACCAAGCAGATGAAGAAAAAGTTATGGTTAAGAAAGTTACAAGCTCGCCACTGAAATCTTCGTTTGTTGTCTATAATACTTTGCAACTCACTTCAAAGTTGTACTTAAGAGATCTCACACCTACCTCTACGTTAGCCTTGCTTTTGTTTGGAGGTTCCATTAAGTATGATATGAACAGTTCAGCATATTCACCAGGCATTGTGGTGGACAATTGGCTACCAATCCGTACTTGGTGTAAAAATGGAGTTTTGATAAAGGAACTGAGATATTTGTTAGATCAAGTGATCAGAGAAAAATTAGAGAACCCAGATTATACCAGCAACTCTAGCGAAACGTCTCATGATGGCGATGACGTGTTGAAAATTGTTGAAGACATTATCCAAAAAGAATAAACTCTTTCTTCCCCTTAATTAATATACAGATAAAAGTCAAGTAAGGAAAAAAATATTGGACACTAAATAGAAGAACAATGTCATAATATAAAGGATATGAGTTTCCTTCAAGATTACATTGAAGGAAATTCAAAAAAATACTGAAGGATGCGAGGTTCGAACTCGCGCGGACAACCGTCCAACAGATCTTAAGTCTGCCGCCTTAGACCACTCGGCCAACCCTCCATAGAAAGTATCTCTAGCATATAACGAAAAATTTTGGATTAATACACAGCTAAAAGCTTAAATCTTGGATCAAATCCTAGATTATTACATCTTAACCACTTTTTGTTGGAACGAAATACAACTATCGACCATCGACTAGTATTCGTGTTACTAGTATATTATCATACACGGTGTTATAAGGTGACATAAAGAATGAGAAACAGTCATCCAAGTTAGTGGAAGCTGAAACAAAAGGATTGATAATGTAATAGGATAATGAACCAAAACATATAAAAGGAAAGAGAATATATGAATAATTGTATATAGAGTTATCGACTCTCTTTTCTGGATTCCTAGAAAGACGAAGAGAACTTCTAGTATAACCATATACCAATTATTATAGCCTTAATCAAAAATGGAATCTCAACAATTGTCCCAATATCAACATATTTCTCATTAAGAATAAAACAGGCTGTTTAAAGTGGTTGCAAGAAATACAGGAGGAAAAAAATCAAAACATAACTAGATATGTGTGTTTCAGTGAGATTCCATTTGGGTCTGCCATTATCTGCGATTAGTTTTTTTTTTCTGTTGAAATTATATTAATTCTTAAATAAGATAAAAGCATACTCTCCTGCTTTGCAGACCTGAGGTGTATCTTTCCGTAATCTATAGATTCATCTTTAACGCAACAGGAAAATATCAGAGTCCGGACATGGAGATATACAACAGCATGTGCAAACTGTGCATGCTTGAAATCTCAAAAAGTTTCTAGATACTGTCATTTTGAAGTAATCAAAATTGAAAGCCAGTGCTAGCATCAAAGTGTATTTTACTATTGGGCTGATTATCTAATCAAATCCGGAATATAAACAAGAGTTGGATGATATTGCCAAACCAATCCTGGTACACCCCTCCACAATCCTAGTTATACACAGAAAGCGTAAAGAAAACTTTAGTTATCTGCTATTTACTCTTGAGAATCACACGGTTGCTTGTTTGTACGCAGCAAAGGGTGCATTCTCTGCACAATTGATGAAAGAATCCAAGAGAGGCAGTAATACGGTGCGCCTTTTGTTGGAAACCAGACATGATGCCAGAGACTTGGATTCGACTGATGTTAGGTATGTAGCTTCACTATAACTGATTATAGATATTCTTATTGAGAAAAGACCTGTTGGCAGGATTTATAGAGTCAGATAGGCCAGAAAGATATCTATCTGGCATCCCACAGTGAGGAGCACCTACAGGCCAAAGCACTTTGTAATACGAGCATATTTCACAAAAAAGGAAATGCAATCGATATAAGAGAAAAGAATAACGGTCATATTAAAGAGCATTAAGTTATTCGTTGACGTGCTAATAGAATTTCAGAGGACCACGTATGGAGCTACCTCTTTAAAATGAAATCGTTCTTCTCGAGTGATTACCTGATAAAGTAGACATGTACTGGTATTCAAAAGGACCCCATATTCGTATAAGCCCTTCTGTCTCTGATAAATACGCACTGTGCACAATATGGATGTCTTAAAATTTGCGTCCTGTGGTAGCTATACAAAAAAAAATGTTTTAAACAGTAGTAAAATATAGTGTATTAGTTGATCTAGTACTAATACATTTTTGAGTTTTCAAGTACAAAGTAGATGTACTGTATCCATCATGTTTTAATTTCGAACTAAGATAAACTGCTATTTTTGTCTACAACACCTCGCTACTTCTTTCTATATGATAACTATTCAGAAGTGGAAAGAAAAGTGAACGAAAGTCTAAGGTATCTAAATAATTGATAATTTGAACTATCCGTAATGTCTGTACTGACATCATATGCTTGCTCGTCAAGACATAATACGAAGGGCATACGAAATATTGATGTCGGATAAATTACGGGGGAGTGTTTGATGGAAAAGTAATTGAAAAAGGCATTTATGAAGACTTAGCTTTCGATAAATACCAACACGTCAAAGTTTCAATTTTTTTTATTATCTAACTATGTCTCATTTGCTCTGATTTGAAGTTATTCCAAGCAGTAAATATAGAATATTAACCCATTATTAACTTGGACGTATATGATGATGTTGAGTATACATGTCGCCCGTCTTAGGACTTTTGTGTTGTTAGGAAGGGACCTTACTCTCCAGCAACTTGCATTTCATCAAGCTGTAGTTAGAAAGGTAAAAAAACTGCAATCTCGATATTAAACTGCTAATATGGCCTTTTGGTGGAAGAAAAGTCCTAAGACACCTTCAGACTACGTCAAACTTCTAACGGAACAACTTACCAAATTTGAAACCTCATCTAATTCTGATAACCGAAGAAAAATCCAAGACGATTGTTCTAAGTACTTGACCGGAACAAAGCATTTTATACTAGGTGAAACCGATCCTGCTCCTACTTCTGAAGCCATTGAAGAGCTGTATGCTGCCATATATCAGTCAGACCTATTGTATGATCTATTGATTCACTTTGCAGACTTAGAATTTGAAGCAAGAAAGGACGTAGCGCTACTATTTGCAACGTGCCTAAGGCGCTCGTCAGATAATAAGTTCACTACTGTGGACTACTTAGTCACAAAACCAAGAATCATATCGGTGTTACTACGCACTGCAGAACTTTCTATTAATAAACCTAACAGCAATACAATTTTTCTTACTGTTGGCGGAATAGTGACAGAGTGCTTAAAATATGAACAGCTTTGTCGAATTATAATCAAGGACCCTCAGCTATGGAGGTATTTTGAGTTTGCTCTCATGGGATCTTTTGAAATTAGTACTGAGAGTATGCAAATTTTAAATGATGTCTTCACGGTCCATAAGAAATTGGTAGCTACCGAATTTTTCAATCAAGAAACCAACTCGCAAAAGTTTATCCATAAAATCAACAAGTTGATGGCACATGGTAACTATGTTACTAAGAGGCAGAGTGTAAAATTGCTATCTACCTTGATCTTGAATAGATCGAACAACCAATTAATGACAGTGTACATTAATTCTCCCGAAAACCTCAAACTTATCATGATTCTATTGAGTGACCGTTCAAAAAACTTACAGATAGAGTCGTTTAACGTTTTCAAAGTATTTGTTGCAAATCCGAGAAAATCCAAACCTGTGATGGATATTTTAGTCAAAAATAGAGACAAGTTGCTACACTACTTTGAGCATTTTGGTTCCGGTAGCAAAGATGGTACGTTATCAGACGAAAAAGAGTTTGTAGTGCAACAGATAGAGATATTACCCAGGTTAGTCTCTTCCAACAGTGAGTCCTCTCTAGGAACATCTCCCCAAAAGAACATAGCAGGTTAATGTTCAGTACCATCACATTTATATTTTCCAATCGCTATTTATGTAGTAATGGATTCCGCTAATTTGCTCGTCAATTAACAGCTCACCTTCATTTATACAGTTCTGCAAAACTTCCATGATAATCCCGATTGTCCAAGAATTAGAACCATTTTCATTTAATCTCTGAGTTAGTTGCAATAGATCAGCACCAGGCGTTACCTCTACAATAGTGATGATCTTTCCCTTGACGAATTCAAAAGATCTCCCCGATGAAATACAGAGGACACGCTTGTTAATCTTTGTTAGCTGTAAACCGCTTAGCCCTAGCTGACTAAACCTTTCGCAAGCATCTTTCATTTCTTGTGGCGAAATGAGACCCGTACCTATACGCATTGCCTTGTTGTACATTGCATAAAGGTCCACCATAGTAACCAAAATACCACCTTCTTTCTCTTTTTGTTCTTTGAATTCTGTCATAACAAAGCCATAAATTTCTCTGGCAATTTCATCCAAAAATAAAGATTTGTTCAAAAATTTATCTCTATCGATAATTAATAAAGGCACTTTGCTTCTGTTGGTTTGTTTTGTAGTCGTTTGATATAGTTTTTCAATATCGCTAGCCAACGCCATCAACTTGTTCAAATCTGTCAATGCATTGCTCAACATAATGTCATTCTTGATAATTTGATTCTCTCTGGTTTTCTCTAGACTAGCGATGCCAACCTGGCTCAGTTTACTATCTACCAATACCAGTTCTGGATCAACTGAGTTGACTTCAACGCCATTGACCGAAATAACATTCTTGTTGAAAACGCCCTTATTCTTTTCTTTCTCTAAATCTTGTACAGTATTCGATATGGCCTGCCAAAACAGCACACCGTCTGAGTTACGAAAACTCAGTTGCACATAGGGTCTCTCGTTATCCTTCAGTCCGTCCTTGGTTTCGAGTTCAATCCTTACTCTCGAACCCTTGCAGGGCTGTGTATGCAGTTTCGAAGATGCGCTAGGCAATCTTGTGCCACATATCTCGCAATTTCTAATTAATGGATGATTGATAAAGGTACATGCAGGACATACGTTTTCTGAAATCTTTTGTGAGTGTTTTCCGACTGGATCTTTAACAATGGCTATGCTGTTCTTGATCATTTCATAGTCTGCAGGAACACCACAGTTTACACAAGTTGGTGGTGGGTTCAAATTTTCGGTAAATTCTCCCACAGTTTCATTGCTCATCATACATATAGGGCATATCCATGTACTCTTGATTTCTTTCAAGCTTCTAAGGCCTGTTGAAGAGTTGCCGATTCTTAAAAACACAATGAGTTTCGCAGATTTTTTCAGGAATTTTGAAGAATAATCAAAAGACACTATATCATCCAGCTCTAGACATACGGATTCTTTTGTTGGGCTTGTATCATCCACATATATTACTCTTTGTGATGTCAGGTAAACCCTACCCTTTTGTTTATTGATGATCTTGGACTTTCCATGATACAACCCTACAGAGTGTTCGACGTAGATGTCTTTTTCATTTTCTCGAAGTATAGGATGCCCTGAGGCTGTGGTTTCGACAAAATGCCAGTGCTCGAAGTACATGGGGCCCCCTGTTATCTGAGCTATGGGCAGACTTCCTTTCTAAATTTTCCTTAACTTATGTTCAAATCCTTTAAATAGGATGAATCAAATAATGGCAAAAGTCAAAATTTCATGTTGACGGACTCTACGGAATACGCAAAAAAAAAAAAACGTGTCTTTCAGGTTTCGAACGGAAAGCATATGCGTTAATTGTATATCTACCAAACTATACGAGAAAATATGAAAACGGAATACAGAAAATGGAGGAGAAAAGTTGGTACTTATAAGACTAAAATCGCTTATCGAGTTGGTGGTGCGATAGAAAGGCCTATTTTAGAAGACATTGAACTTAAATCTGTTTGGGATTTTCTTAAGACATTTGACTTACGAGCAATAGCCAATTCGTCTAACCTCTTTTTCCAGATAGGAACGTCTTGCTCCAACAGCTTGTTCAACTCTATTAGCTTTTGTTCATCTTGTAACCTTTGTTCAGGATTGAATTTTCCGAATTTGTATTTGCCTGTGCCGTCAAATTTTAATAAATAATTGTGGAAATGCCAAAGCGTTGTTCTGTGACACACGGAAATTAAAGAAATACCCAACTCCTGCGCATGGGCATACATTTTTTGTTCCATAGCTGGCGACACTGCAGATGTGCATTCATCCAAAACCGCGAATTTGGGTTTATGGTAGTACATTCTGGCCATTGCCAACCTCTGCTGGATACCAATTGATAACTCTTCAGACCAGTTCCGGATTAAATTAAAGGCCTGGCGTGGATTGACTTCTAATTGAGACTGCGATTCCTCGTGTGACATGGCAACCATTGTAAATGACATGTTTTCAGTAATTAAGTCATCCAATTCCAAAACGTTTAAAATCTCGGCTAGCTCTGCGTCACCCTTGTCGATGTCACCTTGGTATTTTGCAATGAAATCTTCAAACTTGTCCGGATAAATAAGCTGTTCTCTAAAGGACGATTTGTTACCCATATAAGGTTTCTGTGGTAGATAAAATATGGGGGATTCGCCACTTCCAACATCCCTACGAGGCATTATCAATTTCGTTTCCCTCTCTGGATGAGTCAAAGATTTCATGACGGGCCACAATCCACCCAATACACGGAACAAAGAAGACTTGCCACAACCGTTGGGGCCAATAATTAACAAATGATCACCATGTTTCAATTCAAAGTTTAGCTCTGGGATCAACACTTGCATCGTTGGAGTTACTAGTGCCACATTCACGAATTGGATCTTGGAATTATCGTATTCGACAGTAACGTCGTTCAAATCATCTATGTCCATGTGGCGGTCGTCTAATTTATTGTTGAATTGGTTTAGCCTCAAGGAAACGCCATGCAACTGTTGGATATTTTTTTTCAATTGGACAAATCTACCGATGGAAGAAGATGCCGTCAATAGCAACCTTCTGTTTGTAATGAACTCGGCAGTTGTATCGCCCAGCCGACTCGACTGGTCTTGGAAAAAGATTGGGATAGAGCAAAGCACTAACCCTGCGGCGCCCCAAGTGTACTTGATGACAAAAGTGGTGGCAAAGTCGTAGAGTGCATGGGATTTGATCTCTTTACCGAGGAATAACACCAACTGATAAAACGCGTAGTCCAAATTCCATAGTTCGGTAGCCTGTCCCTTTAACAAAGCGATTTCCTCGTTGTTTGTATGTAGTTTGGAATGCAGACTTCTGAAGAACCCTTCCAATTGGGTGCGTTGTATCGTCAATTTTGTAAAATTTGGTTGGATCATCTTCAAGAGTATGTTACTGACGTGGACAATAATACCCAATGCCAAAGTACCTTCGCCCATCATTCCACTGTTAGCGCCCGATACCAATTTGAAAGAGCATAGCAATAGATCCAACGTTGGTTTCAACAGTTGGTTTAACAACACCGACAAGTTATAAGAGAACGCGCCAACATCACGCGTCAAATACTGCACCGGTATATCAGGAGCCGTGGATTCCTCGCCATCGCCGTTTCCAAAACCCGCTACAGAAAGAGCCATAGACTGGGTATTCATCACGGTTTTATCGTCGGGATGGTTGTTGACCGAGTAGAACGTATGGTGAGAGGACATGTACTTGTCCAAAAGATGGTGAGACAATTTGCGGTTAACGATGACAGCACAAAGCCTGGTGGTGTAATGCAACAACGAATTGATCAAACTCGCAGGAACACCTAACACCATCCATTGCCCCAAAAGAACTTTCAAGAATTTGGAGTATTGAGCTTTGACTAGTCTAGAGACTAGAATACCGTCTAAAGTTGCAACTTTCAATGACAAAAACGTTCTTGACACCAAAAGAATCGCTTGAACCAGAAAAATGGCAAGGCAACTTTTGTCTTTAAAGATCAACTTTATCAAAAAATTTTCCCTTGGTTTTACGGATTCCTCCGGCACACGCGCTGTTATTCCTTCGCCGTCGATCTCGGAGCTGGTTTCTGTCGCGTGTTCATGCTCTTCGATAGCCATCGAAGAGAGCTGTCTGGAGATGGTCCTTTGATACTTGGGCAGAGAATCTTTTTTGTCTAAAGATTTATCCTTGTTGGCACCCTTTAAAGATCGTTTAGCCTGTAAGCTACGGAACGTTGCGAGTAATAGCAGCACATATGATGTTTTTAGTATACGCAGTCTGTGTCTTTTGTAGAATTCTAGCATCGCGCCAAAGAAATGATGATAACTTCTTTTCTAAAGGGAAGAGAGATAGAGATCCAAAGCTTTGGATTTCACGCAAGTTACCGATTAAATAAAGATTGTAAACTTTTGAATTCTAAAGAAGCGTATGGTTTTCAATTGGGGTGAGGTTTGCCACCCGTTAATTATTGACGATAGTTGCGCTTCACCCACCACCTCCTTCTTCTTCCTTCTCCTCCCCCTTCCCCCGCCCTTGTCGCTTAGCTCAGCGGCAAAGATGACGATGACAGAAAAAAACCTGTGTCTCCCGAAAAAAGACGGAGACGGAGACCAAAAGGAGTTCTCCAACTTTGGTATTTCCACCCAAACCTTTTCTCTCTTTCTCTTTCTCCTTTCCCAGCCGTACGCCATTATTATTATTTCCCTTGTGCAAAAAATGGAGAACATGCCTCCTCTGGGATTCGAACAGAAGATACTCGTGTACGGTGATATTTGGTCATTTGGAACGGATGGTACGTGATCACTGTAGACGTAGAGTAACCCGTCCGGATTTTCATAAAAGGAGAAAGAGAGAGCGAGAGCGTGTCGCAGCAGCAGCAGAGGCAGCCCCGCCATCTTAATTATTGATCCTGCGCCTTGCTTTTCGTTGTCATGCGCACTTGCGCCAGCATCTGATTAATTTTAGAAGAAGCAACACCAGAAAGCCTCACCAAGGCTTACCGTTTTCCTACCATCTGCTTATTACCTCATACCGATGGAAGAGTCGATCATTTGATTTGATTACCCCTTTTCCACGCCTCGCTTCCCGGTTTTGGCGCCTCTTGCATCTCTCTTGACATTACCATGTATATATATATATATATGTATATAAACAGCGTTTCGTTGCTCGACCACTTTTTTTTTCTTTCAATCCTCTGTAGCTATAAGGCTTATTACAGACGTTGACTACAACTATCTTTTACAATTACAAATGGCTAACTGCTTTTCTCTGTTCGCCACCGCTCTACTCTCATTCGCAGCTCTGATCCTTGCCATAGTTGCTTGTGCAGGTTCTACTAAGAACTATGATCCAATTAACAAAATCTACGCTGCTCAGATAGACATTTCCAATATCAAACTTTCTACAGTGCTTCCTGCTGTTTCATCTTCTACTTCCTTGGATCAACTCGGCCTACCTTCATATTTCAACATTGGCTTGTGGTCCTACTGTTTGGCTGACTCTTCAAAAACGGTTACATCGTGTACCTCACCATCGGGAATCCAAAAGTTCAACTTGAAAGAGCTTTTGTACGATAATGTCGAAAACAATAGAGTCAATGAGCTGATCGATTCTATTGCCGATATCGCTCTGCCAGATCAACTACAAGACAAGATGTCTTATTACAACAACTTGGTCAAATGTATGTTTATCACTTTGATCATCGGTATTGTACTGACCTTTGTGAATCTCGTTATTAATATTTTCCGCTGGTTCTTCCATTTCGCGATTGTCACGTGGCTCGGTAGACTGTTCTCGCTGTTGGGTTTCCTAAGTCTGGCAATCTCTGCTGGTACAAGTACTGGTACCTATGTCTACATCAGAAACATACTGAAGGACAATTCTTCTGAATATGGTATCTCCCTGTCATTAGGCCGCACCTTTTACGGTATTCTTTGGGGTAGCGTCCTTGGTTGCTTGTTGAATTTGCTCATGTGGACTTCGGTAAGAAATAGACGTTATGCTCGGGTGGTACCAATTGAGGAAAAACCTTTGGTTTGATTCCGCGTTCCTCATTGAACACGCAAATGTTCCTCCTGCATCGAAAATATCGAATTATAGCGCCCAAACACTGCTTCCTTGAAATGTGTTCTCTCCTTCTTTTTCTTAATTCAGTTTTGTTTTTGGGTCTTTTTTTTTTTTTTGGTCTTTTCTCTTTCAATTCCAAGGATTTTTGAACTTCCTCAAAGCTTTTTTAGCTTGTAGCTGACGGTACGACTTCCTTGTGTTTTTACACCTTAATATTGGTTGATACACGTTTACCTAGATATGAGGCCCGCGGAAAAGGAGTTTTCTAAAGTTTAAATTTCACTTGATGTATGTCTATACCGGTTTTATTTAGCCTAAGCATCAGCTAAAGTACGAATATTCTCAATTGTTTTTTATCCTTGATCACTCGTGAGGGATTGCATACATGTTGGGACGCGTTCCAGTATGTGTACAAGTAAATTTTCTTCTCCTTGTTTCGAAAGGAATTAAAATGGTAAATACATTAATGTTAAGTACGAACTAGACAAAAGAGTTATAATTAAAATCGTTAAAAAGGGAAATTTGAAGCACAAGGAACAAAGTAAATTGAGAGGTATGGTATTCCAAAGATTCTTTGGAATCGTAAAAAAGAGAGAAAATCTGAGGAGAGATCTAGGTTATGGGGGGATGCATGGAGGAAAGCGTGTTATAGTACAATACTAATCCATTCTCAGTTATTTTCTTGATGAACCTCCGGAAGACTGTTGTGTCTATCCTTCTCGGTTAGTTCGCCCTCAGAAGTCGAATGAGAATGTACAGATCCTACGATACCTTCCTCTTGTGCCACGGAAGGATCCTTGTTCTTGCGGAATCTCATAACCCACAATAGAATCATGGTGAAGAGCGACAAGACAAAAGCGGTCCACACCAAACCATTGTAGGGGGATCCTGCCTTGTAAATGACACCATAGTCATCATCTTTACTGCCGCTCTTGATAATATGGGTAAGAGCTGCAACGATAGCGGCACCCAAAATAGCAAACAAAAACACTAGAATCGACAGGATTCTAGAGATCAATAGGAGTCTACCTCCAAATGTACCAGGCTTACCGTCCGTGAATATAGCAGTCAAAAGCAATACCAGCAAGACAAATGATAGAATGATGGTCAACAAGTTGAAACTTAGAACTGCACGCACGGCTGGGACGTACTCTGATTCCCTGTCTTGCAATTTACCCTCTAGGTACAAATCTTGTTTGTTGATTCCCAAGGCTTGCATGTATGGTCTAAAATCAGAGTTTTCTAACTCCGTGTACAAGATGTTTCTCATGTCAAATGGCTGCACGGCATGCGACTTGGAGCACGATAAGACTTTACCGTGGACGTCGGTGCGACATATAGTGAAAATACCCAATCTGTAGTCAGTGGCAATGTTCAAATATTGCAAGACTTCTGGCATCAAGTTCAAGAGTTCTTCTTCAGAGACGGTGTTGTTGGAGCTGGTAGCACTACCCAAGATTTTGACAATTGGAGCAAAAGTTGAAGGATTCGCTTGAGCAAAGGCAGTTAATTCTAATAAAGAGCTGAAAGTTTCAGTGGCATTGGTAGAGGCGCTAATCAATTGGAACAAATATGGGATAGCTTCAGCGTTGGAGCCTGAAGCGGCACTGGATTCCAATTCAGCTAAGATGGCCAAAGTCTCGGTTGCATTTTTAGAAGACCCCAACAATTCATCTAAAGCGGTTAGCTGGGTGGTAGAATTAGGATCACTGGACAGAGCCAATGTTTGAACAGAGGTCAATACCAAAGTTTGGTTGTTGGAGTTCTGCATCAAGGTAGTCAAAGCGGCAAAAGATTTCTTGGCAGATGAGGACTGAGTGACGTTGTTTCTAACCATGCCAGATAATACCGTCAGCGTTTGTGTAGCGTTTTCCGAGCTCTGTAGCAAGGTGCCCACGGCAGCGATCAATGGAGCCTGTGAATCTGGCAAGGAACTAGCCAGAGAAGACAAACTAGATTGCAAATTATCAGAGCTTGCTAAAGCAGAAAATAGAGTAGAAGCCAAACTAGAAGAAACGTTAGCGGACATCAAAGTGGACAACGACCGTAGAGTAGCAGTTCTGTTTTTAGACTCTGAGAACAAGGTGAAGACTGGAGACAGTTGAGACTTTTCAGACAAGGAGAGAGAATCCAAAACAACTAGAGAGTCAACAGTAGCCGAGGCATTTCTAGAGTCCTCCAACAACGAAAAGACAGTTTTTGAAGAGGAGGAGTTTGAGGAAGAGCCGTTCAAAATCAAAGCACCTAGACTTTCTATAGTAGCAGTGGAGTTGTTAGAATTTTGCAACAAGTCCTGAATTGCACGCAACTCAGCAGTAGAGGAAGAGTTACCTTCCATAGCCAATGGAGACAAGACGGTTAAAGCTTGCAAAGTTTCATCGGTACTTTCAGCATCACCTAACAAAGTTAACAATGGTTCCAAGGCAGAAGTTTCCGAGATGGCTTTCATGGCGCTGAAAATTTCTTCGTAAGAAGCATTTGGCGCGGTCAAAGCAGCAGCCAAGACGGCCAAGACAGGACCGGTTTCAGGAATAACTTTGGTGACATTGATACGAGAGATATCGGCCTCACCCATATAAATGTTGTTGATGGGCTTGTAGTTCGACGTGGAACCAGCGGTAGCGATGATCGTTAGGATGAACGTACAGAACGTGAAAAAAGCACACACTAGCAAGAAAAGCTTATTTGAAATAGTCATTTTCCTGTGAAGAGCGAGTAAAAAGAGTTACGGATTGAAAAAAATTGACACCAATGAGAACAACGCCTAAAAGCAAGAATACCAAACAGGACCCTGTATATTTATACTATAATTATATGACAAGTCAAATGAAGGGGGAGGAGGGAGGGGGGAAAAAGTTTCCGTGTTAATTGTGTCTGACATTTGCATGAAAAACTCCAACAAAAAATGTTTTGTAAGCTCATCGCAACCAAAGAGGGCCGTAAACGGCCGTTGCTTCCGTGAAAACATCTCTAGTCGTTCCAAAAGCGATGAATGATTTACTGCCAATGCTTCTGAGCTTGCACCTTTCTTGGAGTGAAAAAGAACTGATCTAAGGTGCCTCAGATGGTAGAGTAGAATGTGCCTATTAACTGCAGCGCCGTGCATATAAGTTGTATCCGTGCGGCATGAGAGCGTGGGCCGACTAAAACAGCAAAGTTTGACATATTTGTTTGATGCTCACGAAACGGCGGTGCAAACGGCAAAATGGGTAACAGTAGCATAAGTGGAGTACTTCACTTCGGTGGTCAGGACCCTTTTCAATTAATGTCTTGCTCGAGATATTGCCTAAAGCACCGACGAAAGCAATATTCCTCTGGCTTAATGGATAGTTTCCGAGCCGGGTTGCGCGCAGTGTCTATGCCTATTTTCATGTGATCACGTCCGTTCCTTATACGAGAGATGAGAAGTCGAACGATGTGCTTGTATGCATGGTTTTTTTTTGGTTTTTTTTTGTTGGAAATAACAGCATGCTAACAGAAGATTAATTTCCTATTTTGGTTTTATGACCGTTCCCGGACATCAAGAGCAGTTCACCCTACTCTTTTCTTCTTGCCATGAATGAGCTTCTTTTACCTACGCTGCCGGTAACTAGTCCGTGGAAAGGTATTTTTTCTCTATTTGTGGACTCTTGGCATTTAAGTTTTCGCCAGCGTGGTCACGTGTATTCAACTTAACTCGAGGCGTTCTATTTTACAAAAAAGAGGAGCACGAGTTCAGAAGCAGGCCAAAAGTTTCCATAATTAGCTTGTCTGTTTGTGTCACAAACTGTTCTACACCGAGCAAATTGTATGAGACAAGTTCCGTAGGCAATGAAACTTTTTATTCCTTACCTTACCATTGCATATGTTTTTTTCTCTCCCAGGTGTCGCTGTCGCACTAATTGGTGCTTGTTATGCAAAGCATTTAAAAATAAAAAAAATGTCGTGTTTGCTCAATACTATAATTATTATGGTTCATACTTTCTAAATATAATACGCTGTTTTTGTTTCTTTATTCTTCTTTTTTTATGTTATTATTACTATTATTATTATTAACAGAATCAAGGTGGGTCGAGATCTCGGTATTACCTACATTTGCTTATTTTGTTTCGGGTCTTTTTAAATGTCTATTAATGAATTGTCTGGCTTGTAGACCATGTTGTAGTTGAATCCAGAGATAGTGCCGTTGAAATCGTTGGAGAAGATACGTTCATCAACCACCAGCTGTAGAGATACACCAAAGTACGAGCCCCATAGCGGTCTGTGCTTGGGGTTGGTATTGGCTGTACTGGGAACGCCATTTATTGGAATTGTTGCCTCTTGGCCCATCTTGTCTTTGCCACTTTCGTCAAACCTAACTTTACAGTTGACATTGCATATCAGAGTGCCAGTTCCCGGAATAATATGGTAGTCGGCACTGGTCAAAACGTGTTGTGTTTGAACCACCGAGCTTTGCCATACCTCTAGGAAGTTTGTGGGCTGTGGGAATGGAGCAGAGTTCAGTATGATCTTGCAATGGGTTGGGTTGAACAGCTGAAGAAACTGAGCAAGCTTTTGTGGGTCAATTTCATCCAAATTTGCGAGAATCTTCTTCACAAATGTCTCTAGAATGTGTGACTGGTTATTCACAGTGTTCATATTTACAACTTTTGCTGATGCGAAATGGTGACACCCTCGAGTGCTTCCCTTTCCAACGCAAGTCAATCACTACAAACATTTTTCAAGTTCAGCTCTCATGCATTTTTTTTATTATTTTTTTTCCCGTTCAACACTACTTTCCGCACGTGTCGTAGTAGGGTAACCCCATATTCTCTCTCGGTCTATATATATTGTTACAACCACTAAAATTCACTTGATCAGAGACTAAATTCCCCAGATCTGGCTAGTCTCTTACATTGTCTCCATATTTATCACGTAAATTCTATACATATTATACAAAGGACACCTCTTTTTTTTTTTTTTTGCAGATGTCAAGCTGTGTATTGCTGGTTTCGTATGTGATTACGTTCATAATTTGCGAAAGTCCAGGCTAATTGATGACCCAGCCATCGGGTTATTTTTCAATGCGGAACAATAGCGTCAGTAGAGGAGTTATTCCCTCGAGCTTCTAACGCGTTTCATTACCATGGCCGTGACTAGAATTGATGCCAAATAGCCGTTTTGGGAAAAGCAAGTGCTGGGCTACTTTGGTCCCAAGCTCCGGTAGCTGCATTGCTCATACATATTTTCTTGTTTTTTCGAACCGTCTGGTTTCTCCTGGTTCAACTTATGTCATCGATCAACCTGTAAACAAAGTGGCTTGATCTATAAGAGGATAAGCAATGGTGACTACCCAGCAATATTAATTTGCTAGTTTAAGGCTTAAGGCCTGATATATAAATCAAAGCCATTTTCTTTAGTCTACCTGAGGTGTTCACCTCTTTTAGGTCTCATAGATATAATAAAAAAAAAAACCTTACAAAGCCTCATCTCTTAAGTCCTTCGTTTTACTGGTCCAGATATTAGCTAATTCTTTCGTTACCTTCAGCTAAACTGCCAATTTTACATTCTTTTCTCTCCCAATATTATTTCGTACGCTACCCCCAGCCTCATCTCTTTTGCATTTAATTCATCCTAGTA
Source organism: Lachancea kluyveri NRRL Y-12651 (assembly GCA_000149225.2). NCBI lineage: Eukaryota > Fungi > Ascomycota > Saccharomycetes > Saccharomycetales > Saccharomycetaceae > Lachancea > Lachancea kluyveri. Next base: position 1,400,860 of record CM000693.1, on the reverse strand, counting down.
ATGTCTACTTTAGCCAAACCATTCGCCTTTCCTGAGTCTTCTGCTGGTTCAGAAACTTATTTCAAGAGAAAGAGGTCTTTCGACGACTTACTACTGCGTTCTTCTCACACTTTACCCTCTACGTCATCCCCAGAAAGCCCATATTTTTTTAACCAATTGCAACTAAAATCGACTGATCATGTTAATAAAAAGGCTAAAACAGCACCTGCATCTCCATTGGAATATACTGCGATTACACCAAAGCCCTCTCCACTCTTTTCTAGAGCACAACTGGTACCTGCACCTGTTTCCCCGTGGATTTCTACTCTGAGCGCTCAGCCTTCACAGCAGCAGGTTCAACATTTAGCTTCCTCCTCATCAACTTCTTCTCGGTCCACTAACAATACAGCTGCCAACTCAATTGCCACGAATAACGATAATTCACAAGAAGAATCCAATGAGGACGATGAAAATGACAAAAGAAATGGCGGCAAAAGACTAGAACAAGTTGAACTACCATCTCTGAAGCATCTTCAATTACTACCAAATCCAAATATTCAGGAACATGCATATCACTACCCAGATACTTCCGAACACACTCCCTTATGGAGACAAAACCTGGTCCACTGGTGTAGAGAAAAGAGTCACGAAGATTACTTAAAAATCATCCATGAAGTGCAGAAGCCACGTAACTTTACCGTTGTTACTCAGGGCCTGAGTCTGTTAGCAAACGTTGCTTCTGTCTCACCGACTGTCCCTTCTATATTGACCCCAAAGGACCAGTTTTACGAACTTTCGAATAACTCCTTGAGTACACCTCCAGTAACGCCTCCGATGAGTCCAGCTTCTACAAATAAAGAAGACTGGGTTGAAACTCGAAAGTTCACACCCTTTGTGAGTGAAAAGCTGGTTCAAACAATTCGCATGAAGAGGACTTATAACCATAAAAAGACCAACAGTTTCAAAGCTCGTGAACTGAAGAAGTTGATGGAAAATAGGGATATCCTGTCTGTCAACTCTAGGGCCAAGGTCGCTAAACCACAAAGGAAGAAAAGTGCTATCACTGTTTCTTCGCAACAGGTTATAATGAAATTAGACAATCCATCTGCTTCTAGTTCTTCTGGTAAAACCACACCACGTTCAACCTCTCCGATCCGTTCATCTACTTCACCAAGGTATCATACTTTTGTTGTTAGCTCACCAAGTAGCCCGACCACTAGTTCTGCGATTAATGCTTCGAAATACACGCATAACGAATTTTCTGCAGTATCTAGTAGTCCACAACAGAAAAAACATACCTCATCCAGACGCAACTCTAACAGATCTTGCGTATCATGTCACTCGAGTGACTCCCCATGTTGGAGACCATCTTGGTCCGGAAGAAAACAAGACCAGCTATGTAACTCTTGTGGACTGCGCTATAAGAAAACACATACCAGATGCTTGAATGACGCTTGTCGTAAAATTCCATCAAAGGGTGAATTAGCGTTGATGAAATCGAATGGTATAATCAAGAGCCAATTGGAAGATGGTACAGTTATCGAGGGTTTAGGATGCTTGTTCTGCGGAAGCATCGTTGAAACAGATAATTGAAGCATACTTACATATATAAAAACAACATAAATCATAATTCGCTTTACGTAAGTTGGAGTCTTTAAGATCTGGTTTCGGTACATCGTCCAGTCACGTACCTTTATTCAATACAGCAGTCACCCTGTACACTACTATTCTTAGATATCCTTTTGCGAAAATTTGTCAAAATGGATCCTCGTATGTGTCATGACCATTGTGTCTGGAAGGCGTCGTTTTTACCTGTAATTTTGTGTGCTTTTTAGTATCATGCATGGCTATCCCAAGATCCGCATGTTCATTTTAAAGTTGAAGCACTTAGAATATTTAAATAATCCCTGCTAGTAAAGTCTCTCCGATTCCTCCAAGCATTCTGATAGTTGTGCTTCATTTATACCAACGAGCTATTTAGATCACCCGTAATATCTGTCGTAGTTCCCTTTCATATACGGACGGTAATACTATTACTACATAATTAAAACCAATTTGACGGGTATAGATACTACTACGACTACTCAGTGAAGCATGTTTTATAAAACCATATCTCAAAAGAACATCCCAGTTCAAGAATGTCCAACTGTGGAAGCAGCAAAAAAAAAAAAAAAAATAAACCATGAATATATTACGTTGTTGCTTGCAAGATGGTTACTCCTTTACAGATATTAAAGGCGAGGGGTTTTAGCTTTCATTATCAGTTTGAACAGCACAATCTACTGTGATTTCGAAGTTGTTTTGAAATCTGTTCGTCTAAAACTGCCTTTGCTGTACCAGTCTCGTATCCGTACAAAATGTTTATCTTATGCAAAGTTCCGGCACTGGTAGTTCCCTCTCGAGTGGTCTCCAGGAGAAAAATTTTTCAACCGTTATTCATTTATTGTAAGGGTTTGCATCTGATCTGTTCTCCAGAAAGAATTGAAACATCAACCTACAGACACCAACATCATGTCGCTTTCTGCCGCTGAATTGAGATCTGCTGGTGGTACTTCTTCTACTGTAGTCAATGAGAATAGCCTGGCTAACTCAAACTTGGATACCTTGAAAGACGTTGTTTGCTGCCCATCAAACTCCAATGATTTACCACACAGCCAAGCTCATGAAGAGATATTCAGAGCCCTGAAGGCACGTGTTCAGACCATCAACCAGGAGACTTGTGAAGCGGGCGATGAGAACTCGTTTTTCGTTTGCGATCTGGGTGAAATCAGTAAGCTGTACTACAACTGGCGTCAACAATTACCAAGGGTCCAACCCTTTTATGCTGTTAAGTGTAACCCGAATAATCGTATTCTAAAGCAACTAGCTTCTATGAATGTCAACTTTGACTGTGCTTCCAAATCAGAAATTGACAGGGTGTTGTCCTTGGGGGTTTCTCCAGATAGAGTCATATATGCGAACCCTTGTAAGGCGTCATCATTCATCAGACATGCTCAAAAGAAAAACGTATTGAAATCTACTTTTGACAACGTGGAAGAACTCTGTAAAATCAAGAAATTTCATCCAAACTCTGAGTTACTACTAAGAATTTCTACCGATGACTCTACAGCTCAATGTAGACTGTCCACTAAATATGGCTGTGAGTTGGAGCAGGTCGATTCTCTGTTGGCCAAGGTGAAGGAGTTGGGCTTAAACCTAGTTGGTGTCTCTTTCCATATTGGTTCCGGCGCATCTGACTTTAGCAGTTTGTACAAGGCTGTCAGAGACGCTCGTTGTGTGTTCGATCGTGCCTCGAATAAGTACCAACTGCCATCCTTACATATTTTAGATGTCGGTGGTGGGTTCCAGTTCGAAACGTTCAATGAATCTACTCGTATCTTGAACTTGGCATTGGATGAGTACTTTCCAGAGGGCTGTGGTGTTGAGATCATTGCGGAGCCAGGCCGTTATTTTGTCGCCACTGCATTCACATTGGCCAGCCATGTTATCGCGAAAAGATCACATGCGGAGACAGAATCGATGATTTACATTAATGATGGTGTTTATGGTAACATGAACTGTATCTTATTTGACCATCAAGTACCAACACCTCGTACTCTGTACCATAAGGGCGAATTTCGCTACATGGATTTCGAATCTACCTCGGCTCACAAAACTCCACATTGCCCAAATAAGGTTTCTATTTGGGGCCCAACCTGCGATGGCTTGGACTGTATTACTAAAGAACATTACATGAAGTATGATTTGGAAGTTGGAGACTGGTTGTATTTCCCAAACCTTGGTGCTTATACGTCTTCTGCGGCTACCCCATTCAATGGATTCGAGCAAACTGTTGATGTTGTTTACGTGGATTCTGAAAAACTGTGACATGGTGCAAATTCTTGTTATAGCACAAATGTAGCATAGCTAACATACATATTCTAGTATTTTCAATAGATCCACAGGGTAGCCTAGCATTCTGTATTTTTTTTTTTTTCTTTTCCCCTTCTCAGATTATCTCATTGCAAACTTGCCTTTGTTCTGAAGAGGACGAAAAAATTTGAATCCTAGAAAATTAAAGCGTGAAAACTTGAACAAGACTATGCTAGAGAACATGACACAAAAAGTGTACTGTCGGCTAGCAAGTACCGAGCCTACTATAGAAAATGTGATGCCCTACGTGCAATACCAGCAGACTCAACCCAGGTTAAAAGCATTACCTTTGCAACAACACAACGAACTACCGATACTGTATGGTGGTGGAAGAAATTTTCTTTTTGGGTTATTACCCGAGAGTAATAGTGACGGGCAATCCAGTCCCATGGAGAATGCAGATCTATTCGTATTGAATTCATGCGTTATCATATGGATAAGTTCTCTGGAGTGTGGTCTACAAATTCCGTACACTAGTATAATATATCACGGCGTGCGTAAAATGGAACCAAGCTGCATTGAAGATGGTCATACAGTTGAAATTGTGCTTACGGTGGAAAGGGATTGTGTTATCAACGAGCTTTTCACACCACAGCCCAACTCTGTAGCGACGGAATATAACTTTCAAGAGTTCACTATGAGTAGCGTGGAACTTGTATTAAGACCGAAATATGCCAACTTTGACAGGCACTATAATGAGGAAATGGAGAATCTATTTACTTTCAAAGCATTCGGACTAAACAGAGGTGACACGATGGTTAGGAACTCAAACAACGCTATAGCTACCTGTATGGATTTTTTTTATACTGAAGATTCGGATGACGATGAAGTAGATGAACAAGCAGCACAGCAAGAGCCTCAGGCGCTATTCACTGGTATAGGTGATCTGATCAACAATCCCAATACTTACCAGAACGGTGGGGCCGCTGACGATTTGGATGCCGACTGTGGTGTTGCCAGCTACGTGGGGAATGGAGATGAGGCTGGAATGTCAGTGGAATTTTACGGAAACGTCCGATTAGCAGGCCAAAAGCAAGGTCAGCATGATGAAGGAGACAGCACATTTGTAAAAAAGTCCAAATACTAGCATATGTACTATATATATATTAACTGTTTCAAAGCGCAAGTGTTTGGATGAGATAGGAGATTATGTAGACTGAGAAAACAGTAATGATAAAAAAAAAAAAATAGTAAATAAAAATGGTGAATACTCTGTTCGGATTGAGAGTGATAACATAGCAATGCGTTTGAAGTTTTCTTCAGGATACTTGCCAGTCTCTCTGCGTTTTGAGCTTCCAAAGCGACAAAGTAGCCAATTACACTAAAACGATATTCACGTGGGTTTTCTCTGCTGCAACGGATTTTTAAAAATGAAGTTCTTGGTTAGATGCAGGTTTTGCTGAATAAAAATTCTGGGAGCTACGAATAACAAGTGTTTATGATTCACTGTTTAGCATGTTTTCTAAACCGACGGATTGTTCTTTTCAAGTATGACAGCTATATTTTGCAATCCGACGTGCGTTTCGAATGAATAATAGCTATCCAGTTCCATACATCTAGCTCCTCTTTCTACTGCAGAATTTTGGAAGCGGCCGAGAAAACCCTCAGTGTTCGTCGTTTTGATGCAAAGGTCTAGATTGCAGAGACTTCTATGTGTCTTGTACAAAAATTACTGATTATTAATCTTCCGTCTATCCTTTCCGTTCCGGTCGTTTTGTAGGCGTCGCACGTGATAATGGCATACAGGCAATTAGAATTGCGTCCACAGCAATAGCACATTCTTACAAATATACGAATGGTAGAGGCTTGAGGAAACATTTTGCTTCGCAGAATGGCACCGGTATAAAAGGAAACTAGTTCTAAATTCAACAGCACTTGTCAGTCCTTGCAAGAAAACTAAACAGTAGCATACAAACATTTGAAAAATGACTAAAAAAATCCTCGTCGTATTAACCAGTGTTTCCAAATATCCAAACATGAACCGTGCCACCGGTCTTTGGCTAGGCGAAGCCGTTCACTTTGTCAAAAAAGTCGAAAATGCCAACTACCAAGTGGATTACGTGAGCCCATTAGGCGGTTATACCCCTATTGATCCACATAGTTTGAGCATGGCAGACGAAACTGACTGGGAATGGTATCAGAACAAACGCTTTATGAATCGTTTAGGTAAAACATTGAAGCCTGCAGAAATTGATCCAAAAAACTATTGCGCTGTTTACTACGCCGGGGGTCACGGTGTCGTTTGGGATTTTTATGATAACAAGGAGTTACAAGAGATCAGTCGCGCAATCTACGAAGACGGCGGTATCATCTCTTCGGTCTGCCATGGTGCCATCGGCCTACTAAATATCAAGTTGTCTAACGGTGAAAATCTAATTAAGGGAAAGAAGGTTACCGGCTTTAGCAATGCCGAAGAGCAGATAGTCGAACTAGACAGTGTTGTTCCTTACTTGACAGAAGATGAGCTGTCGAAACGTGGCGCCAAATATGAAAAGGCTGCTAAACCTTGGGTTCCTTATGCTGTTACAGACCAAAGAGTAGTCACTGGACAAAACCCTGCTTCTGGAGCTTCTGTTGCCGAACAATTGTTGAAACAGTTGAAGGAGAAATGATTACGTAGCCTTTAATATATATATATATTAGCTAGAGTGTTATCCAAATACATCCCTTGGTGGTTTTCCTCATGTGGTTTTTAAGTTGGCCTTACAGCACGCTGGAGTGCAATTTTAAAAAGACCGTGCACGGCCAGTTCTAACCATATTCTTGTGTAGAACAAATTCGATTTAAACATCTTCCACGCGTAGAAGTTCTCATCACAAATAAGCTACACATGTGAGTATGTTACATTCGCAAGGAGACAAACCCTAAACCGACTGAGTCTGTTGGTTTTAGCATTTTGATTGTCAGAAAGATGCAACGCCCTTATCTCCAGAAGATCCATAGAGTAATAACCAGCTTTCCGAGCAAGGGTCAAAGTTTCTCACCGTCGACGTTTTCAAAGCACCGTGGTTCGAAAAACACCCTCGGCAACCGCAACTTCAATTACCACTCGCTACTTATAGGTGAAAACGGACAAGGGAATAGTGACGTTCTCGTATGCCAAAGTAAATTTTTAGGATACTCTTTTGCGGTGCTTGGAACAGAAATATACTCACTGGACATTGACCGTACTACGCTGTCAAGCTGACATGTGAGGCACCGGAAATCAATCGCTGTAGAATGTCCCTCTCAGCCAATTTGTGCAGAAGGCTCGAGAATGCTTTCGGAACTGTTGGAGAGGTTTTTGGCTTTTATTTATTCTACTTGTCTAATATCCGATATTATTCCTGCTTCCGCATCACGATATACGCCCGAAACTATCCGTTGTCCATAAAGTACGTTTTGATCATCTCGCAGCGGTTAGTGAAGTTTCATTTGGATACGACACATCATGAGACTACGTCCACGTTGTCGTGATCACAGAACGGCCTTTTTCTCATAATTTCATGTTTTTCTTGCAAGCTGAAGTTTCGGAATTCTACAAGTGTAATCGACTGTTATTCTTAAAAAAAAAAACTAATTCAAAACGTAAGAAGCCGCCAAATCTTATAATCCATATCCATTGCCTTTCACTCTCAGAATAAAAAAAAAAGGATGAAAAATCAAAAAATCGTACACTTTCAAGTAATATCTTAAAGTTCTTGGGAACCCGACCGCCAATATCAGTCGCTTTCTTCAAGTACGGGATACTGGTGATATCTCTCACCAATAATCCAACCGTTGACGCGTACAAGTGGAACATTAGCGCGCGGTGCAACTCATTTTGAGGTACTGTTGAGCTATCCTGGCTAATAGCCAAGTGGTCTGCCGCACGCCCCTACCCACACGTTCGACACCCAACAGATCTAGCGATGCCGACCGTAGCACCTCCCCCCGTAACAATCTCATCTTACGGATAGGCTTGGCAAGTCTAGCACACGTGACCAAGCATCCTGCGTGCCGCATGTGACTTAAAAGTACTTATCATCAAATACGTAAATCCAACATTTCCAACAACCAACCGAATTTTTAGCAAAATGCGTTATGAACGCGTGTGTGTTCAACAATGCCGTATGTCAGTATTTAAAGACAACGGTTCTGGGGACAGACCATAGGGAACGAAACAGCACGGACAAATCCTGTTTTTTATCCGCTTACATTCCCACACCACTGTTCCCACGCTCTTTTTTCAAAACTAGAAGTAGATCTTCTGAATTAGACTGTTGATTTTTGAGAAGCGAACCTTTTTCCCCCCCATAATATTTTCCCAGAGAAATACGATACTAAACAGTAAATTATATTCCCATTTAGGTATGTTTCCCCTTCTGCTTTTCTGCGCTCCCTGAATAGGATCTCCTTAACTGCACATTCCAATCTTTTTCCCTCTGTTTCGACGGTCTGAAATTTAGCCGCCTACCTCGATGCCGTAAGCGCGCCAAACGAGTACGGAAAAAAAATCCAACAAAATTTTTTCTCGTATCGAAGCACATGCGCCCACCCCTCTGCTTAAGAGGTTACTCTGGTTGGCGTTTAGGTAGAACGAGACAGGTGCCTTTGTTCATGTTACTTCGTTTCAATTGAGTTGCTAGAAAGGACTAAGAACCCGTTGCTCGAAACCACTTACTAACCCAGTTTATCTTCAATAGATTTCCCAGATACACAATGAGTTCTTCTACTAGACCTCTTACCCTATCCCACGGTTCTATCGAACACGTCTTGCCCGTCCCAACTGCATCTTTTTTCCCAGCCTCCCAACTGCAGGATCAATTTTCTAAACAATTGCCAGAAGTTACAGAGGGATTTGCATCTGACGATGAGCCAGCCTCTCCAGCCGAACTTTTAGGTAAATTTTTAGGTTACGTCGCTTCCTTGGTGGACCCAACTACCAAGGGCCCATTCGACGATGTTCTGCAAGTTTCGCTCGGCGAATTCGAATCCAATTTTTTGCAAGGTAACGACGTTCACACCTTGGCTGCCAGACTTTTAGCTGACGATGAAACCAATCCAACTACTTTGGAAAAAGTCAAGGAGTTGATCAAAAACTACTTTAATGCAAGAATTGTTGCCCAAAAGCCATTTGCCAAATCCGATTCTGCGTTATTCAAGAGCGCTGCTGCCAAAGAATCTAAATTGGTTGCCATTTTCGGTGGTCAAGGTAACACCGACGATTACTTCGAAGAATTGAGAGAATTGTACCAAACATACAACAGCTTAATTTCCGATGTCATCAAATCCGCTGCCGACAGGTTGGCCGAATTGGTTAGATCCACTGATGACACCGAAAAGGTCTACACTCAAGGTTTTAATATCATGGAATGGTTGGAACACCCAGAAAAGACTCCAGACACCGACTATTTGCTATCTATCCCAATCTCTTGCCCATTGATTGGTGTTATTCAATTCGTTCATTACGCCGTTACCGCCAGAGTCTTGGGTTTCACACCAGGTGAATTGAGATCCCACTTGACCGGTGCTACTGGTCACTCTCAAGGTTTGGCTACTGCCGTTGCTATCGCTGAAGCTGATTCCTGGGAATCCTTCTTCCAATCCTTAAACAAGACCGTGGCTTTGTTGTTTTTCATCGGTGTCCGTTGTTACCAGATTTACCCAAACACCTCCTTGCCACCATCTACTCTAGAGGACTCCGTAGAGAATGGCGAAGGCACACCATCTCCAATGTTGTCCATCTCCAACCTAACCAAAGAGCAAGTCCAGTCCTTTGTCGACAAGACCAACGCCCACTTGCCAGAAGAAAAGCACATCGTCATTTCTTTGGTCAACGGTGCTAGAAACTTGGTCGTTTCTGGTCCTCCACAATCGTTGTATGGTTTGAACCTGACCTTGAGAAAGGCTAAGGCACCATCCGGTCTAGATCAAGCTAGAATTCCATACAGTGAAAGAAAGCTAAAGTTCTCCAACAGATTTTTGCCAATTGCTTCTCCATTCCATTCTCATTTGCTAGAACCAGCTAACGAGTTGATCAAACAAGATTTGATTGATGCCGGTGTTGAATTCAAGCAATCCGACTTGAAGGTGCCAATCTTTGACACCTTCAGTGGTAAAGACATGAGAGAGCAAGAGGGATCGATCGTTGAAAGAATCACCTACTGTATCACCAAGCTACCCGTTAAATGGGAGATCACGACACAGTTCGAATCGACTCATATCCTAGACTTTGGTCCCGGTGGCGCTTCTGGTTTAGGTGTCCTAACTTACCGTAACAAGGATGGTACTGGTGTTCGTGTCATTGTTGCTGGTGCTTTAGACAACAGTCCAGAGGATGAATACGGTTTCAAGCAAGAAATTTTTGACGTTACCACCAACGGTTTGAAGTTTTCTCCAAACTGGTTGGAGGAATTCCATCCAAAGTTGGCCAAGACCAAAGCTGGTAAAGTTTACGTTGACACCAAATTCTCCAGATTACTAGGTAGAGCTCCATTACTGGTTCCAGGTATGACTCCAACCACCGTCTCTCCAGATTTCGTTGCTTCAACCATTAACGCTGGTTACCATATCGAACTAGCCGGTGGTGGTTACTTCTCTCCAGATGGTATGACAAAGGCCATCGACTCTGTGGTTTCTCAAGTCAAGAAGGGTTACGGTTTAGGTATTAACTTGATCTACGTGAACCCAAGAATGCTTCAATGGGGTATCCCACTAATCAAAGAGTTGAGAGACAAAGGTTATCCAATCCAATCTTTGACCATTGGTGCCGGTGTTCCATCTCTAGAGGTTGCTACTGAATATATCGAAACTTTGGGCCTAACTCACTTGGGTCTAAAACCAGGTTCCATAGATGCCATCTCTCAAGTTATTGCCATTGCTAAGGCCCACCCATCTTTCCCAATTGTTATGCAATGGACTGGTGGTAGAGGTGGTGGTCATCACTCTTTTGAGGATTTCCACGCTCCAATGTTGCAAATGTATTCCAAGTTGAGAAGACATTCAAACATCATCTTGATTGCTGGTTCTGGTTTCGGTTCTGCCGATGATACCTACCCATACTTGACTGGTGAATGGTCTGCCGAATTCAACTACCCACCAATGCCATTTGATGGTTTCTTGTTTGGTTCTAGAGTTATGATTGCTAAGGAAGCCATGACTTCTCCAAATGCCAAGAAAGCCATCGCTGCTTGTACTGGTGTTCCTGACTCCCAATGGGAACAAACATACAAGAAGCCAACTGGTGGTATCATCACCGTTCGTTCAGAGATGGGTGAACCAATCCACAAATTGGCTACTCGTGGTGTTGTTTTCTGGAAGGAAATGGATGACACAATCTTCAACTTGCCAAAGAATAAATTGCAAGCTGCTTTGGATGCTAAGAAAGATTACATTATCTCCAAGTTGAACGCTGACTACCAAAAGCCATGGTTTGCTACCGTCAATGGTGAAGTCCGTGATTTGACTGATATGACTTACGAAGAAGTTGCTAAAAGAATGGTGGAACTTATGTACATCGATTCCTCCAAGGAATGGATTGATACATCCTTAAGAAACTTTACTGGTGATTTCTTGCGTCGTGTTGAAGAACGGTTCACTAAGAAGAAGACCTCTTCTGTCCTCCAGTCTTACTCTCTTCTAGATGAACCAGAGAAGGCCCTAGACATCGTTTTCAACGCTTATCCAGCAGCCAAAGAACAGTTCTTGAACGCCCAAGACATTGACTACTTTTTGACCTTGTGTCAAAGCCCAACCCAAAAACCACCTCCATTTGTTCCAGTTTTGGACCACAGGTTCGAATTTTTCTTCAAAAAGGACTCTTTGTGGCAATCAGAACACTTGGAAGCTGTTGTGGATCAAGATGTCCAAAGAACCTGTATCTTGCATGGTCCAGTTGCTGCTCAATTTACCAACAATGTCAATGAGCCAATTCAAAGTATCATGGATGGTATTCACAATGGCCACATTGAAAAGTTATTGAAGAACTACTATGCTGGTGATGAATCTAAGATCCCAGTTGTCGAATACTTTGGTGGTGAAGACCCAGAAGACATTAAATATGATTCTGTTGAAGCTGACGGTAAAATCACCTACCGTCCTTCATCTACTACTGACGAAGCTACTTGGTTCAAGTTGCTGGCTGGTACTGAGAGAAACTGGAGACATGCCTTCTTCTCTACTTCCAGAGTCGTCCAAGGCTCTCTTTACGATGAAAATCCTGCTAAGAGAGTTTTCAAGCCATCCAAGAACATGGTCGTTCAAATCTCCCATCCAAAGGATGCCAAAAAGACTGTCATTAAGCTATTGGAACAAGTTCAAGGTGAGTTGAAGGCTACCGCATCTTTACAACTGGTAAAGGACAATCTGATTGAACTACAATTGATTGAGAACAGGACAATCGATGGCAAGCCAGTTGCTTTGCCATTGCTATATACCTACCAACCAGAGGATGGTTTTGCCCCAATCGCTGAAGTTATGGAAGCCCGTAATGAACGTATTAAGGAAATGTACTGGAAATTGTGGTTGGACGAACCATTAGACTTGAACTTTGACCCAAGAAAGCCACTTCAAGGTGGAGAGGTGAAGATTACTGCTAAGGATATTGCCGAATTTACCCACGCCATTGGTAACAACTGTGAAGATTTTGTTGCTAGACCAGGAAGAAAGATTTTGGCTCCTATGGACTTTGCCATTGTTGTTGGCTGGAGAGTTATCATTAAAGCCATCTTTCCTAAGGCTGTCGATGGTGACTTGTTGAAACTAGTTCACATGTCCAACGGTTACAGAATGATGCCTGGTGCTAAGCCTTTGCAAGAAGGTGACGTTATTTCTTCCACTGCTATTATCAAGTCCGTTGTTAACCAACCAAATGGTAAGGTTGTTAACGTTGTTGGCACCTTGTCCAGGGAAGGTGAGCCAGTCATGGAGGTTACTTCCTCCTTCTTCTACCGTGGTAAGTATGATGACTTTGAAAACACTTTCCAAAAGACTACCGAACCAACCTACCAAGTCAATATCAGATCGGCTAAGGACATTGCTGTGTTGCGCTCTAAGGAGTGGTTCCAATTGGACGATGAGGACATTGACTTATTGGGTAAGACTTTGACCTTTGAGACCGAAACTGAGGTTACTTTCAAGAACGAGACTGTTTTCAACTCTGTTAAGTGTGAAGGTAAAATTTTGATGGAGTTGCCTACTAAGGAAACTATCGAAATTGGTGTTGTTGACTACGAAGCTGGGGAATCTCATGGTAACCCAGTTACTGACTACTTGAGCAGAAATGGTTCCACTTTAGAGCAAAAGGTTAACTTGGAAAATCCTATTCCAATTGCTGTTAGAGAATCTCAAGCTCCAGGAACAAACGAACCTTACGCTAGAGTTTCTGGTGACTTGAACCCTATCCACGTTTCTCGCCACTTTGCCAGCTACGCAAAATTGCCAGGTACCATCACCCATGGTATGTACTCTTCTGCTGCCGTCCGTGCTTTGGTTGAAACTTGGGCTGCCGATAACGTCTCTTCTAGAGTTCGTGCTTATGACTGTCAATTCGTAGGCATGGTTTTGCCAAACACTCCATTGAAAACCTCCATCCAACATGTTGGTATGATCAACGGGCGTAAGTTGATCAAGTTTGAAACAAAGAATGATCAAGAGGAAACCGTTTTGATCGGTGAGGCTGAAGTTGAACAACCTGTTTCCACTTTTGTTTTCACCGGTCAAGGTTCTCAAGAACAAGGTATGGGTATGGACTTATATGGCAAGTCTGAGGTTGCCAAGCAAGTTTGGGACAGAGCTGACATCCACTTTAAGGAGACTTACGGTTTCTCTATTTTGGACATTGTCAAGAACAATCCTACCGAAATGACCATCTACTTTGGTGGTGAAAAGGGTAGAAAGATCAAGGAAAACTATACTCAAATGATTTTTGAAACTATTGTTGACGGCAAGTTGAAGACCGAGAAGATCTTCAAGGATATCACTGAAGAAACCACTTCTTACACATTCATGTCTCCAACTGGTTTGTTGTCTGCCACCCAATTCACTCAACCTGCTTTAACTTTAATGGAAAAAGCATCCTTTGAGGATTTGAAATCCAAGGGGTTAATTCCAGTAGATGCTGCCTTTGCTGGTCACTCTTTGGGTGAATATGCAGCTTTGGCTTCTTTGGCCGATGTCATGTCCATCGAATCTTTGGTAGAAGTTGTTTTCTACAGAGGTATGACTATGCAAGTCGCTGTTCCAAGAGATGACTTGGGTAGATCCAACTATGGTATGGTTGCTGTCAACCCAGGTAGAGTTTCTCCAACATTCTCTCAAGAAGCCTTACAATTTGTTGTCGAGTGCGTTGGTAAGAGAACCGAGTGGTTAGTCGAAATTGTCAACTACAATGTTGAAAACCAACAATACGTTGCTGCTGGTGACTTGAGAGCACTAGATTCCTTGACTAATGTTTTGAACTTTATCAAGTTGCAAAAGGTTGACATCGCTAAGTTGCAATCCTCTATGTCTTTGGAAGAGGTTGAGGGCCATTTGAACGAAATCATTGATGAAGTTTCCAAAAAATCCACTGCCAAGGAACAGCCAATTGAGCTAGAAAGAGGTTTCGCTACCATCCCACTACGTGGTATTTCTGTTCCATTCCACTCTTCTTATTTGAGAAATGGTGTGAAGCCATTCAAGAACTTCTTGATGAAGAACATTATCAAGGAAAATGTCAAGGCTGATAGATTGATCGGTAAGTACATTCCTAACTTAACCGCTAAGCCATTCCAAATTACGAAGGAATACTTCCAAGACGTTTACGATTTGACCGGCTCTGAGAAGATAAAGGATATTTTGGACAACTGGGAAAAATACCAAAACTAAACGGATAAAGGGTTGCTAACAAGATTTTAATGTTTTCTACTTGCTACTATTGCATATGGTTTTATGTCTTAATATTTTTTTGCTTACTATTCTCAGAATTTGTTGAGATGAGTTGTGACTGGTCAGTTACCAATATACTAATACCTGGGAAATATTAGTGTAGGCGTACTCTTGATTGGTACGATTGCATGGCTAATTATAATTGATGAAGCAAAAGTTAATTTCTTCCAGTCTGGGAAACTGGCAGAGTTATGGTTTATAAGGATTGTTATTTCCGTGCGCACAGGTTCAATCTCCTTTTCTTTCACACATTTCGTTTATTTATATGTACATATAATAGAACTATTTCAATACAATATAGAACTTTGATTATATCTTTTATTGTACATAGCTTCTTAGGTGCCTGGCTAGATAGTTGTCCTACTATTCTATTAAATGCAACGTTAGATCGGAAAAGGAGTTCACCCAGGGCTGTTCCTTCAATAATATACCATTGTCGAAATCAGTTAGAACCTTGCACTCTGAAAAATAAGAACAGACATCAGCATAATTTATCTCTGGTTCCTGAAACCGATTTTTAGCCCGTTTTTTTTTGCTTTTTTTACTCACAAAGACAGCAAACTGATCCTCTGTTTGCAATGGAGGCTGCTGTCTGAGAGATAAGCAATTAACCAGCTTACTCATCAACGGATATTTCTCATGGAGCTGCAATCTTGTGTACCTGTCAGAATGTTGTATGACATTGTTTGCAAGCCATAGTTTCGGCTTTTCCGAAGCGACTATGACTTCTGATAAGTCTAACGGAGCATGCGGTAGGAAGAACAAGGTGGAATCTGATTCGTCCCTCCACGGAGAATTTTCATCAATGGTCCATTGCTGACCTATTGCGGTAATGTATGCTTTGTCATCATCGCTGAACACTGGGTCATAGATCGAGACAAGAAGGTTCCCATCATGAGCCAAATGATCCACCAGTTCTAAAAGCAACGCCAATTGATAGCGCGCAGGAAAAGTCTCATGAAACCCGCCTATGGCCAAACAGCGTATCCTGTCAATTTTAGCACTATAAGGCTCGAGGGCTCCGCATAAATCGTGAAACATAGACGATGACTTGATAACATGTCTATCGCCTTGTAATAACTCTTCGAAAGACTTCAGTCTCGAATTTTTGGTTTTATTT
Organism: Lachancea kluyveri NRRL Y-12651; assembly: GCA_000149225.2. Lineage (NCBI taxonomy): Eukaryota > Fungi > Ascomycota > Saccharomycetes > Saccharomycetales > Saccharomycetaceae > Lachancea > Lachancea kluyveri. The sequence goes on along the minus strand of CM000693.1, from coordinate 1,384,962 downwards.
GGTCTTTTCCGGACACTAACAAACTCTTCAACAGCTTCGCTCATCCCTATTCACCAGCAACATCATTATCAGTATTCCTGTCTTTCTCTAATTCTCGATTTCAGAAAAGCCTTCTTCGAAAATTTTGTTCGTAAATACATCGCGGGTTATCTCCGACGGCCCGGTTTCGTCCATCGGCAAAGATATTTCGTATACGATTATATAGTGCAGAAGTGCTGAAAAAAAATTTTTTTGTCCGTTTTTATCTCTCCTTCCTCGATGACCTTCTCTTTGAAGATCTGTTAATTTTCCTATTTATTTATGTGTTCTTGAACGCCTCTACTAGAATCCCTCCTCATTTTGCTCAAGCCCTTTTCTTGTTGCTCGCTAACGTTGGTGCTTTACTTTCACGGTCTCCTCTAAGTTAAGAAGTTTGTTTACTCTCTTCAAGTCGAATAAAAGGAACTACACAATTTTCACAGTTTGGTTTCCTTTTTGACTTCTCCGAATTTCATCTTTAATTACACCTTTATTCAATAGAATCAAAGTGTCTTCTTCAAAGGTCAGCTCTCTTCTCGTCAATATCATTTCCTCAAAGGATAATCAATACAAGAGACAGGAAGATATGCGTAAGTGTAAGGTTTTCGTCGGTAACTCACACCCAGAGCTGGGTAAATTGGTCTGTCAAAGGTTGGGTATTGAACCTGCTCCATGCACCCTTAAAAAGTTTGCTAATGGTGAAACCTCTGTACAAATTGGTGTTTCTGTCCGTGACGAGGATGTATACGTTATCCAATCGGGTTCTCCTTATGTGAATGATCACATCATGGAATTGTTGATCTTGGTTTCTGCTTGCAGAGGCGGTTCAGCCAAAAAGATCACTGTGGTAATCCCTCAGTTCCCTTATTCTAAACAATGTAAGATGAAGAAGCATAGAGGTGCCATCACCGCTAGGATGTTAGCCAACTTGCTGATTATATCCGGTGCAGACCACGTTGTTTCCATGGACTTACATGCTTCTCAAATGCAGGGATTTTTTAGCAAACCAGTGGATAACCTGTATGGTGGCCCAAGTTTAGCTAAATGGATCAGGGAAAATGTCGAGGATTATCAGGATGCTGTTGTTGTTTCTAAAAACCCGGGTGGTACAAAGAGGGTTACAGCTTTAGCAGACTCTTTGAAAATCAATTTTGCAATGATCCATACCGATCGTCGTCGTTCAAAGGATTTGTACGCTCAGAATAGGAATAGACTTCAACTAAAACAGAGAAAGCAGTCCATGCTTAGAAAAAATAAGCCAATCATCAAGCCTGGTGACGCTCCAAACGAAGAAGAAAATATTATTTTGACCAATGGTATTCAGACAGCTAGAATCGTCAAGGGTCACGTTGTTGATGACGATGAGTATGACGAGGAAGAATCTGCGATTGGATCAGATGACGACACTACTTCCTTAGCCAGTGATTCTTATGCCTTGGGTGGTTCTTATGACGCAGTGGACTCTGAAGATGAAGAACCAGAGTTTGTTGAGCAGGAAAAATTGATCACTTTGGTTGGTAACGTGCAGGGTCGTTCTGCCATCATCTTGGATGACATGATTGACAGACCCGGTTCTTTTATTAGTGCTGCTGAACATCTTGTCAAAAACTGTGGAGCAAACAAAGTTTATGTCGTCGCCACTCATGGTATTTTTACCGGTGATTGTTTAGAACAATTAGAACAATCTGACGTTATTCATCAAATTGTTGTTACCAACACCTATCCTATCTCGAAAGAGAGTTTGAAAAACTCCAAAAAGCTGGTGGTTATCGACGTCTCTCCTATTTTCGCTGAATGTATCCGTCGTGACCATTATGGTGAAAGTATTTCAGTTCTATTCGACTCCTTGGCTGCGCTGTGATTAAATACGAGGGTTGTATTACGTTCTTCGTTGAGCGTTTTTCAAGCAAAGGCCAGGAGCTTCATCTTCCATTATACTAACACCTATACTTAATATGAAGATAATGTTAGGCAAAAAAGAAACCTAAAAAAACAAACTAGTATTATAACTCTTGTTTTTGTTAAACATTCGTTTACCACTGAACAGTAGTCGAACTAAACTTTATTAACCAATGATGCAATCACTTTGGGTTGCAGGACTTACCTCATTTCCAGAGGTAATGTACTAACGGAGCATTGGTAGATTTAAATTTTTATTTGTCGAAGCGCATATCTCAAACTTGATCCAGTCTTTGGTTCAATTGTGGAGTTAGTGAACGCGTGCGAACTTCGCCACCTCAACTTCACGGACTTCCAACGAGATTGATTTTTTGATACATTTTTTGTAGCCAAAAGACTTGCTATTATTCTTGATTATAAAACGAATGCGAAATTTCTAAAACACTTACATACAACACTTCCTGTCGTTTTCCTCCTTGTCGTGCGCCACATCAGTCATGGCGCTACTACCGCCGCATCTAGCTAAGGGCTCATAATTAAAGAAAAACCTACCGAACAAAGCACCTAGCAGGCAGCTGATGATGATATAACCGTTGTAGTACATGAATAGCAACATGATGATGTAGGACAACCCCCATTGCAGTGTGAAAACCAATGCTCTTAGCACGTGGTCCAAAAGACTTGGGTAAACTTCGAACGAGTCGTAGCAGCAGCTGCTCAAGCTTTGCTCGAGAAGATCAGAGTTGTTCTTGTTGACAAAATTGAAGTACCATGCATGAGACATGGTCTTACCCAACGCAATAAAAGAAGTTTTCCAATCTGGTTCATTGGCGATGGTCATCAAGTCCTGTAGGAGACCATCGTCTAAAGATGATTGAGGACTGCTGGACAGGCTTTCATCCCTCCTTTTGGCCAAGTATTTCAGCTTGCGTCTTTTGGCCAGCTCCATATCGAATTGTCTCGAAACTCTATTTAACCATTGTGCAATAAAAACAAGTAAAAAGCAACCGATACATGACCCAGCAAACTTTCCGCGGGTGTCATTTCTCCAAGATCTTGCAATAAAACAGGTATCAATTGTGTACCAATTCCACAGCATGGAAATCTTACAAGTTTTAGTGTGCCCGTTGGAGGAGGCGCCACCCATAGACATTTTCAGTAGGCTGTCATCAATAGAGTATTCAGACATTCTTTTTTTTTCCTTATTTAATGTGGTTCTCTGTCTTTGGATGATTGACAGAGTTATAATTGAAGATCCAACTGGGCATGGCCATGTACACATGTATATATAGCTTTTCTAAAATCTTGATTATTTGCTCGTATGAACTGTTTGCAGTTCTGTCACTTTGTTGATTTTTGCTCAAAAAGCGCTCGACCATTGTGATCTAAATAATTTTGTCGGACAGAAGCTCAATTTGCGCAACGCGAGCATACACTTTAAAAACCTATTTACTATATTTACTCAAAGTGGGTGGAACTCGAAAATTATTTCTTTTTCATCATCCCCCTCATACTATCTTTACTGAAAGACAAATTTGGGCTTGTGATATTCACAGGTGTGAACTTCTGAGGTAGAATAACTCTGCTGAATTTGTTTCTCAACTTTTGAGTGACATAATCCATATCTAGGTGTCGAGTCAAAGAAATCTTTGGGATACAGCTAATGTAATGCTTTTCATCTAACTGAACATCCAGAGGGTCTTGAGTGTGACATCCTGGTGACATCTTTAGTCTGATAGCATGAGATTTTTGTCCAGAGGAATCTGTGCTCTCGTATAGCTCAAAATTGATTTGCGACAAGTAATCCAATTCCGGTAGTGCGTTCCTAGCAATTCTCATTGGCAATCCAGATTCATAGATGATGTTCAATAAAGTGTAAATGTGCGATTCCTTCGTGAAGTATGCAACACATGCTGAAGTATCCTTGGATTTCATGTCATGTATATCGTTCAAAATTTGCTTAGCCAAAGGTAAAGAAGTTAATAACCCAATATCCAGCTTTTCGCCATCTTCAATACCATACTCTTGAGGACAGATAAAGTCAAATAGAACCTTGGACAACCTGTATAGTTCTCTCAACTGCATAAACTTGGGATCATCGAATGGAGAAGAAGCCGAAGAACGTGGGGTTTTGGATCCACTTTCCAAGACCCACCCTAGAGACCCGACACTGCTACTTTTGGTGGAGGTGCCAGAACCGCCTCCGTTGGAGCTACTGTCAGTGATCTTAAAGTTGTTCATTGCTAAAATATTGATCGGGTAACGATCGACTAACGAATGCCGGCACGATTCTCCATTAACTTGCCCGGCAAAGCCATCAGAGGCAAAAATATTCTCCAAAAACTGCCTGTTATGCAATGCATCATATTTCATAGTGTCGTAGAGTTCAGAAATCTTAGCAGGATCGACTTTCTCTACACTGACAAATTCCTTAAAGAGCTTGTCCCATCTTTCTTTGAAAAGCATTGGATCCTCGGCACAACACCATCTTCTCTGCATCTCCTCTACATTCTTGGTACTAAAGTTGTGGTCCATCACTTGCTTGTGGTAATTCATCAATTCAACGACGCGTTTAATCACCAAATATGGCTCAGGCATTTTTGCAGGCCAAGCAAACTGCGGCGGAGCCTCTTTACCCTCTCTTAACAAGGGTTTTAACTTCTTTTTGACTTTATCCATCAAATCTTTAGCCGCGTTACTATCGTCTAATAGATCCTTTCTGATACTAATTTCATCACTTCCTATTTCATCGGCACCGAAAAGAGCAGTAGCCCATAGTTGAGCAGAAGCCAAAACCCTTCTCTCAGAGGAGGAGAAAATTTTGATGTTGTGCAAGATATTTTTGTTTAATAGATCGAAATCTTGTCTCATCTGTTCTCCTAATTCGGTGGCCTGGTATCGAGCAGAATGGGTAGGTTCACCACCCCATTTCAGGATAAACTGAACCTTTTCAACTTCATTTTCAGCGTTTAAAACAGGTTTCAGTTGGATTTTGGTACCAGGAAGGTCCATCTTCTTTCCCAAAGCGTTAGCTAATACATCCAGCTTAACCAAATCTTCAGCATTTTCCTCTTGTGCAATTTTCAAAGCTTGTAGAACGATTTGCAAATCGTTGGAATTTCTTATAACCACTTCCTCTTTGTGACCCTTCAACAATGAGATGAAAATAGGTGACGTAAAAGAATGCTTGAACTTTTGTTTTGGGGTACGGTCTGCATGACGGATTACTGTGACCAAACCCTTGAATACCCATTTTTGCGTTTTCTCTTCCTTGATGGCCGGTAAGTTACGCTTTTCCAAATCCATCTTCTTTTTAGCCTCGCAAAAGGTATTTCTCAAGATCTTTGCACATGAATCGTAGTAAGAGGAGTTGTCTTTTACAAAAGAAAACCCATTGACATCGATAACATAGCTTTTGCCACCGACTCGCAACAAATCAAAACCACAAATCATTTGTGAAAATATGCGTGAAACTCTACACGCCATTTGCTTTTCCTCTTCAGTGAGTTCAGTGATATATCTTATTTCTTTCCCATGTGTGTTCCGGCGAACAATACCATCCACGACTGGGGATTTTCTAGTTTCGGCATGACAAAAACCTTCACCTACAGTATAAGCCTTGACGTCTTCAAAATTGTCGGTGTCCATGAACATCTCGTAAATGTAAGATCCTTCAGTACGTGGTTGATTCAAAGTTGGGTCAAATTCCGAGGATTTATTACCAACTTTGCGGAACAGCCGACGACCACCACCGCCATTCTTCGAATGGTAGTAAATATAAATGTTATGATCCTCTCCATCCACTGGCTTTTCAACAAAAGGTTTAGTCATTACTTGGCCATCCACTTCCAAAGTATCCTCATCAACCATTCTCCATTTGGGCTCCTTAGTAGGCTTTACCTCAACTCCACGTTCTAGCAGCTTAGCTCTTAAATCATCATCAACACGAGGTCCGCCATCACGGGTAATCTCAAGTCTTGGAGGAGTAGGCACCTTGGAAGATTCTAACAGTTTCAAACATAGTCTCCGATCCCACAAAGCTCTTTGCATTACTAGGTCGTTAATTTGGAAAGGCTTGCGTAATTTAACATATTTGATAGCCTTGTTCAAGGGGAAACCAGACGAAAAAAAACTGATCAAGAAATCACAGGTTGGCCAATTTTCAATGTTTTCATCCAAAATAACTTTATCGCCAAAAATAATTGTCTCAAACTCTCCATTTTCAATTAGACGATTCAAAATATGTCTGCAAGGCTTGGATAAAACTTTCGCATCCATTGCGCACACACCGATCTTCCCAATTTTAGGCAGCTGAGGCTTGGTGCTGCCCATTGAAGATTTGCGCGACGAACTTGTTGAATTTGAAGGTGCTGGTTGTTGCTCTTGTACTTGAGACGACGAGAGAGAGTCTACGGCCTCCTGGTCACTCTTTGGGGTCGAAGGCGTACTGACAGACGAAGTGGTAGAATTTCCCGAAGTTGAGGAAGTCGGTAAAGTAGCAGAGGGAAACCCAGAGTTGCTTTTCAGCCTTTGCAATACTGTGCCTGGTACGTTATCAGCCGATGCAGTTGGCGATAAAGCCGGTCTCGAAGAACTAGAAGAGTGTTGCGAGGTGATACTCAAGGTTCTGGCTAGAGCATCATCGCCGTTAAGATTATCCTCGTTCATGTTTTCTTGTGGCATACTGGGAGGAGGTAACTTTAACGACGTATTCTCACTTGAAGAAGTCTTAGGTGTAAAACCCTCCAAAATCGGAGCAATAGACTCCATAGCTTTCTTGGTATTACTATTCAAAAACAGTGGCGACATAGTTGCAGACTGCTGTTTACTGTCTTTTTCTTCACTCATGGCTTCTCAGAGCGGCTATCGCTTTACTCTTCTATTCACTGGTTTGTAGAAGTTAATAAATAGCGACAGAAATGGATCGCCACGTGCAAAAGTAGCACTTCGTTAAGAAAGAGGTTTGTGATGAAGCCTAAACTTTATGCTGAACATCGGCCACCCAAGTGTATAAAGCATTCGAGAAACTAAGATATGATTGTGCCATTACTTGGGATTGTTGTAGCAATAAACCCATTAATACTTCCTCGGTATACGCAGAATTTTGGCAATAGCATGTGTATTACTTGACATACATGCCAAAAAAAAAAGCCAGAAATTATCATGAATGAAGTATTTCTCACCTGTGACTGGCCATTTGCTACCGCTGATATGTAGTTGAAGTATCAGTGGACCTATAAAGTACCTTTTTTATAATTGTATTCCACTAACAACTCCATTCCTAGTCACTTGATCACGTGATAGATGTAGGGTTACCCCACTTTTCTTTTTTTTTTTCTTTTTCTTTTTCGATATGAAAAATTTCGATGTGATGCGATGAGTATTTCAAAGTTATAAACTGAACAATTAGTACAATAGACATATCTGAGCCCATTGAATATGACCTCTAATGATGAAACTTTGGTTTCAAAAAAGAGAAAGGTTGTTGCTTCCTCTTTAAAAAACAAGTACCGCGCTTCTAAGGTTTTTTCACCGTTCAGAATTGTTGGTAACGTCAGTAATAACGTTCCATTTGCCGTCGGGACCTTGGGTACCACCTTCTATATTGTTACCAGTGTCGGTAAAACATTCCAGATTTACGATGCTAATAACTTGCACTTGTTATTTGTTTCGGAAAAGGAGACACAGTCGAACATATCATGTTTAGCTACTCACTTTCATCATGTTTTTGCCGGTTTTGGGAATAAGATTGGTGTATACAAAAGGGGCAGGCTAGAGTTTTGCATAGAGTTGCCTGAAGAAGACGATATAGTGGAACATTTGTGTGTCTTTGGGGACTATTTGTGTGCTGCTACCTCAAACAACGCTGTTTATGTTTATAAGAAAAAATCTGTGGAAGAGAAGTATGCTACCGAGTTTTATACAAAATTGGTCGTCTCCAAGCTACAAGGTGGTGACATTATTTCCCTAGTTCATTTGCCAACTTATTTGAATAAGATTGTTGTTATCACGAAGTCTAATTTGCTGCTTTACAATGTTCGCACGGGTAAATTACTTTTTACTTCCGATGAGTTTGCCGACCAGGTAACCACCGTTGAGCCTGCGCCAGCACTGGACATTTTAGCCTTGGGTACTGTGACTGGTGAAATTATCTTGTATAATTTGAAAAAAGGTAGGAAAATTCGATCCATCAAAACGCCTGTCAGAATCTCATCATTGTCATTTAGAACTGATGGTTCGGCCCATTTGTCGGTTGCCTCTACCAATGGCGACCTAATCTTCTATGATCTTGACCGTCGTTCTAGAATTCATGTTTTGAAAAACATCCATAAAGAAGCTCACGGTGGTATTTCGAAGGCTTGTTTTTTGAATGGTCAACCAATAATTGTTACCTCTGGTGGTGATAACCAGTTGAAGGAATATGTCTTTGATCCTTCCCTTTCTCAAGGTGACTCGGAGATTGTTGTTCAGCCACCAAGGTTCTTACGTTCTAGAGGTGGTCACTCCCAACCTCCAAGCTGTATCACATTTGCTGACAATCAATCTCACTTTCTTTTGTCTGCCTCAAGAGACAAATCTGTCTGGGGCTTTTCTTTGCGTAAAGACGCACAATCTCAAGAACTTTCTCAAAGACTACACAAGAGCAAAGATGGTAGCAGAATCGCTGGTAGCACTATCAAAGAAAAGTTTCCTGAAGTTATCGCTATGTCAATTGAGAATGCCAGACAGGGTGAATGGGAGAATATTATCACTGCTCACAAGGATGAGAAGTTTGCCAGAACCTGGAATTCTAGGACTAAAAGAGTAGGTAGATGGACCTTGCCAACTATCGATGCTGGACTCGCCAAAAGTGTTGCGATCTCACAATGTGGCAACTTCGGTTTTGTAGGTTCTTCCGAAGGTGGCATTGGTGTTTACAATTTGCAGAGTGGGTTACAACGTAAGAAATATAGACTTCATAAGAAGGCCGTCACTGGTGTTGCTATTGATGGTATGAACAGAAAGATGGTTTCATGTGGCTTAGACGGTTTAATCGGTTTCTATGATTTTACAAAATCAGCCTTCTTGGGTAAGTTGCAACTTGATGCTCCAGTTACATCTATGGTCTATCACCGATCTTCTGATTTATTTGCTGTTGCTTTAGATGACTTGTCTATTGTAGTGATCGATGCTGTCACTCAAAAGGTTGTTCGTCAACTTTGGGGCCACAGTAATAGAGTTACTGCGTTTGATTTTTCACCAGACGGCCGTTGGATAGTCTCTGCTTCACTCGATTCCACTATCAGAACCTGGGATTTGCCCACTGGTGGCTGCATCGACGGTGTCAGACTAGATAGCGTTGCCACTAATTTGAAATTCTCTCCAAACGGTGATTTGCTAGCTACGACCCACGTTACCGGCAACGGGATATCTATTTGGACAAACAGGGCTCAATTCAAGCCAGTTTCAACAAGACAGATAAATGAGGAAGATTTTTCTAAGATTCTGTTGCCTAACGCTTCTAGTAGCGGTGGGGTTTCTGCTCTAGATGGAGCCTTCGATACCGATAATGAAGAACAAGATGATGAACTATTTGGAAAATATGAATCTCTTGAACAAATTGACAAAGGATTGATTACTTTATCCTTGGGTTCTAGAAACAAGATGAACACATTGTTAAACCTGGATGTTATCAAGCAACGTTCTAAACCAACAGAAGCACCCAAAAAACCAGAAAAGGCGCCATTCTTTCTTCAACTATCCGGTGAAAAAACTGGTGATGATGCTTCAGGCAGAGAGGGTATTGAACATAATGATGCCACTGCTGTTCGAGCCCAAGAAGATGCTCAACTGGAGCTACAGGATGCAGAACAACAATTGGGTAAATTTAAGCCCACTGGTCGTGCAGGGTTTGAATCTAAATTTACCAGGCTGCTGAGAGAGGGCGCAGGATCTGGGGATTTCACTAAATTCCTGGAGAACTTGATCAGCTTATCGCCAGCGGTTGTAGACTTGGAGATCAGGTCGTTAAACTCTTTTGAACCATTCGATGAAATCGTATGGTTTATTAACGCTATATGTGAAGGTTTGAAATCTAACAGAAACTTCGAGCTTTATGAGGCCTTCATGAGCTTGTTATTCAAATCACACGGTGATGTTATTCATGCCAACAACAAAGATGAATCTATTACAGAAGCTTTGAGCAAGTGGTCTGTACAACATTCACAAGATCAAAAGTTAGATGATTTAGTTAAGTTTTGTGCTAGTGCGATCAATTTTGTGACTACAGCGTAGATTTTAATTATCTTCGGGCTATACTGTTATTAATAATTGTATTTTTTATTTACTAAATAGATTTCTTACACAATCCCTGTTTACCGCAGTTGTAACATGTCACCTAACGTTTTCTGAGCATTAGTTTTTTTCTTATTCTGTCCGTGGGCAATAAGCTTTTCCTGCAATGCTTTGCCACAGTTATAGTGAGTCACAACATCCTTTTTATTGATAGAAAAAAGGGAAAACATTTCGCTGGCGCCAGTGGATAGTGGTTTTTGACAGATGAAGCATTTCTTTTCATCTTCGATCACCGTGTACTCGGAAAGTTTACTGCTTAACTCGTAATTCTTATTAACTAGTTCAACTTGCAGCAGACTTCTTTTGATTCTCGAGTTATTCTTACTTATCGATATCGATTTCAGTCTACAAGATAGGAAGTTGTTGATATCTTTTAACGGAATCGTGCCCGGTAAACTTTTTAGTATTTCAATTATGTTCAATTTTGATCCATGTTCTTGAAGGAAATAATAAACATTTTTCCAGCCCTCATTATCCGATTTTTGTAGCAACTTGTGGAAAAGGTTCAGCAAGAGGTCAACTCCAACTTTAGGATCGGCAAGATAAACCTCATTACAATAACTGGAAGAATACGCGTAATTTGAAAGGTCGTTGATCAAAATGTTTAATGACAGTTCGTGTTCGCCCAATTTCTTTAATGGATACGTCTTCAACATCTTTACTAATTTAATTTGTTCATTGGTCATATTATCGTTCTCTAATGTCATATTAAGCAAGCGCAATACAGTTCTCGGCTCATAGTATGAAGTGGTTCTTAAAACAGCTTGCAATTTTTTAGAGCATTTGGGATCATTTAACTTTTCCAAATATCTTTGAATTAATTGGATTGAAACTTTACTGTCTTTGCAGTTAAACGTGTCAATGATATATTCCAAGTATAACAAGGATAAACTTTTGTCATGCTTGTCAATATACTCGTAAACTTTAACATGGTTGAAATTGGCACAATTTTGGGAGTCGTTCATAAATATACTGCTCATTATAATTTCATCTTCGTCAAATCTTTCCAATAGCCAGTCAGTGTATTGGAAAATTATGTTCAAAGAATCATTTGACAGCTTTTTCAAATAATCTATGACCAGCATCTTGATGCTTTCTTCGAGATGGTTCGGATCTTTTACTTCATCTACCTCTTCTTCAAGATGGGTCAGTATCTCTAAAGCGCACACATGTTGTTCTTTATGATAATAAAAGTCGATCAACTCCTGGAACATCTGCTTATCTTTTAGCAGTTTGACTACAATTTCAAAGTCACACATATTGTCAACTCTTACTAAAGGTCCTACCATGGCTTTGTTATAATTAAGGTAAACCTTGAAAAGTATTGTATCGATGATTTTTAAAAGAGCCGTTACATCAACTTCATCATGATTGTAAATTTCAAAAAAATTAATACCAACCTTAATTTTCCTGTTATCATATTTCCACACTATGGTGCTGCCCTTTCCATTTTTCTGTAAATTTTTTATGTTTCTTCTTAGTTCAGTTAGATAAGGGACACACCATTTGAGGATAAACTTTTTTGGGAGATCAACCGTTTTACTATTGTCGAAACAATGATGCGAACTAGTGATATCATTAACGATCTGGGAGATGTCTGATGGAAAACAGTGAGATATCACTAATTCTGGTGGGGCCAAAAATTTAATAAAAGCGTTAAAAATATGCATCACAATGATTTCCTGTAATTTTGTACATCTAGTATCCAACTTTTTACCCCTATGTGCATTTACGAGCCATACTTCGAATTTTTCAAAGGCTTTCATGCACCATAAAACTGTCAGGTCGCGCAACTTTAAGGTGTACAATTCTAGTATCTCATCTAGATTGTTACACCCGTCTGATTCGCATAAGGCAAGAGTATTTCCTGGTGACAAAATTGCTTCACAAAACACTACTTTTCTTTGCAGGCGTAAAAATTCAGGATTTTCCATATCTCCATCGATTGACTCATCTTCTACAAATGAAACATCGGAATCATCTTCGATGTAAAGTTTGTACAGTTCTAGTGTGTTTTTCAAAGTCCACACGATTATGGAGCTATCAGAGGTTTTGTCTACCTGTTTTATACCATTTTCAATGTCCATCTCTAAGTATTTGAAGCCATTAGAATAGTCGACGAGTCTCAAGGTGTAACGATTGTTGATGAGTAGAAATCTAGAGGAAAGGAACTGCACGCATCCAAAGTCGCTGTTCCATTGAAAAAATTGAGAATGGTCAAGTGCAATTAAATATGGTAAAGAGGCTTCGCTTAGCCCTACCTGGAATATCTTTTTTGTCCTAGCATCCAATATTATTGGGTGTTCCTTGTCAGAGGGCTGGAAAACGTACCTGATGTCCTGTGCTGACATTTTCTTCTCTCTCGTTGACCAAAAACTCATTAAGCTCGATTTTTTGGAAATCCTCGAGGAGGTTAAAGTTGATACTGAGTGGCTGTCCCCGTTTGAAGCGGAGGAATCGTAACATCCTAATTCTTTGATAGCGCCATCAAGTGTTGTTGGCCATACGGGTTTCACTATTTTGTCAATTCTCAGCAGCGCAGATTCACCAAAGTTCCAGTGGTAAATACCAATTGATGTTACAATTAAAGCGCCATGATGCTCTAGCCCAATTGATTTCACCTTTTCGTTTTTAGTAGATAATGTCACCTCATGCATTGACTTAAAAGAAAGACCGTTCCATAAAAACATTTTTAATCTTGGAGTATTTTTGGTGCTATAGATTAGCACACTCCTATTTAAATCATCATTTATAGCCTGTTCGTAAAGCCAGCATTCCTCGATCCCTCTCTTATCGATGATCTTGTCGTATTGGTTCAAATTGCTACCATTTAGTAGAGCTAGTGATTTGTCACACTGTGCAAAGACTGTATTTAACTCGGCTGAATACAAGAAATTGTTAATTTTCGGCTCTTCTGCTGAAGCTTTGAGCAAGTCATTGTAAGTATGAGTTAGCTTTAATGTTGAGTTCTCATGAGAATAGACCAGGACGTCTCCAGATTGCTTTGCTAAGAGTAGTTTTTGAGTCTCGTGGATCGGTAGGATTGCTGTAATTTCATCGCAGGGTACCGATTGCAAAAGTTTAGCCTTGAGCATTCGTTCTTTTTCCTATCTTTATGCGCTGTTGTTTTCCCTTTAAATCCTGAGGCGCTTCAAGGTTTTTTTAGAGTCTCTCGGTTTCTCATGTTGACAAATTTCTATGAAAAAACGGGGTAAATACTTTAAAAGAAGTTATAACTTCTGAAAAGAAAACCAGCAGGAAGTCCTTTCTTAGTGTGGTTCGCATGCTAAAGTATTAGAGCTTCTTTCAATTGGACATTATACTTCTGGGTGGACCAAGGGATTTAAACCGAATCTGGCAACCTACTATGGCTAACAAGAGTTCGTCCTTAGACCACGAACTCAATAGAATTCTGAAATCCCATAGTGAAACAGCCGTTTCTGCTACATTAAAAGAGATTGAGTCAAACCACCAATACATCAACGAAGTACAGTTAAAAAAACTGGTGCAACTACACGATTCCGGATTTCAGGAAAAGTGTGTGGCTCCTGTGACCCTACTATATAATAAGTACAGTGATATTGTTTTACAGAATGGTGACCTGCAGAACTGGGCGGAAATAGTGGACAGAGATTTGAGAGTGTTAGAAAACACATTACAACTTGTAAGAGAAAACAGAAATAATCCATAGTTTTATTGGTACATCATTAAGTGTCGATCAGTGCAAATTAAAGGAAGAAAAAAAAAAATGAATACATATATTACCATATCTTATGCTAAACCCTTAGACGCCCTTTCCCATTTATTAGTTTCTACCCAGCCAGCATTTATGACCCTCATTGCATCTTGTAGGTTTAAGGGCTGCCTCAAAGGTTTATTATCAAGAACCAACTTTTTGTAAATACGCGTATAATACTGTGGTGAAACTTTATCAAAGCTACTCCTATGCTGTTGTGATTCGTTGCACTTAGTGCTGTTGCTTGGGCGCGTGGTCCACAATTCTCTTCTACGTCTCCAAATTAGTTCGCCTTGTGTAAATGGTTCCCCAAATTCGGATCGTAGTCTTGTGCATTCCTCAACCGGATTGTAATTCGCAAAAGTCTGCACGGCATTTGTTTTGCCCTGTGTGTCGGCTTCTTCTTCCAACGATATTGTGTCACCACTCTCGTTCTCATCAGTGAGCCTCATTTCTCCTGTCTGGGTAGCAGAGGTACTGCTATTACCGTCTTCACTTATTCTTTGAACGCTTTTCTGTGGCAAACAGCTCTCCTCCTTTACTGTATCGCCATCAAACAGTGCATCGACGGTAGTGCTCTCGCCATCGCTAGAGCTATCTCCAAGTGCTTCATGAGCAACTTTTTTGAGGTTGGTCTTGCATTTATGCAAAATGGTACGGATAGATGATCCTATACCTGTGCTTGATGAGATGGAACTTTTCTTCCTAGGTCTGGTTGTTGCGAGCATAGTCAAATTTTGTCAATCTTGCTCCTCTAACACGCTAAGAACCTCTGTATTTGGTATACTGCTCGAGATAATGCGTGGTGATGATCTTTTCGCTGCCGTTACTCCTTAAACTTGTAGCACTCTTTTCTTTTTCATCTCATTTTTTTTTTTTGCGGAAGGGAGGAAAGGATATGTCTCATCACGTGATATCTACGGGGAAAAGTAGCATACCATGGAACTGAAGGGTTAGGGTTACCACTTGATGATTTGAAGCTGTTCGCCGGTAGCAATATTGGTTGTAGAGGTATCTCTTGGTGTGACGACTACGCTGTATACACCAAAACTTAGGCCGTCGTGCCACGTGTCCCATTCCCTAGAGTGAATGCCATGTCTCTCGGTACTCGTGTACTTTTGCAACGGTGGTAACAATAAAATATCGACCGACAAATCATAAGGAGCATTGCCTGGGGGAAAAACACCGCTCACTTGATCGCAATTGGATACGTTTGCAGGAGTACGGGTTTTCGAGTTCGCGCTGGGGATGACACCACAGTGTCTTAACACTAGCAGAATGTCCGAATCATCTGTGTAAATCTCGGTGCCCCAAATTTCGTTGTTCTGAACCCTATGGTTTACTGTTGTAGTACCCAGTGCCGTCTGGATGTCCTCGTAGCTTAGCTTAATGGTAAGTAAACAGTTGATCTCGTTGTTTGTGAAAAGCGGCAAGAAAGGAGGTGGCACCGAAGTGCTTATGCTGTCATATGGAAATGGAAGCTCTTCAGTTTCTAAAGGGTTTTCATCGAAAGACCCAGTCCCTTGAAGGTGGTAGTACAAAGTACCCAGATGGCGTCGCTGCGATGAGTAATTCACGTCGACGTAGTTAAGAGCTGGATTCGAGTCGACCGTCACGGGCCTGTCGATGAAGCTGTGCTTTTTTAATACGGACGGTTGGTTTTCTTCAGTTTTGTAGTGACTGTATTCCTGTTTCTCTGCATGATCTTCTCCCTGTTCTTTTCTGCCTTCCGATGATGGACGATTTCTTGAAGAGTTCAGTATAGTCTCTTGCAGACGATATATTTGGGATTGAGTCTGCCTGTAGGCCTCATTGGGATCAGTTGTTGCGGACATTACACGTACGCACCGAATATATGGTCCTGTAACTCGAACCTGCTTCTTTCAAGTGAATTGATATGAAAAACGTCCCTTATGAACTTACACCTTGAGGCCGATCGAAGCCTGAGGAAAGAGCACCGAATATAAACGACGACCGCTTTTCGTGACTGTTTTCATATGCATCCGTACATCTTGTGTTCTGGTACATACACCCATACAGTTATGAAAATACATTTTTTGTCTTTTATTTTTTATTTTTTTAGCGGATCGCGTTTTGGAGCTGTTTTTTAGTTTCCCCTCAAAGTGGCAAATCTTGCGCGAAGGAAGAGAGGCCGGCAACAGCAAGCCCAGCGCAGGATGGGCGTACCTCGCCGTCCTGTGGCAACCTCTGCCTAGCTCTCTCCCGCTACAGTGTTCCTATCCAAGCTTGCCAGGCATCGGATACCCGCCTGGACCCCACCACAGTTCCAGGCTAGGGTGGAACGTGTAGGCAGTCCCTCTCGGCCCATGTGTACGCTGGGCCTAGGATGCTGCTACTCGCCTTTCCTTCCTCCGTGAGGTTGGAAAAATTTCTAGAGTTTGACAAAAGTGATTAGACAGTAAGCATTAGTTACAAATACCTTGTTCACAGCAAAGAATCAACTGAACGAAATGGCCGGTTTGAAAGACGTTGTTACTCGTGAGTACACCATTAACTTGCACAAGAGAGTATGTTTTACCGACAATTAGACGTATAGAATGGCGTTGTGTTTTGGACGAAGGAAGTAGTATTTGTTAATGTGATAATGTGTGGTCAGTGTTTCCACTGATGTTAGTGGTTCCTAGGGGTTTAAGTTTTATGAGAAATGTGGATGTCCGTGAGAGTACTATCGCCGAATGTTCCTGAATAATCAAGTCTAGCTGGAGTAGCTTCATTTTACACAGATATGGTACTCCGTTACTATGCATGTTCGAGGAGGAACTGGATACTGTGGGTGACCTGCTATGGAAACAACCCTTGTGTTTGACCAAACCGTGGATCTGGATTTCCAGACTGTCACAACAGCAAATAAGTGAACTTTTTTTTCGTCCATTCGCAATACAAACAAGAGGGTATAATACTAACTAATGTTTTTTTTAACAGTTGCACGGTGTTTCCTTCAAGAAGAGAGCTCCAAGAGCCGTCAAGGAAATCAAGAAGTTCGCCAAGTTGCACATGGGTACTGAAGAAGTCCGTTTGGACCCAAGATTGAACCAAGAAATCTGGAAGAGAGGTATCAAGGGTGTTCCATTCAGATTGAGATTGAGAATCTCCAGAAGAAGAAATGAAGAAGAAGACGCTAAGAACCCATTGTTCTCTTACGTTGAACCAGTCGTTGTTGCTTCTGCCAAGGGTTTGCAAACCGTTGTTGTTGAAGAAGATGAAGCTTAAACTACTCATAACCATATTTCCATAGATCGAAATCTGTAGTTTTAAGTTTTATGTATGTTCAATAATTAATATATCAAAGATTATCACCGTTTTGTACAAAGCTGCAGGGTTTGCCAGAAGCGAGTACCCTGCAACGTGTACCACCACCACCGCCACCACGGCTTTGATACCCGGCGAGCTGTAGAATCGCCCGAACAAAACGAACAAATGAACAATTAAAGAGCCTCTGCTCTATTGTTATTAAACAAAGAATGAAAAAGGAGTATATACATAGATTACATACCAACTCAGGGTTAGCCTCATAGAGTTTGCTGTGTAAGATAAACTTGTTAGTAAATCCTTCATTTCCGAGATGGCAAAAGCATCATATCTGCTTTCATTTTCTCCTTTTGATTGAAAGACTGGAATGTTAACATATTCAGTGTAACTATGACAATTAAAATACCAGCCACTCATCACATTAAAGGGCACCCAATTCCAAACAACCCCAAACCAATTAACGCATTCACCAAAACGGTTCATGTGCCCAGTTGAAGAGCAGAGGACGCATTTGAACAATACGGGATGGCCCTAAAAATGTACCTAGCAAAGGGCAACATTCTGTTCTTATTAGACTGGCGAAAAAAAAAAGGTTATCATCATTATGCGTAAATTTTCCAGTCCGTTCAATTAAAGGTTTGAAAAGTTCTCAATTGAAAAAGAAAAAAAAATAAACATACTCTTTAGATCAGACATGGACTAGATGAGAAAGAAAGAGAAAAAAAAAACATGGAGACACAAACGCAGATGCAAGTGACAGTTTCCCGGAGTCCAGGAAGTTTAAAAGAATATTAACCGGTTGCCCTGTCCTTTTCCTCAAGGACCAGATACGTGAGATATCCGGAGAAAGTTGGGTTTTTTTTTTTATCGTATGAAAAATACAGCACGCGGATGTGGGCATGTGTTACCCAGCCACACACGCATGAAGGTTTAGTCAGGGCATTATCATTAGATGAAGTGCGTAAGAAGCGGACGAAGCTCAAACTTTGGAAACACTATTTTTATATGGGATTTTGTCAGTTTCACCAAATCCAGCCTCACCTTCTCTTTTCAATATGAAATGTAGATCGAACCAATCAATTAATTCTGCGGTTGTCTTGACGAGCATCATTTCCTTGTGGAGATCTTTGTCCAACCCCATGCTCTTCAGCATGCAATGTAAGTGGTGTTGTAACAAAGCGTAGGGCAAACCACCAAACTCCATTGCGTAATGCCAAAACAGTTCTACTGCACCCCATGGACAAGTATCGTGACCATGAAACAGTGCTGGGTTATCCAACAAACCTCTGACTGCCATAATACCGTCAGTTCCAGTATACTCGGCGATATCTTGGAAATCCTTCAAGTTGAAACAATCACCATTGGCAATAACAGGGACATCGGTATCGCCGATTTTTTCCGTGATGTACTTGATCGCATCCAGATTCACTGGTGTAGATGACCTTGTTGTTCTTGTTCTACCGTGGATAGTAATCCAATCGACACCAGCGTCGCACAGTTGACGACATAGAGCCACCGTTTGATCCCAATCGTCATGGATCCTGATTTTGGTTTCCAATCTGACCTTATCGCCATATTTTTCCTTCACAGCGGAAACCATTCCGCATAACAGTTCTGGGTTGTAGATCAGCGCAGAGCCGATACCTTCTCGGATTTGCTCCTTGATCGGGCAACCGCAGTTGATCCCGATCCCATCGCAGTAAGGACTGACCATTTCTACAAACCTCAAGAGGTCGGTGACATTATTCACGCCAACTTGGACGATCAGAGGTGTATCTTGATCGTTGGTACTGAGGTCAGCCATACGGGCATGGCGGTTACGAATAAACTCACGTGCTAAGATCATGGGTGTGTAAACAATATCAACATTATAGTGTCTGCATAATTGACGGAAAGGCAGTTTTGAATAGCGAACCATCGGCCCTGCGATGGTTGCGGGTCTATTATGAGTATGTTTTCTGGTTTTGATTATATGCAAAGGGTCATTTTTTTGAGTCAGTGTCTTGGGAAGAGGATATTCTGTAGACATCGTTAATCTCCTCAGGTGTGATATTATGCGATTCAATTCAAAAGCAAGTGATATGCTTTTATATATTCCAAAACTTAATCGGAATATAACGGTATCTCGCCGAGTAGTTGAGTTTCATTTTTTTTTTCTTTCTCGATAAAGCGCTCCGCCCAACGTGTACTCGCAGGGGTTCCAGGGAAGACAATGCTCTTAATACTCGTACTATCGCGTTTTTCGACTATGAATAACGATTTCTATGTGCACTTCTATTAAATTTTATCGAAATTATCAGTTTTTATTTCCAACGCCAAGATTTGGTTCGAACGGAAAGGCCTGCCGTATTGGGACATGTTATTCTTCCTATAAGCAATAGATATGGAAAGCTACACGCATATACATAGAATTTGGGGATTTAGAATATGAATCCAAGCAAACGTGTACTCAGCTGGAAAGAAACAAAAATGGATTCTCTAGACCGGTTTTTTTTTTATTGTAACTTGCGTTGAAATGCGGTTGTGAAGAGATTATCTTCATCCTCAATACGCTCTTTTTTAGCTGCAAAGCAGTAAAGCTGATATGACGATTGGTGTTGGTAGACAGGCAATGCCATATATTGGCAGTAAAAGGAGTGTGGCTTGTTTTCTTCTTAACGTCTAGGCGCTATAATACAAGAGAAATTTATTCTTAAAAGAGGCAAAGTATAATGTTACATACGTAGTGTGAGCACAAAGAACTCTACAAATGCACCACTAACAAATCGTTGGCACTGAATCCTTTGTTGCATGTGGGACATTTTCTCATTCTTGCGGCTAATCTTTCCTTACAACATTCCTCGCAAAATACGTGGCCGCAAGATTTAATTGCGGTGTTCTTCCAGTTCTTGGAGCATAAAGAACAGTATACCACCGTGCGGAAGTTTTCTAGTTCTTCTGCGATTACTCCTGCGTCACCACCATTAGATATTAAGGATTTGTGTAGTTTTTTCGCCTTGGTTTCTGCATGGACTACTCTTACCTTCATGGTCTTAAGTTCGATGGAAGAATCATTCAGCTTGGACTCTAATTCTGTCTTTTCGGTTGTCAATTTTTTGTTATTTGACTCCAAAGAGTTTAATAGCTTTTTGGATTTATTCACTTGTGAAGTCAACTCCATGATTTTTAGTGACGTGGATTTATTCGACTCTATCAACCTCTTTTCGTTATTCTGTGATAGTTGCATCTGTTTCTCCAAATTTTCAATTTTCAACTGTAAAGTTTTCTCCAAATCTTTCAATTGTAATATCAATTCGTTGGATTTGCTCAAATTTTTAGATAAATTCTTGTTTTCGATTAATATGGAGTCCTTTGATCTCATAGCTGCAAAATATTTCTGGTCAGCTTTGGTTTTCTCTACCGTTAATTTGGATATTATGGATTCGTGGTTCATATACTCGGAATACTTCTTATGGCTTAGTGAGCTTAGTTCTTTGAAGGCTTTTTCCAAATCCTGAAGTTCCTTCATTAATGCGTTTTGGTCATTGCTATCGCACCTGCTAGATAGCTTGTTTATTTGTTCTGTTTGCAAATCCAACACTCGCTTCAGATCGGTCAACATCTCGGACTTGGCCCTTTGTGACTCCAGGACAGCAATTCTACTCAGCAATTCGTCACGTGTAGTTCTTATTCTCACCAAGTCCTTTTCTAATGTTGAGTTATGCTTTTTCAAAGTCTCCTGAGCGGTTTGAAATTCTGTTGACAATTTGTTGGTAAATATCTCTCTCTCTTGAGACAACTGCTGGAACTTGGCCAGATACGAGTCATTAATCCGGGATAGTTCTGAGTTCTCCCTGGTTATCAGCTGTATTTTAGAAAGTAAAACACCGCGATCCGGATCTTCAACCTGCGGGGTTGTGGTTTGTTTAGTCACCAGTTCGGTACGTAAGTTGATCAGCTCTTGTTTGTTTGAAGATTTCCAAGTTTCTAGTTCCTTGACGGTAGCTTGGAGGGCCTCTATATTGGCTTTCAACTCAGAAACTTCTAAATCGTGTTCCACCTGTGCCAAGTTACCATTTTCGTTGTTGGAAATGGTACTTTCTGTCGGAGGTGTCTCTTTGCGCTCTTCCTTTACCTCCTGGTTTTCCTTATCCTTAAACACTCTCTTGACACTGAGACTGTCTTCGCGATCATACTTATGTAACAGCTCTTGGTAGTATTTCTTGATCTCGGACAATTCCTCTGACAGTTGCTTATTATGAATATGGTATTCCGTCTTTAGGGACTCCAGCCTTTTGAGCTCATTTATAAGAGTAGGGTTGCTTGTTTCGCCACCAGAGATATATTTATCTAGCAATTCGGTTATTCCATCGCTCAAATGTACAATCTCCTCACCACTTGTCTGTGTAGCGTCTATCTGAATAACCTTGTCGAAGAGTTCTCTCTCGTCTTGGGAACAAACAGTAGAGAGCTTGTTAGATAGAGATGTAAGAACACCGTAAAGAGAGGAAACAACCTTTCTAAGGCCCTCGTTTGATCTAGTTACTACCTGATACTGTTTCACAGTTGTATCATACCGAGTTCTATATTGGTTCAAAGATCGAAATAAGGCTTCTTTCTGAAACGTGATGACGTCTCTTTGTGTCAGTGGTTCTGTGGGATTAGATAGCTCTACTCTTTGCTTCTTTACAGGAGGTTCGCTTGACATTACTTTGTGTTTTGCACGTCTCTCACTCACACACACACGCTCTCTCACTACTTTGTTATTGGTAAGGCATACTGCTACAGATGAAGTAAGTTTATATTTTTTTTTTTTTTTTTTTTTTTTGAAAAATTTTTTGGGGAATTATTATCGTTTACAATGATTTATGTCACGTGAATTCTTGTTCGAGGTACATAACGTACCAAGGCTGTGGTAGCGATCGTGATAACACTAAGTTATCTCTTAAGTCGAAGCATAACCCTGACCACTTATTGTGAGACATTCCAGTTCCTCCTTCTCTGCCAGTTCCATTTTCCGGACATCAAATTTGTTTACCAACGGTGAACGATATTAAAAAACTCGCAAGCCCTTCTTTAAGATTTCTGCTAATTCAATTAGACTGGTAGCTGAGAAAACAAAGATTCAGCGTATATTTTGGTCAAGGCCTGCGTGCATACTATCACTTGCCTCAATTTGCTCCCTTTACCTCAATCTAGAACTCCACTAGGGACCTACACACTCATTTCTCGCTCAGGTCAAGACTGATAACACCCTTCATCTCAACCTATAATGGAAAGGCCGAAAAAGGATTCGCAATTGTTTCACTCATTGAATAAGTTTATTACGATTATAAGCAATGGTAATGGACCACAATCGAACCCTCACGCTTCCGCAAAAACCGTGTCTAACTTCCTTCGCTTAAACCTGCTCTCGTACCTAAGACAACACAATTACACCGCGAATCAAAAGAACAGAGATGTTCTAACACAATGGTGGATAACATTATTGAACTATTTAAATAGTGATCTACAAGTCTCTGGAGATCAGCCTCAATCTACGTTGAATATAGATACTATTTCAGTGTCATTGGAATGTATCAGCAGAATAATCACCGCTACTATGGTACTCCCAACCCGACAATCCATGAACGAATCCTCAAAACGTGATTTAAGCATATATTCTCATCATTTAATGCTCACTATTCATTATATCACCAACCGATTGATTGCAAATTCAAAGAAGAAAAAGCCATTGCCATCCTCGGCTCAAAGTCATCCCACGCCACCCTCCCATCTCAGATCTTCCATTAATTTCATAAATAATTACAACTCCCTACTACGGTCTTTGATTGGGAAGGTTATTGCGTTTTCGTTTTTCTACCTCGATGAATCACTAGACTACGATACCAACGTTTTGAAGCTTTTCCAGCCTGCTACATCCTATGTCAATGGTGTTCATCATACCGTTTTCTGTTGGAAAACCAAAAACTTCATTTTATCAACGAAAAAAGCAAAACTGCTGCCAAATATTAATGAAAAGGAAAACTTCAGGCTTTTCCAAGTCATGATTTCATATTTGCAGAACGATAACGTGTTTATGACATTCTACTGGCATTACTGGTATATTGTCATAAAAATGCATGTAGAATCACACACTACCTTGACTATATCTGCAATTCCAGGCCTGTCAATACTAACTTCCTTTGTTGAATCCTTTTTGGACAAGGATTTCAGCAACTATTTGCAATACCTGAAACGCCAGGAACGTGAAATTCCACAACAAAATAGTGGTGGTGATGGTGGTGATAATACCCATGTTCCAACAAAGCCAAACGGAGGGGGCGGTAACAGTTCTGTAACTTCAGAAAGACTGAATAATTTCATCTATACGAAATTCAGAACCATTAAAATATGGGAATGCTTGAGAAGTTTGGCCGGCTGTTTTGAATCGACAGAAAAGAGCTTTCCCGTGATTGCTCAGGTGATAACATTACATGATAAATTGCAGCTAAAGACTGTTTCCAAGATTCCTGCTTATGATTCTATGATGGCCAATTTAATCTACAACAAGGTTTTGCAATTTATTTTATTCCAATTTGCTACAAAACCAAAGCTTTTAAAGCAGTTACAGTGGGATGTGTGGATCCAAGGGATATTAGGGATGCTGCAAACTTTAAATGTTCACTGCCAAAGTGTTTCCTTGCTCTGTCTTTTCAATATTTGGAAATATATTCCTAATGATAGTGATCCGATAAACGGTACAGACGGCTTGAGAAGCCAAATTTCAATTTTTCTAATTGAAAAGCTTTGGGATTCGCTAACTGTGGACAACGATTTTCATATCGTGAGAGTTTTGTTTGTGAAGTTAATAGTATTTCAGGTTTTGGGTGATCCAAGTGGTAAAGAGTCTAGGCTGTTATATGATAAGTTGCAACAGATGTACGAGCAAACGATCCAATTAAGTAAAACCGTACCATGCCAAGACGATGATTTTGGTGATGTGTTGGTGTTTCAAGGTAACAAAAAGTTAATTCTGTTCAAAAATGATCGAGTGGAGGAAGACGATTTAATGTACGATGAGATTGATAAAGGATCAATCAGTAACACTAAATCTACATTATCTTTGAAAGAAAAACTCTACTTTTCATCGGTTATCGCTATTTCTTCCGTGAGGCCGTCATTTGTCTTGTTGAGTGGCAAATATCCATTTGATGTGTTTGATGAGATGGTGTCTAAGGCTGTAATGATTGTTGCAGAGAAAAGGAAAAAGCTTCAGCGTGCAGGAAATCCTGAAAAGAGCAATAAGGTGACTAATAGTAGCACTAGCAGTTTTGACAGTAGAGACAGTGAAGAGCTTCCGGAGGACCCTTCAAAACAAAAAGGTTTGCTTTCTAACGCCCTTGGTTCTTTCTTTTCCAAGTTAAATCACAAGACTCATCGACAGGTGAAAAGGTCGGGTTCTACCCAGAAATTGGGGCGTATTAGCGATGATAGTAGAAGAGATAGTGCAGTTTCCACAGAGAGTGATGATGCAACTGTAGATTCTGAATCGACGGAAATGCTATCAATGTACTCTACTGTTTCTACTATTTCATCCCTAACCACATCTAGAAGCGGTTCGTCGGAGGAGTTGTTTAATAGGGTACAAAGATCAACAACCAACAGTTCGTCCCAAAGACAGGTTTCAACTCAAGATTCACAGCAGGAGCACCAGCAGGAGCAAAAGAAGCGCAAGCTCATGGCTCCACCGGAGTTAAAATTTTCTGTTGATGTTAGCAAAAGGTGTAACATTACACACATCTTTCGGCTAGTTGTTGCACCAATCACTGACTCCAATGGTTTGCCAAGTTCCATATCGCGGAAAATTCAAGAAGCTAATGATAAGTGGGGTGTTGTGACCAGCAGAAACTATGACAAGCCTTTACCAACACTTTTTGATCAAGAAAGCGAAACGTTGCTAGACGGCTTTGATTTTGAATCTCTGAGTCCAAGTTTAAACGATCTACAGACTCCTATCATCATTAGTCAACCTGAACAGCATTCACGAGAGCAATTTACACCAAAAACTTGTTATGAATTGCCCAAGCCCGACGTTACAATTTTACGGAGTTGTTTGATGAAAAATCCAAAACCTACAGGAACAATGGTCTTTGACAATGATGATCTTGAAACCTTGCACAGACTAAGTTTGAGTGAAGAGCAGCCTGCTTCGCCGTCAATAACCGACGGAGTTGGTACAGTAATGGACGAAGATACCGACGGCAATTACCAGCCAGGAGTCTCGCAATTTTTCAACAAGACCTGTACCACAAAGATGTACAGAACGACTAAATTATCGAAGCTCGTGAAAATCATCAAAACTTTTAACAGCACTGTTCAAGAACTTCAAGATTACATGAATGTTATGGATGGTGAAAATGGAGGTAGTGAAAGGATCTTCATGGAATTTGAAGTTGGTGGCAGTAACACTCCATTTATTAATGCCAAGAATAATGTGAATGTGAGAGCTGAATATGTTTGAGATCCATTTATGTTTTTGTAACGTAAGCTAATTTCAAATTTGTATCTTTTATTTTTTCATTTTTTTTGTTTTTCTTTAGTTTCGCGTGTTTACCCAAGATTTATTAGCTCAAATGAATAGTAATTAGATATAAATGTATAAAGGGATACAACAAATGACTGAACAACATCAGCGGTCTCAAAGACTTTTAATACTATAAATGAAAACAAATTATTACCAGATAATCTTACTAATTAAAAAAATTTCACTCCACCTTTTCGCCATCCACGATCCGACCAAAGCAGATAAAGAAAGCCAGTAAAAACCAGGAACAAATGATCATATCGAAAATAATGATCCCAACGGAGTAAGTTAACTTACGCCAGCGTGACATTAAGTTTCTTAGGCTGTGATTAAAATCAATTTTGTAAATTAATTGCGAATCTGAACCGATCATTATGTTTCCTTTACCCTTGTGCTCGAAGGAGATCCGCACTTCTTCCACCTCTTGTTCTAAATACATAAACTCATGCCATGAAAAGGTGTTAACAAAATGCGTTTGGATTCTTTGAGACAATGTTAAGGGTTTGGTTATTTCAGCTAGAAAGTCGACGTCTCCAGGATTAAAACAGCTCAATATAACTTGCCTTTTAAAAACATCTATATTTTTTTTTCCCCCCTTTGTAACTACTGTGACGGTCGATTTCTGAAGATTACTTTCGATAACATCGTTAATACAGTAAGCCTTTATGGTGAGGTCTAAGGTGTAAGGAATGTCCCTCCTTAGAGGTATATCCGTAGGCATGCCGTTATCTAATAGCACCATCGAATCCGCAGTCTCTGGAATACGCTCAACCATGAATGAAAATGTTTTACCACCATCAAGCTCATTGGCTATTGAAAACGGCGCTTCCTGTACTGATTCTTGTGGGATTAGCCTGCTATAAAGATCATGGAACAGAAGACCAGACAGGGGTAAAATAACCAACACGTTTACCAGAAAGAGAATGATAAAGTACACCCACCATTGAGCCATCTGCAAAGGCAGTGTAATCTTGATGCGCATATATTCTAGAGTTGCTTTCCTGAGAAGGGTCGAATTTTGGTAGTGTATAGGTAGCCGAGCTGCACAGTCCCGTTGATATGGTGTTGCTTTTGTTATTGAAAGAGTCGGACCCTCTCCTAAATGGCTCTAGTAGCTTTCAGTATTCCAACAGAGTGCTTATCAAGATAGAAAAGTTCAATTTGCTGGCCGTTAGGACAAACCACTGGCAATAGCTCTTGTGGGAAGGGTATAAGGAAGTTCCTCCAAGAGACACGAAGTTATTTGAGAACGCGACAGTTGCGTATAAAATGATTATTTCACCAGCCCCTAGACGAAGGTGAAGGTAATTTCCCAATCTCAATAGCGCTGCTAGATCGACTACAAGTATACTTGAAGAATTACTGAGTTAAAATAGATACAAATTATACCAATAACCAAACCTCCTTTTGTAAACGATTTTTAGTAAAGTGAGAGGTTAAAAAAAAAAAAACTACATTCTGTCCCATTAGAAAGTAAATCAACAGCACAAGAGGAACCATTTTGCGCATGGTACTTGAACCAGAAACAGCAATAAAAATAACGTAGCACGTAGAGTTATTTGCTTTAGTGTGTCGAATGGCCTCTGTGATATTTTAGTCCATTCAAGTTTTTGTATCTTTTCCCACAAACTTCACAGCGGTAAGGTTTATCCTTTTCAAACCCCATACCATCAGGATACGGTTCATTACTCTCTGGATCGATGATACTAAATGTACCATCAGGGTTTTCGTGCAATTTCTGGTTTTGATGACCATGTAGCTTGTGATATTTTAGCCCGTTTTGATTTTTATAAGTCTTGTCACAGCCAATTACGGGACACTTGAAAGGTTTATGCTCCTCGTGATCCATTACATACAAGCGACGAGCAGGATCATCAATGTAACCTTCTTGTTTACGAGGCTCATCATCATCATCCTCATCCTCATCACTACTGCTCTCTTCCGAATCGTTGTGTACAGACGGCGTGTTAGAGTTTGAGGAAGAGGGTGGCTTGCGACCAGAGGATTTCTGAACTGGTTGCTTCCAGCTTTTTTTACCCGTTGGGTTGGATGGTGGAGCAACAGCAGTCGCTACTGTGTCAGCGGTAGCGGTGGGAACCGCACCTGTCACTGAGCCCATAATGGCGTTCCCATCATGTATATCGTCTATTATATCCGCATCCATGAAATCCAGGTCTACGCCTGCCGCAGCACTGTTAACGTGTGGCGAAATTGTCCTCTTAAAATTGTTACGTACGGACTGTTGTATGCTGGAATTATTAGGAGCACCTGTGGGAACCGTTGTACTTGTAGGAGCAACACTTATGGTGTGATGCTTGTTGTTCAGTAGTGGCATATTCAGAGAGTAATTATTAAAGGCTGCTTGGAGCTTGTTGTTGGGCAACATATTGATACTGTTATGCGTGGCCACATTTGTGGAATTACCACGTCTATTAGAAGAGCCAGATTGTAAAAAAACTTCGTTTGTAGATACGGCGTCCACAAGGTTACCGTTTAGATGTAATTGTTGCACACTATTTGTTGTTGAGTTCGATGCGTTGTGCATTTGTTGTTGCATTTGCTGCATTTGTTGCTGTTGCTGTTGCTGTTGCGCTTGCTGTTGTTGTTGCGCTTGCTGCATATTTTGGTGTTGGTGTTGTTGGTGATGCTGTTGATGCTGCTGTCGCTGATGCTGCTGGTGTTGTTGGTGTTGATGATGCTGTTGGTGTTGCTGCTGCTGCTGCTGCTGCTGCTGCTGGTGTTGCTGTTGCTGTTGCTGCTGCTGGTGTTGCTGGTGTTGATGTTGTTGTTGCTGCTGATGCGAATGCGGATGCGGATGCTGATGCTGATGCTGATGCTGATGCGGCTGATGTACTTGTTGCTGCTGTTGCTGTTGCTGTTGCTGCTGCTGCTGCAACTGCTGCAGTTGTTGGTGTTGCACCTGTTGTTGGTACATTGCAGCCATCCTTCTCTTCTGTTGCTGCAAAGCTGAAACGTTCTGGAGGTTGCCTGAGGATGCGACATTGTTGGAAGCAGCAACGAGATTAGTCATGCCAGGATTAGAAGCTGTGTTAGTCGCATGTGTATTAATGGCACCAGGAGATGTCGCGATATGTGCTTCCTCATAGTGCCTTAGCAGATCGTGCAAACCTGGTAACAACAGTCCACAGCACGAATAATCTTTACAATACTGTTTCTCCAAGTTTGGCAAGTAGGCACTCGAGGCGCCCGGCGGGGAGAAAGAGCTAGCGTTCCCTAGGTTTATAACATTATTACTGCTGCTACAACTGTTGTTGAGATTATTACTTGAATTAGAGTTGTTGCTTGTATTCATGTGGGCGTGTATCATGACTTCATCTCTCAGCCAGGATCCTATTGTCAACGAACCCCAGGAGACACCGCCCATACCTTGAGAATGAGCAATAGACTCTCTCCTTAGCCTTGCAATATTAGTAGCGCCTTGATTGCTGCCATGGCCTTGCAGGGGTTGCTGCTGGTTGTTGATGAAGATACCTCGAGTAGTAGCGTTGGCAGTCGGAGCCGTTGTTGTAGTAGTGACGTCCATGATTCGATCCGGCAGTCTTCTGGCTTGTATAAGTCTATCTTTTTTTTTTCACAGCTACCTGATATTCCTCTTAATTTTCCGCTCTTCTTGGAAATCTTGCCTAGCTTCGAGTTTCAGTCGTAATCCTTTAGCCTTAAGTCAATGGGAGGAAGAGCTTCATGACCCCTGGGCTATTTCCCAGTTGCTGGGCCGAAGCGAACTGCTGTGCATTGCACTGACGTTGCGAAACGACACTACCTGAGGAATGCCGTTCAAAAAGACACGTCGTAGCCCAGTGGTTTTCCGTCCACCTCGGTTTCGCTATTTAGATGCCGCACGGTATTTTCTGGGCTCGAAGCCCACTGGGGTGTTATGGGACAGAAAGAGCCCAGACACCCAAACCCAGAAATAAGGGTTATGGCAACGAGGACGGCAACAAAAGCGGCGGTGTTCCTTTTCTGGGCAGCGACTGGCGCCGAGGGTCGCCGAGGGTCGCCGTGCTTATCAAATTCCGCCAGACCTCTGCCCTCGTAATGTGGGATGTATCGGTTATCGCCGTGCGTAGAGATATATACGTATACACGGCGTTACCCGCACATATGGTATTTCAACTCCTTCCAACAGGGAAGTGGATGAGCTAGTCGCAAATGCTGTACGGGATCTATCACAGGATGATTCAAAACAAGCGGGAGTTTGGATGCCATGGTTCTATGCCAAAACAAATGTCTTTTCGCAGTGTTGCGGCGGCTGAGGACGCCGAACGGCTACTGCCAGCTTTGTTGGATTAGTCGTGGCGTTTGCATTCGCATTCGCATTCCGGCTGGTCAATAGGACCATGGAAGTAGACTGTGGCAACGTAGGTGGCGCTCGACAGCTGCCTGATGCAAAGTAGAAGAGAGGTATTGTGAAATCAGCTAAACGATGTGGATATGGCATGGGCGGTTATCATTATCGTTATTGTTATTCGTATAATACGTCACGTGCTGTCTACGAGATGTGTGAAGGAAAACGCCGTTGAAGTTGCCAGATATTAAGGGTTAACAGGGCTAGAGATGGTTGGTGAAAAACGTTACTGGTATGCCCATTCCTGCCAATACGTATACTGCTGCCGCTGCTGCCGCCGCTGCCGCCGCTGGTTTTGGTTCCAAGGATTCGAGTCGTGCAAGCTCTGATGACCTCGGTACGAGACATTTGTTCCTCGGAATGCACAAGCGAAAATTTTTATCCTTTTTCTGATATACAATCTCATCGCGATGAGATTATTCTTTCTGTACAAGTCTCTTTCTCACTTGCGCAACTGTCAGAGATTGGATTTAAGTGAACATGGACCAAGATAACGTTCCAACTGCCAAACGTCCTCTAGAGGAGCAAAGCGAAACTCGTGTGAAAAAACAGGATACTAAGGGCATCGCACATATTAAACCGGAATATGTCGTTGTTTCTTCCACCGTCAGCGCTCCTGCTATCGAATACGAAGAAGAACCCACCTCCGACCGTATTGTTGATGGAAACGGCAAGAAATCAAAACATAACAAGAAGAGGGGCCAGAACAAAAATCGTGACAACAGGCAGGTCAAAGAACAGTTCCAACTGTGTTCCAAGCTAGTGCGCGGCCAAAACTCTGATAATCCGTGTTCGTTTGGTGACCAATGTCGCTATATTCACGACGTATCGGTATACCTGTCGAAGAAACTTCCTGAAATCAAGTCGGAAATGTTTTCGACTTGTCCCGTTTTCGATTCATTGGGTTACTGCCCGATGGGATTCAAATGCAGATTTCTCTCCTCTCATTTGAACAAAGCCGATATGTCACTGTTGGAAAAACCAGAAGAAGAACGCAAGAAACTGTATGAGGTTAACAGAGAGGTCAACCACATATCCGCCCAGGACAAGTTGAACTTGATCAAGAAAAGGTTTGCCTTTGAAAAAAGTGAATATGTCCTAGAGATTATCGATGCCATCCAACAAGAATTTAGAGACGGGATGAACGAAGAGCAACAGAGGAAAAAAAATGAGAACCAAGAGAAATTGGAAGTTGCTCCACAAGTCGCTCAAAGGGAAAAGGAACTAAACGAACGCAGGCAACGCCAACGCGATCTATATCTAAAGTACAAAGATACCCGTTACTTTGCCCAAGAGAAAAAACCATTAGATTTGCACCACAAAAAAATCGTTTCACCTCTAACCACCGTTGGCAATTTGCCATACCGTAGGCTGATGAGGAAGTTGGGTGCTGATGTGACTTATTCCGAAATGGCTTTGGCAGTCCCACTGATTCAAGGTACCAATTCCGAATGGGCATTGCCAAAGGCTCATGCAAGTGAGGTTCCTGGGTTTGGTGTGCAGATTGCATGTTCTAAGGCATGGCAGGCAGCAAAGGCCGCCGAAGCGCTGGTCTCCCATGTCAGCGATATCAGTGAAATCAATCTGAATTCTGGGTGTCCAATCGATTTGTTGTATAGACAGGGGTCTGGCAGTGCTCTTTTGGACAACGCGGCACGTATGATTCGCTGTCTGAATGCGATGAACTATGTATCGGAGGATGTTCCCATCAGTGTCAAAATCCGTACCGGTACCAAGGAAGGCCATCCAATGGCCACCAGTCTTGTCAAGAGGCTAGTGTTGGAAAGTGACGTTGCGGCTATTACCCTGCACGGCCGTACCAGACAACAGCGCTACACCAAGTCGGCAGATTGGGATTACATCGGTGAAGTCGCCAACTCTTTAAGAGAAGTTGAGATTGAACGCGAAGAAAAATTGAAGGAGACTCGTGAAGGTAAGCTACGCGTCCAATTTGTCGGTAACGGTGACATTATCAGTTATGAAGACTGGTACAAGCACCTGGAAAATGACAAAGTGGACAGCGTTATGGTGGCACGAGGCGCGTTGATCAAGCCATGGATTTTTGAAGAGGTGGAAGCCCAACAGCATCTGGATAAGAGCAGCTCGGAGAGACTAGATATTTTGAAGGATTATGCCCACTTCGCAATGGACCATTGGGGCACAGACGCTTACGGTATTTCCCAATGCCGTAGGTTTTTCTGTGAATTCATGTCGTTTTTCCATCGTTATGTTCCTATGGGAATTTGCGAGCGCTACCCAGTCCAATTGAACGAAAGACCGCCAAACTGGCGTGGCAGAGACGAGTTGGAAACCCTTTTAGGAAGTGGCGATGCCAAGGACTGGATCAAATTGAGTGATATGTTTTTTGACAAAGCAGGAGAAGACTTTGTATTCACTCCAAAGCATAAGAGCAGTTCTTACAACACTTCGTCCAACTAGAGTAGAATATAATTTTTGTATCTATCAATCAATCATTCAAAAAAAAAAAAATGTTTCAAGGGGGGGAAGGCATGACACTAACTACGGATCTATATAAAAGAGTGCCCATGGGCTTAGCATATACTAGAGATGAGAGAGAGAGAGAGAGAGAGAGAGAGAGAAACAAAACAACAACATGTAACTTATAGTTCTTTTTGCAATTCTTCCGCTTGCTCCTTCAACAAGTTGATCTCTTCATCCTTCTCCTTAATCGACTTTTTCAATTCCTCTCTAGTAGCAGTAACGCTAAGGCTAGGAGTAGGACTGGATGCTGTACCTCTGTAGTCCTCCTTCAATTCCAACAGTTCCCAGACCAGTCCAAAGGTTCTAACCGAAGCAAATGTCAGGAATAGAGTTATGCCAGTTAAATACATGTTTCTCTGCGCGTAAAACTTTCTGCTTTGTATTTCCATTCTGTCGTAGGGCATGTTGCTCTGGGAAGCATCGAAAAGTTCTGTATTGATAGAGTAGACTCTGTTGATGGTATCGACAAACAACAACAGGATGAATCCCAAAATACACTTTATAGTGACTTGAACGGTCGGTGATCGAAAGGGTTTTGCCAGTACCAAAGTGATTGGCTTACGGAACTTGGATGGCAATGGCAATGCCAAGATGGTGAACACGACGATCTCTGTACTCAAAACGCCAAATACCAAGTTGTAGTATAAGGACATGTTTGCTTCAATGCTTTCTGTTTAAAATTGTCAGTCAAGAGCAAAAGATGTAGCAAATTGATACCTGTTATATCAAAAAACCAAGTTCAAGCCTCTATTTTACCTGGATCGGATGTGGGACACGGGAAGCGGCGTGTCTGCGTACATAATGATACCGTCCAGAATGATAGTATCTATTTCGCTCCTTCCTTCTCTTCCCGTTTCTTTTTGTGGGGTCTCTCTTCTTCACAACAAAAGACTGTATTAGTCAGAGTTTAACCGACAAAAAGCACAGGAAGTGGTGAGCGGCAAGGGGCCTGGCAAACGTGTCAAGAGGTGCACTATCCAGTCATAAGTACTTGAGACTGTCTCAGGTGCGTTGTAATTGCTCCTTGCGGTTTGTTGATGACACGCTGGCTACTGCATACACCCGCTGTAAGAAGCGAAACCAGCGCTTAAATTTTTCCTGGACACACAACGCGTTGCTGTAAAAGCCGTACACCACATGATATATCGCGTCGCCGCCTGTCTAAACCTCGTCCAAAGTATTTAAACACGAAGGAAATCCAATGGGGATCCTGAAAAAAAGTTTTTCAAGAACAGGACAGAACAAGTCCGGGTAATACTTATTACATTTTCTTTCACGTGATCATGATGACTGAAGAAGTGAAACAAGCAGTAGTGCAGGGCGAAGCTGTTGTGGCCAAAAGACCGTTTGAAGATAGCATTCCTATCGAAAGTGATTTGAAAAAGCCAAAGCTTGAGGATGCTAACGGGAAGCCCTCAGAGGCTCCTTTCATAGCAGCGCCTCCTACTCCAGCAGCCGAACAGCAACAACCGACTATTCCAGCGCCCGCCCCTCCTCCTGAACCGGATATGAACAACTTGCCAGAAAATCCAATGCCTAAACATCAGAGCAAACATGCTGCAACCGCGATCAAGGCAGTGAAGCGTTTGAAGGATGCGAAACCATTTCTGCAACCTGTGGATCCAGTAGCGCTAAATATTCCATTCTATTTCAACTACGTCAAGCGTCCAATGGATTTATCTACAATCGAGAGGAAACTAAACGCCAACGCATATGAAAGCCCAGAGCAGGTTACCGAAGATTTCAACTTGATGGTGGAGAACTGCTGCAAGTTTAACGGCAATACCTCTGTCATTGCTCAGATGTCAAGGAACATCCAGGCAAGCTTTGAAAAACACATGCTGAACATGCCGCCCAGAGACAGTCCTCCCCAAAAGCAAAAGAGGAGAAGGTCCGATGTCGACACTCCCGTGGTCATCAGACGAGCCGAGACCCATACCGGCAGGCCAAAACGGGAAATCCATCCTCCAAAATCAAAAGATATTTATCCTTACGAAACAGTCAAACCAAGAAAGAAGAAATTCCAAGCCGAGTTGAAATTTTGCCAACAGGTTGTCAAGGAACTGATATCCAAAAAATACGCCTCTTTCAACTACCCATTTTTGGAGCCGGTGGACCCCGTGGCACTGAACTGCCCAACCTACTTTGACTATGTCAAAGAGCCAATGGACCTGGGTACTGTGTCTAGGAAACTGAACAACTGGGAGTACGAAAATGCAGACGAAGTAGAACGTGACGTTCGTCTTGTATTTAAAAACTGCTATGCGTTTAACCCGGATGGCACCATTGTCAACATGATGGGCCACCGGTTGGAAGATATTTTCAATTCTAGATGGGTGGATAGGCCGGTGACTCCCGAAGAGGACTCTGAAGAAGAGGGCAGCGATTCCGGATACTCCAGCGAAGAGTATGAAGAAGAGGAAATCGATGAAAGCCTGATCACGAACCCTGCCATCCAGTATCTGGAACAGCAATTAGAAAGGATGAAGGTGGAGCTGCTTCAACTGAAAAAACAGGAATTGGAAAAAATCAGAAAGGAGAGGCGCTTGGCTCGTAGCAACAGTTCGTCTTCAAGACGCAAACGTTCCAAAAAGAAAAAGTCCAAGACTAACGGTACTACTACGAACAAGTCGAAGAGGAAGAACAAGTTGAAAACCGTAGTTACCTACGACATGAAAAAAATCATTTCTGAAAGAATCAACGATTTGCCACAAGCAAAGCTAGAAAAGGCTGTGGACATTATTAGGAAATCGATGCCGGACATTGGTAAAGATGATGAGGTTGAATTGGATATTGACATGATGGACAACTCTACCATCTTGACCCTGTACAACACCTTTTTCCGTGAATATTCTACCAGCAATGGCAGTGGCGTTGTTCCTGATGAAGAAGTTGCCAGGGGATCTTCGATATCTCCTGGTGCTGTGTCTTCGGCTGCTCTAAAAAGCAAGAGAAGAAGGAGCAAAGCTTTGAGTGAGGAAGAACAAAACAAACAAATTGAAAAAATTAAAAACAAGCTGGCCATATTGGATGGTGCTTCACCAGCAAGCTCTGGTATGAATGGCTTATCTCCAAACGTTGCTGAAGACGATTCGTCCTCCGATGATGACGACATTAGCAGTGAAAGTGAAGAAGAATAATAAAAGGGAGAAAAAGGGTGTTTGAAACGGTATGTTATAAATTTTTTTTCTAATGATAATGATACTAGACGACATGTCAACAACAGTATGTTTGCTACCATATTCCATGACTTTTTTTTTTTTTTTTTTTTTTTTTTTTTTTTCATTCTTTTATTTTTATTTTTTTTTTCTCCTCCTTTCATTCATTCTTTCTTTTTCTCTTTTTTGCTAGGAGAGTTCTTAGAGAGATAATTGTAACAGTACATAGTAAATATTAAAAAAGGGAGAGAAGAAATGGCGGTAGGACGCAAAGACAGTTAAAATTGTTACAAACAGTGTGCTGTTTATAAGCTTTTTACTTTAATTTTCGTCAATGCAAAATTCGATCAAGTTTAGATGAATCCTTCGACCAAGCTCCAGGTCCGTCACAGTTGACCGAAATGCTTTTATCTGGGGCTTGATAGCGAGTTAACCCGAGCTATCGCTATGTACACATATAGATAGAACGGTGGATCCTCGTCCACGACAGCTTTTATTACAGTGCATGTGGCAATGTGCCCGAGAGAATTTATTCAAGAGTTTTGATGCAGATTATCAATGTGAATTTATGTGGGATACAACTAGCAAGCATTTCACTTATTGTGTACTTCATTAGAACCATTAGCAAATCTATGTCCAGTTTTTTTTTCCTTTTTCTTCTTTTTCTTCTTCTTGAATGTCTGCGCTCTCCGGACCCAAACGTCTGGTTAGCACCCAAAGTTGTGTAACATATTTCCCAGCAGCATAACTCTCCTTGCATTTCTGCACTCGGGGCTTTTCCATTCTTTCTACATCAGCCCTTTACTTGCCGGAAACAACCGTTCAACACCCCTAGTGTTCAAATTTGTACAGGACAGCAACAACACGGGCCTGCATAAATCTGAGTAGTTTAAGCCACGTTCGTACCATCGTGCTATGCCATGTATCGAAGTAGCCCTGTACAGCAACAGTTACTTTTTTCTAGCTTTCGTGTTCAGAAATTGGCAGCTTTGCACCAATATCTAGAATGACAGTTTCATATCTATTGGATTCTTCCGATTCAATAACGCTCGATAGCCGCTTCTTTAACTTGCTTTGCCTTTTCCCTAAAAAAAAAGCTAGTGGCAGCCAACAATGATCTCATCTCCTATCACGTTCTAAGGTAGCCTTCGATAAATTGTTTGAGGCTCTTGACCCTCTCTATTTCTTTCTGTGTAAAGTCGTCGAAATCATCCAACTACGAGGCTGGATTCAGCAAGGTAGCTACACAGTACAGCAGTTTCCTCTGGCACTTTCCTCCTTCGGTATATTTTGTAATCAGTGACATGAGCAATGTACAACTAGATCAACCGAACCATTGCAGACCAGCGGAAGTATTGCTAGGGTGACAAAGAGGTCAGGTACAATCGAGTAAATTGAACCGCTAATCTGTATCTAAAAAAGCAGCGAATTGACAGAATGCCAAGATCCGGGTATCCAAGTTAAAAGCAAGTCAAAAATCCATACCGTTGCAACTTCCTGTAGGTTAAAAACGAGTTGTCAACTTATGTACTTTCACTATAAAACTCATATCCTTCGTAACTCATTACACAACCCTGTTCTCAAGACTGGTATCACTATTTACGCAGGTAGAAAGATGGTATCATGTTCTTTGCCCAATCACAACGGGAGAAAATTTCTTGTTAGACAAAACCTTGGCAAAGGACAACCTAGGTAAGAATACCAATAAACACTCTAAATATGGCTCCAAGCTTTTATCGCACTGCGGATCTGGTCGAAGAATCTGTGATTCCTCCAGAAACCGGGGTAATTGTCTCCTCAGCTGCCAGAGAAGCTGCTCCATCTGCTACAGACAGCAATTCCTTGTTTCACACTGCAACAGAACTAGTCGGTGACAATCAGCTCGTCGATGGTATCTCTGTTAGGTCTCCACTATACCTAACATCATTCTTCAACAGTATTCGCAACAGTTTGTCGTCCCTTGTCAATGACACCTGTGATTCCATTGACAGCGCTTCCAGGAAATATTACAAAGAGGAAAGAAGGTTGACTACAACTATTGCCAGCTTGCATTCGGATCCAAGGGAAGAGCTATTACCGGGCTTTACGTATACTGCAGTAGCTGCGATGTCAGGTTCCGTGTTGACTAGAAATAAAAGTATTTTATTAAGATTAACCACACCGCTGCTATTCGGTGCTGTATGCTTCTCTTACGTGTTGCCATCTACTTTTTCGAATGTGGCTGGCTTGGCCCATGACATGGAAAGAAACGCTTTCCCTAGGCTTACTGAAACTCAGGACAAGATATATTCTTCTTCTAAGACCGCTGTTACTACAACCACGCGTTCTATCTGTAGACTCACCGCTGCAGCATCTACCGTGTATTCTAAAACCACTAACACTTTGAAAGAGTGGACTGGTTTGAACATGTAAATAAGTGCTTCAGGCGCATAAAAAGGTAAAAAAACAAAAAAAAAAACGGTACATTGCCAACGATGCTTGACTCCATACAAAACTATATATTCGAAATTTTTTTTAAAAAAAAGAGAGAGAAGAGGGGAACTATGCACGGACTGGTACGTTTTTTCCCTCTTTGACAAATACACATTTTGCTTCAGAATCGAAGTTTCAAACCTTTAAAGTCGCCATTTTTGGACCAAATGGTTCGTAGTGGATGGTGTCTTCTTTGTGTTCCAATTTCTTCAAAATTTCAAGCATTCCGGACATAAATTCAACAGACCCACAAATGTAAACATCAGCATAAGCTGGCAGTGCGTCTTGTAAGTAGCTAGCATCAATACGAGGCATGTCTTTGGTATAAACCGTGTATTTCTTGACACTTGAACACAGGTTTAACAGCTCGTTAACGCGCTCAGAAAATGCTTGTTTTGAAGTATCATAAGAAGACTGGATCCAGATCACCGGTCTTTTTGGATTGGCATGAACCTGGTTTTCCAGCATAGCTAGCAATGGTGTGGCACCAACACCAGAAGATAGCAACACCAGAGGAACTTCGTTTTGGTAAATCAATTTCTGGTCCATGCCGAAATCACCTGCAGGTGCACTCAACAGGATTTCATCACCGATAGAAACATCCTGGTGCAAATACTGTGACACCAGGCCTTCATGACCGGCAGCATGTTCATACTTCACGGCAAATTTCAGCCCATCAGCAGCAGACGCTGAACAGATTGAATAATGCCTTAAAGCATCATATTGGTTGTTTTGTCTGGTTGGGTGGGTATTAACAGTAATGTATTGGCCAGCTACAATTGGTAGTTTGGTCAAAGAAACACCCGATTCCTCAGTAGGCTTAACGGTGAACTCAACAATTTCATCAGCAACGTGCTCACGGTTGGTTACTCTAAATGGCTTCCAACCCGGCCAAGAAGCATTCTCATAAAGTTTCTTTTCCACGGTAATGAACACGTCTGCAATCACACCATAAGCTTCGCCCCAAGCGTTTAAAATTTCCGGGCTAGCAGCATCACCTAACACTTGTCTGATAGCATTCAATAGATGCTTACCGACGATAGGATAGTGTTCTGGTTGAATCTGCAAAGCGCGGTGCTTGTGCCCAATTTGTTCCACATGAGGCAAAATAGCTTCCAAGTTGTCGATGTGCTTAGCTGCGGCCAAAACAGTCGTCGCTAAAGCTGTAGGCTGCGCACCCTTAACTTGGTTTACCCTGTTAAAAATGTTTAGCAGTTCCTTATGGTCGTCCAACATGTTTCGGTAAAAAGTCTTGGTGATATCAACACCATGCTGTTCAAGTACTGGAACGGTAGCCCTGACAATATTACGGGTTTCTTGAGATAGCATTAGAGATTCGGTCTGATAAAGTGTACTGATCCACCTACAATAAGTCTGTAGACTAGAAATAGCATGATGATATTGCTTGAGCCATCTTATATATACGTCTTAAAGTGTTCGCATAAGAATAAATGCGTATAGCTTATGTGAAGTTACGACGCCAACCACTCGACAATCAATGCTTCATTTTCCTTTATTCCGCGTTTGCCACATGCTTTTACAAAAATTGCCATTGGTGGGATGAGACTTCTCTGAGTAAGAAAATCGTGAAAAACTCAGAAAAGCAAGAACGAACACAGGCTTTGTGATTTCATGAGGCCTTCTCGGAGCTCGAACATAGGAATTCACAGTGGGACGATTTCGAAATAGAGAAATATTGGTATACCGACGGCAGATTTCTGCGTGTTTTTCGACGGCTTGAGGCAATTATTAATTTCTCACGAATCAGAATCTGTCTTAAACGGCATTGGATTAGTAAGCGGAACACTAGCCTTTTCCTCAGTTAAACCTCCACAGTGTATTAAATTCGAATCCTGTGAATTTCGAACAGGTAAAAGGCAGCTGGATCGGAAAGGCTCTGTCGTTTATCAACCGAGCACATTCATGCAAACGAATGAAAAACTTAGAGTCTATCGGACTTATTCTCTACTTAACAGTCACTTCTACTTGTTGTAAATGACAAATTCTTTGTCAGCAAAGTCCACCTCGAGGTTGAAAATGCCTTTCACGCACCAGTTCCACTCCACTACTAAAACCTTGCCCACGTCTCTTCCTTCGCACATTTTCGCAAATCTTTTTGCTTGAGTGGCTTTAGTAGCTACGAAAATGAATACCGGAGCTCCCTTTTTCCCGTTGTTCATTATAATGTCTTCTTTAGTAAATTTCTTGCCCAGCTCGTGCACCTTTGTTATACCGTGGGCCTCTAAAATTGGTGAAATGACTTCAACACCGCCTGGAACATCATCTGCTATATTAATGTGACTGATACTACAACGCTCGAAAACCTTTGTCGATAATTCTGTTTTCCTCAATGTTTCAACACTGACACCTGGTATAAAATAGCTTTCCAGAGATAACACGATGTTTTTTTTATCGGTAGCATCGTAAACGATTTTCAGCACATCTGTAATAAACTCTGGGACCAAAGCGTACTTTAAAGGATGGAAACTAAAACTTGTTAGGAACTTTGCGGTTCTCATTTTCTTGGGTGCAATGACTGTATTAGTATGCGGAGTAATATCGTTGCTAATTCTAATCCCTAGTTTTTTTAATATCTCCAAATCTAATTCACCAATGCTTTCATGACAGCCAGTACATACGGCATTGATGTCGTATGGCAATCTGTGGTGGCGTCCCATTTGCTCTGGTGTCGCAATATTTTCTATTAGTTCCTTGACCGTGCTCTCCAATTGTTTCAGCTGTTTCAACTTTTGAATTTCTTCGGGTAAAAGATCGCCAGTTCTTTTTCTTTTAGAATTGCGTTGGAATTCATTCAACGCTTCGATATCTGTGTGTAGCTTCATTGCAGCTTTGGCCTTAGCTTTGCGACCACTGCCAGTAGACGTGGAGGATAGCGGTGGAGGAGTCATAGGTATTGGAGAAGGTGTGGCCTCTTCTACTTTATCACCGTTATTTAGTGCCGAGGATTGTCTGGAAGCGGCGGGAGTAGTAGATTCTATGGTAGACTGTTGCCTGCGGCGTTTCTCTTCTAATAGCTCATCTCTTTTTACTGGTTGGTCCTCACTTCTGCTTTGTTCATTGTCAGATAAGCCTTCAAACAAGTGACCAACTGACGATATGCCGCTCTGGACTTCCTTTTCCGAAATTGCTACTTCTTTCTTTTCCATATCAGAAACTGCGTTTGATGTAACAGTATCGAAATTTTCTTGCGTATCCGTTATAGTTGAAAGTTGCTCTTTTTCTTCGTGTAGTTCCTGTTTTCCGGTATTTTCCTCATAGTCTTCCAAAGATAGTTGACCCAGCACATTTTTCAATCCACCACGAACAGGGATCTCACGGTAGCGGGTAGTGTCAGTGTCCAATTTTTTGGCAAATTTGTAACATTCCTCTAACCAGAGATGGTTGACTACCTTGCATGTATCACTCCATCGCACCGCGGCTTGGTACTTTTGACCATAGGGCATGCAGCTCAACACATGCGTATTTTTTTTGGACAATTCCGTTGTGCTGGCACCACCCAATGCCTCTACCAGCTTCTGAATATAAAAACGCTGTTGGCCTAAGTAGTTTGTATAACTCAGTAACAATTCATTTTTGTGAAATATTTTGGGCCTCAACGGCGAAAGTAGAAGTTTTGAGCTTGGAGAAATAAACTCTTGCATCGACCACATGAAAAAGATCCAGGCGACGTTCCCACAATAAAGCTTCTCGTTCTGAGCAGCTTGGAATTCTTTCGTTTTGGTAGCAAATCCAATAAAACAGTCTCCTTTTGCCTTCTTAATATCTGTAGAATCTAAATGGCGGACAATTGAACCACCCATTGATTCAATAATTTCAATAAAAAAGTTGTATCCCTCCCGTGAGAACTGTAAATCCATTGCAAGGAAAAAACTATGGTTCTTTAAGATCTGTCCGTTGTTGTTGGTAATTTTAAAAGTATTGACCTCCTCCCATAAACCCAATAGTTTATCTTTAGTAGTTTCTGGTTTATCATATGGGTCCAGCAAGTGTGGCGTCTCATCGACGTGTTGTCCCTTCTTGAATACACTTACCAGCCAGGTTGGCAGAACGAATTTGATATCTTTCTTACCAATGTGCGTTACGGCAGCAATTGCGGGATCTTGTGGATCTAGAGTAATAATGTGAGTGGCTCTACTGGATAAGAAATCAATGCAAAAACCTCCAAGAGTGTTGATCAAGGATATATAAAACGAGCACTCAGTAGCGCTAATAGATTGCTTGGAAATATAGATTTGGCAATTCTTTAGGACATGTGCTTGGTCTGGTGAGAAATTGGATGCTCTTACAATGCGGTTTGTTGAGACACACGATTCGATCCAGGTGGGGGCTACCACTGGGATGAGTAGATCAAAAGAAGCCACTCGATAGAAAGGAAAATCACTAGTTGATGATATTATACAGTTTATTTCTTGCTGAAAACTGCTGAATAATTGTTGTTTGCTCCACGGTGGGGAACTTCCATCTTCGGAGTAAATAACACATCGATTGGCACCATGTTCGTTCAACAAAAGGATGGTCTCTTCAACCTGTTCCTGAGTAAAGGTTGCTGATATTACCAGGAGAAAGTTCAGATGGTCAAACAAGTGAGATTTATTGGTCATTTATTGCGTATAGTTGTTGATACTTTTCAATTTCGTGGTATTTGGAACTGAGGAAGGGCCTTCCGGTTTTTACTTTTCACGCGTAGTGAAAGAAACTAGGTAAGCGGACAGAATCTTACCAGCTGTGAAAAGAACCACTATCAAAGTGGGATATAAGGCTATGGAAGTAGAAAAAAAAAGGTACCAGCTACCACTAATAGAGCACTAAGTGAGTACTTTTCTATTATTGACCCCTTCTTCTGCGATCATTCTCACGTCCAACTGTCAGCCGATTAATCATGCTTATGTCCTCGCTATCATAAGATGAGATGAGATCCAAAGATTGCATAAAAAAAAAAAAAATAAAATTGAAACACGGGCTTTCAACATACTACCTCTCTTTCGAGTTCAAATACTACGCCAGAAAATGTAGCGTAATCCTCCTGCCTTAGCAGCTGATTGACGATATTTTCATTGGATCTCATTACATACATGTTAACTGCTTGATTCTGTCTATAATAATGATCCATCTCTGAGTTCTGTTTAAAATTTTTCAAATCAGGCCAAATTCTGTTCATCAGCTAGTCAATCTAGTGCTCTTTGTTACCATCAGGCCATTAATGAGCTACTGTTATTGATACACTGATATTGCATTCATTTGATTCTCACACCTAACGAGTGCAAAATATGATGTGATATATAATATCCTAAGAGAATTAGCGATATATAAGATTACTATGGGCGTGTGGCGTAGTTGGTAGCGCGCTCCCTTAGCATGGGAGAGGTCTTCGGTTCGACTCCGGACTCGTCCACTTATTTTTGCTCACTCACACTCAATGGAATTTGCAGAATAGCCGCCAACCGTCTGGGGAAGAGTACTCGTCACATCCCTTCTATAAGAGTTACTGTACCTTTCAAGAGTAAAGACTACCAATGAATATTGTTAGCGAAAAGTACGTCAATGGCACTATCGAACCACTTGTAGTGCTGTCTATAGATAACTCACAGTTTTTGGACCATTGTGAAACCCATATTATTGACACGAAATGGCCTGTTGACCAAGACGTGACCGACGCCTATTTGTCCAATGGTATAAGAGAAATGATGTATAGTGTCAAAGGGAAATACAAGAAAAGTGTTACAGTGAACTTCGATCTAAAAGAGCTGCGACTCCCATTGCACTATTGGGAGTATTTGTATGTATTTTCAAATTCCAAAGAAGGCACTATAGTTTGGCATACTAACAAATTTGCCTGTAACCCAAGATTTCATACTTCCGTGGTTTATTGTATGTTTCCTTACAGGTACTTTCTCACAGAACAGGTCAAGGGAACACTGTCAAGTGAAAGAAAGGAATACCCGCTGAAAAACAAGTACTACTGTGCGTTTACCAACGCTTTACGCGATCGCGATAGTGTCGAAGTCGATATTGAAATCACTTTAAAGAAAGTATTGCTTGATGTTTTTAAAAAGGAAGCAGTGGCCGATGACCAGCTAGATCACGTGCTAGAAGGATTCGACTCTTTGCAGGAGATAATGCGGGCTTTGAAAAATTGATAAAAACAATCTTGCACGTGGACTCCCAGACATTCTTTTGCAAACGCACTCCCAGCTGAGCTATCATTACACAATTTACTATTATCTTAGGACTAACGAATTTTGATAGTGTATTATAGCCTTTATTACTACCGCCTTTAAATTGCTCACAATCCAAAGATGAAGTTTGGGAAATACCTAGAGGGTAGGCAGTTAGAGTTACCTGAATATAATGGCCATTTTATCAATTATAAGG
The DNA here is from genome assembly GCA_000149225.2 of Lachancea kluyveri NRRL Y-12651. NCBI lineage: Eukaryota > Fungi > Ascomycota > Saccharomycetes > Saccharomycetales > Saccharomycetaceae > Lachancea > Lachancea kluyveri. The sequence continues at coordinate 1,340,269 of CM000693.1, read as the reverse complement.
CACTGAAGAAGTTGATTAAACAATTGTCCGTTCCAGTGGCGTCGTCCTCTGGCACGATCCACACCCTAGATGATATCGATGAGTCTATAATTCACCAGCGATTAAGACAGAATAAGGCTTCGTTTTTCTTCAAAGTAGAGAGAGAATTGGAAAAGGTTAATGAGTATTACTTGGAGAAAGAATCTAATTTGAGGATAAGACTTGACACGTTACAGTCGCGATATGAGGAATACAAAAAGAGAGGAAAGTTGACTTCAAAGAAGTCAGTCTCTTACAAGCACCTACGCGATGGCATCAAAAAGTTTCAAAGGGATTTGGCACAATTAGAGCAATTCGTTGAGTTAAACAGAACGGGTTTCTCCAAAGTACTAAAGAAATGGGACAAAAGATCACATTCACATACGAAAGATTTCTACTTGGCTACAGTGGTTTCAGTACAGCCGGTTTTCACCAGAAATGAGGTATCCAAGCTCAACGACACTACATTAGCGATACTTATGGAACTGGACGAAATAAGTAACGATGAAAGTCTAATATTTTACTCAGAGACCACTACAACACAGGCATCATCTAGGCACTCCGGAATTGATCAAACCGTTACAATTCCCTCAACTAGAGTTTCCACCTCTCAATCCACTGTTTCGTCTGCAATCGATTTGTTTGATACGGAGATGGAAATTGAAAGTTGGTATCTCGAGGCTCTGAGTATCGGTAGACTAAAAGACGAACATCCGAAGTTTGAACTACTAAAAACTTTTGTACAACATAAAGTCCAGGACTTTGTTAATGATCACATACCTCAAGGCCGTATTGACAAGAACCTAATTATCAGAGAATCTTTGACAAAAATTTTTCTGCTTCTTGTTAGTAGTACTATCGACGACGATTCATTACACGTTTTCTTTCAAAACGGTTCGGAAAATATTGATTTATCTTACAGCGACGAAGAGGAGCTAGTTTTTTCTCGCAGAAACGTTTTCCACGAGGCTGCCATATGCGAGTCACAGTCTCGTGTATTTGTCTTGGGTGAAGCAATAACGCAGTGTCAACAGTCACTTTTGCCACAAGAGTCCCTGAGAAAGTTGCTCAACGCCCGAGACATTCATGGACGTACTCCATTACATTACGCCTGCGAATTGGGCAAGATGGAGTTGGTTCAGTTGTTAGTTCAATCCCAGATGCTAGATTCTGTAGATGTCTTGGACAACGATTCCAAAACACCTTTGATTTTAGCCATCACTCGGAATCATATTGATATCACTAAAACTTTGCTTGTGAACGCTGGTGCAAATCCATCGCCCGAAATTAACGAATTTAGCAGGCCACAGTTTTCACCATTAAATGTGGCATGTGCTCATAAAAACTTGGATGCCGTCAAACTAATTTTGGAAATTGGCAAAATAGATTTGACTAAAGTGCGTGATTCACAAGGTTTATGTCCTTTGCACATTGTTGCTAAAAACGCTGGAGATGCGCAGTTGATAGAGCTTTTAGTTTCTCACGGTGCTGACCCTAACAGTATCGATGGATTTAACCAATGGACACCGATCTTTTACGCAATCCAAGAGGGCCACACAAGTACAGTGGAAGAATTGATTAAGAATGGCGCGAGACTGAATCTTACTGACGACGATAACCTTTCGCCAATCTACTATGCGTTATGGGAAGGGCACTTGAGCGTGCTGAATGTTCTGTTAAAATATGCCCATCCTTATTCTGCCGATGTTATGACTTCTCTAAAGATGCCTTCTTCTAATCTACTTCCAGAAGATACTTTGAGTGTGAGTGACTCCCTGCACGACATCCCAGACTTTGCGTTACCACCTCCAATTATTCCATTGAGGAAATACGGTCACAACTTTTTGGAGAGAAAGATCTTTGTTAAGCTTTTATTCAAGCCAGGGAGTGAATCGATACTACTAAATAAGGAAGATGAAATGGTGCTTTCATCACCTGGTAGAATAACCCTGACATCCAATGTTTCTGATATTATCCCACGTAATATTATTCTGCCAATTGAAGATGATGAAGATCGCGTTGTTATGTTTCAAATCGATTCCTTGGACAATTTCTCCATCGATTTCGAAGTTTTTCCAGCATTTGGCACAAGAATAATCGCAAAAACCAGTGCAGTGCATCTACTCTTTCAAAATTACTTGAATTCTTCTAAAAACGATGGGCATATTATTCTGCCGCTGTTTGATTCCCGTCTAAAGAACGTGGGTGAACTTATTTGTGATTACCAGCTAATCTTCCCATTTAATGGAAAACCCTTGGAAATTACCAAATACGACACTTACTGGAAATCCACTAGCAGCGGTGAGCCAGGTAAAGAAGGCGATCAATTCGTTACTTCATCATCTTTAAGTGGAAAATACATCACGGTTGTTGCATTCACACTGAACGATGGTACCCTTGTTGTCACACCAGACAAGGTCATCACTATCGGAACTACGAAACTATTTTTGTGCGATTTGAACCAAAGCCAACTTGAAAGTCTGAGCGGGTTTAAATTAGAAGATGTACCAGAAATCAACTCCGAAAGTGAACTGAAACATTTGTTGAAAGTAAGGTTCATGTCTTTGAAAGTATTGTTAAGCAAAATTCCAGTTAATTTCCAATTGGACATTGAAGTTTGCTTTCCAACTAAATGTGAAATCGAGAGCATTCCAGTGAAATTGACGCCTCAGAATAACATTAATGGGTTTGTAGACTCCGTTTTGACGGCCACGTTTGAGCATGTCCGTGACTTGCGTCACCACGGGTTGACAAGATCTATTGTTTTTTCGTCATGTAATCCCAGAGTATGTTCCGTTTTGAATTGGAAACAACCCAACTATCCAGTTTTATTTCATATGAATGGGATCAAAAAGTTTGGAAACAATTTTGTGAAGGACACCCCACACCACTTGAAATATCTAGCACTCGATCAGGGAAAGATTAGCTACAAAGATCCATGTTCTCGTTGCATAAGAGAGGCCGTTCAATTTTCTTCAAATAATAATTTACTGGGCATCGTCGTGCCTTACGATTTACTGTGCATCAGTAAAAACTTAATTGATCAAATCAGGCGTAATGGTCTACTGTTAATTGGTTCAATGTTTCCCGATGAAAATATCCAGGAGTGGATGGAGGAAGACATCAACGGCATAAAAACAGCCGCTGACCTGGAATTTAAAGGTAGCATTGACATGTGAAAAATAAAAATAATTCTCCCTCCCCGTTTTCTTTTTAATTTTAATTTCAATTTCCGTTACAAATCACGACCATTTTATAACTTTGCTCCACCCGAGCAAGGTTATCTACTAGAAAAGTTTCAGAAACCCTACTCAATGCATTGCTTGGACGGGAGGTGCAGTCCCTTGCACACTTCTTTACACGTACTCCAGCAATCTCCCTCACCTAGACAATCCCGAACTCTTGTTAACACCGAATAATTCATTAAATGGCATACCAAAGTATATAGCTACGTAACTTGATCATAGCACATTTTTTAAAAAGTAATCTCTAACCTTTTCGTCTACTGCTACCTGTAGTGGTGTTTGACCCTTTGAATTCTGGATGTCCCGAAACTCTGCATGGTAGTCTTGTACTAGGGTAACTGCAACATCGCCGTTACCTTCGGCAAGGGCGTGGAACAAGGGCGTCCAGCCTTGAGAATCCTTTGTATTCACAGGAGAGCCATAATCGCATAACAACTTTACCAATGGAACGGAGCCTACGCTCGCAGCCCTATGTAACGCCAACTGGTAATGTCTGTCCTTGATCCTTGTGGACGCACGCTTCACAATAACCAAGTACTCCGCGATTTTGTAGTGCATTTTTGAGCATGCAAGATGCAAAGCGGTAGTACCGGAACTCGTTACTAGGTTCACGTCAGGCATATTGGTACTATCCATGAGTGTCTTTACAATAGCTAAATTACCAACAGAGGAAGCTACATGTAAAGGCGACCATCCCGATTCATCTACTAGCTCGTCTAAATCTTGGCCTTCCATCTGAGACAATAAATACTCTACCACTAGCTCGTGTTGAAACGACACGGCCCAGTGCAACGGATAGCGGCCATCCAGGTCCTTAGTGGTACAGAGCTCCGGTGCTTCAGACACTAGTTCTTTGACAACGGATAATTTGCCGTCTCTGCAGGCTTCATGTAGTGGAAATGACTGTTCTGTAGCCATTTTAAGTTTTCGATTTGTTCTTGCTATTCTAATGTGATCAAGAGTTCAGTTTATTGTATAACTTACACAGCATCTGCTCTGTTTAACAGCAAATTCATATGTTGTCAGCCACGGAATAAAAACGTATCGTAAGAAACTACATCATAAGGCGCAGGTAGTCATCATTAGCAATGATGAATGCACGCAACGGTAGGCCCCCCATCTCCAAATGCTCAGAGTGGAGTATTTTGAGGGGTAAAGAAGCCGCAAATTAAAGTTTCAGCCAACTTTCCTAAATGCAAAAGGTGCAATATATACCAGAAAGGCGTGGTTTTTTCACTATTCCAAGTTCTGTGAGTTTTGCCAGTTTTCGATTAAGGGGAACGAAGATGAAAATTAGGGATACACTCACGTAGTAAATGATCACAATCACAATCACGTGCACGCGTTACGTTTGCGATAATCAATATGGTCACATATAACGGGGGAACGCTTCGGTGGCAAATTTTCTTCTACAAGGGAGAGGATCGTTTCTATAAACTGGAAAATGGATAAGGAAGAGAGAATAGTGATTCCGAAGCGATAAAAAGAAAATGAATAGATCACCAAGTGAATTCCAGAGGTTTGCAAGAGCTTTCCAAAAGCAATTGGCCAGAGCAAATGTCCAGACAGGTGGAGCCGGCGGTGGCAAATCGCCTCGTGGTGCTTTCGCAGGACTAGGCGGCTTAATCTTATTGGGCGGTGGTGCAATGCTCGTTAATTCCGCATTGTTTAACGTAGATGGTGGTCACAGAGCTATTTTATACTCGCGTGTCGGAGGTATCCAACAGCGTATTTATAATGAAGGTACCCATTTTGCAGTTCCATGGCTAGAAACCCCAATTGTTTACGATGTCCGTGCCAAACCACGTAACGTTGCGTCTTTGACCGGTACCAAAGATTTACAGATGGTTAACATTACCTGCAGAGTGTTGTCGAGGCCCGAAGTTTCTCAGTTACCCACCATATACCGTACCTTAGGCCAGGACTATGACGAAAGGGTACTTCCAAGTATTGTTAATGAAGTTTTGAAGGCAGTTGTAGCACAGTTTAATGCGTCCCAGTTGATCACTCAAAGAGAACGTGTCTCTAGATTGATTCGTGAAAACTTGGTGCGCCGTGCATCCAAGTTCAACATCTTGCTGGATGATGTATCTATCACCTACATGACGTTTTCTCCAGAGTTTACCAATGCCGTTGAAGCTAAGCAGATCGCTCAACAGGATGCCCAAAGGGCTGCATTTGTCGTCGACAAGGCAAGACAAGAGAAGCAAGGTATGGTTGTGAAGGCGCAAGGTGAAGCCCAGTCGGCCGAGTTGATCGGTGAAGCTATCAAGAAATCAAAAGATTACGTTGAGTTGAAAAGATTGGACACTGCCAGAGAAATCGCAGAAATTTTGAGCAAGTCTCCAAACAGAGTTATTTTGGACAATGAGGCTCTATTGTTAAACACAGTGACTGACAATAGAAATAGGAAATAAACAACACACTCATGTATTCCATTCAAAATCTATTCTAAATATCTTGTTTATAGCCTTTGTCTTATGAAAAATATTACGGTATCTAAAGTGAAAGGAAGTTGTTTAATCTTATCGAATGTCTCGTGAACACACTCCCCACGAGTGACAAGAAACTGGGCCGTTTCATATGTGTGGCAGACTTACAGTGAACATGCTCCAAGAGTCGTATTCTCATCAACGGCCACTTGCCACCACGTCAAATTTGTATTCGACCAAGACCCCGTACGAATGTCAAAGAAAAAAACAACAACAAAAACGTGAATGTCATAAGCGTTTTGAATGCTGAGTTCTACAAAACTTAAAAGGGAACACATAAAATAAGACAAACAATCGAACTGACGCTTTTTTAAGCACTATATAACCAATCCTAATACCTAAAAAGAAGAAGAAAAACTAGAAGTAGAGAATGTAAGGGATGTGAAGGAATAATGAGATGCATTTGGTGGAGGGGGGGTATTAACTAGCGAAGGACGAAACACAGGGGGGGAGAGGAAAAAAATAATTTCAAGTTTACTTTCGGAATATCACATCTAAAACTGATTTGTTTTGATATTTTTTATTTTTTATTTTTGGCTTTTTATCGAAGAATAGATGCCATTTGTTTTCTTTCTTTTATTCGTCATCACTATCCTCGTTAGTGGATGCGCTAAAATTCAATTTTGTAGGGTTAGCCTTTGCATTGAACAATTTGCTTTTATGCTCGTTTAATTTCTGAGAGCACGGGGATAGCATGTCATCTGTGGGCGATGCAAACTTATTTCTTATTTGCATTGCTGTTGGGTTGGGCTTCTTGAACATGGATTTGTGCAAATTTGTAGCGGTGTTGGCGTTTAAAGCATTTGCAGGTTTTTGGTGTAGTGGTTGAATAGATGGAGCGGACATGATCGTTTTCCCTTTCAGTTTTGTTGATTGATAAATGTGAACTGTAGGAGTTTTGCAAGTTTGAAACTAATTTGAGCCGAAAACCACAAGTACTTATCATCGATTCAGAGATATGTTTACGTTTTTCCTTTTTAGGAAAACATATTAGATCAAAACACGAAAGAAAGACGGAAAAACAACAAGCAAGAGTTGACTGATAGTGGTAGAACTTAATCGATTCAGTATTCTTGTCCCAGGCCACACGACGTTGTCCCTTTTCTTGTCGTAGTACAGCCTGTGAATCACGCGTTCTATCTATCGATGTCCGCGCTGCTGTGGATGTCACAGGAAGCTCGAACACTCTGAGATTAAGGTGGCACCATTAAGTGGAAAGGCTTTTGACCGTAAGATTTTCATCAAGTCAAGTATTATTGTATCCATCGGAACTACAGCTCGTTAAATCTCGGTGTAAAAATTCATGAGAGATCGAACAAGAAAAAAGTGGTAAGCTTGTCTGGAATTTTGGCTTCAATATTATGTTATTAGGAGAATATGGTATGGCAGGGAGGTGGGGAGTAGTATCTGTAGCTAGTCTTCTACTTTTTTCTGTTTTGTTTTTGCCTGATATGAATGTGTATAAGTGATCGGACTACCCAGGATTACTTACATGGTTATTAAACAGTTGACATCGACTCATAAATACTGGATCTAGTTTGGAAAACATCTACATTGGTAAACAGATGATACTTAGAAATATACCTGAAAGTGATGACTAACGGAGTTGATAAAAAAAAGTGAGGGAAGAGCATTCAGTAAAAAAAAAAATGGTGAGTATACCTGAGTATGGGTTGAGAGATGAATCTTATAAAGCCTACTGGCACAACATATGCTTGTTCCGGTAATATCAGTAGAGCACTACTCGGTTTGGCAATACCAGCCTTCGATAATAAGCTGGCCCGTGTCTTGGACCTTTCTGCTGGCTGCAATTAGAAAACACACATTTTCGAGTTCAATACTGAAGTGGTAATATGACAAACGATGGTAGAGTAGTATGACAATACCGTAGATGCCAAAGACCTCTTGCATTACTTTTCTGCCAACACAAAACATGGCAGAAAGAAATAATTCTAGAGGTTATATGAATATCTACAGTTACGGTTTGTGGCATGTATCATCATATGAGGCTGCTACTAACCGAAAAGAGAAAACGAAAATTAAAATAAAACAACATATATAACATAGCAATTGAAGTTTACTGCTCTTTAACAAAATGCTTGTCCTGTTATGAAAACTACAAACTGGACATCTTTGAACTCAAGCCTTATTTGAGAACCAGGAGTTATGCAGAATCCGTAGTGTTGTGGCCATTCTCGTTTTTTTCAGTTTTGTTAGTTTTCTGTCAGGGGAAAATTTTTATGTTTAATCGCAAGAGAAAAGCGAAGTATATTTCCTTCTACCGACCATTCAGAATCTGAAACACATCAACATGGAAGGCTTTAAGAAAAAATGGAAAGAGTTTGTATACTCATTCAGTACAGAAGACCGCTATGCTGAGTACAACCCAAAGGAGTCGGCCGCAGGTCCTTCCGCCTCGATGGCAGCCGCAGGTCTTGCGACAGATTCCGCAAACGCCTCAACGACAAACTTAACCTCACAAGGCAGTAACGGTATTCAACTAAATGACTTTGTTGACGGTGGTGAACTAGGTGGTAATGATGGCGTTAGTGAGACTCTTTTGGCGTGGAGGCACATTGACTCCTGGGCTAGTGAACATAATCCAGATTTGTTGGCAACATTTAGTGATCCTTGCACGAGAAATGATATCAATAACGCGGAAAAAGATTTATCTATCACCTTTCCTGCATCGGTTAGAGCCAGTCTAAGAATCCATGATGGTCAAGAGGATTTGGAGTCTATGACTGGGACTTCTGGTCTGATTTATGGATTGCAATTGATGCCGTTGGACCAAATCGTTAGCATGACACAAACTTGGAGAAACGTTGCAGAAAACCTAATGAAAAAGAGAGAACAGCTCTTACAGAGAGAAGCATCGGAAGCTGCCTCGTCCCAGCTGAAAGGCTCTACGGTGGATTTACCAAATGCGTCTGTAACTCCACAAGCTTTAAAAACCAAGGGGTACGGTAAATTGGAGACTCAGGATTACCGTTCGATGAATCCGAACTTACAAAGAAACATATCTCAAAACTATGACAAGCAATTCAAGATGCCCAATATCCCTAGACAGAATTCTGTGCCACCTGAGGCGATACATCCTGTGTACGCTCACCCTGGGTGGATCCCACTTGTAACAGACAATGCTGGTAACCATATTGGTGTTGATTTATCGCCAGGTCCCTCCGGTAAGTATGCACAAGTTATCCTTTTTGGTAGAGATTTCGATACAAAATTTGTTGTCGCTGACAACTGGGGCGATTTCCTATTAAGCTTTGCAAATGATTTGGAAAAGGGTAACTGGTATCTGGTGGACGAAGAGAACGACTATTTTGGTGGTGAAGGTGAGTTGGTATTCAGAGACAAGGAAAGCAAAGGTCCAGTTATGGATTATTTGGATGTATTAAAGAGAAGAAGCTGGTTGAAATGGCAAGCTAAACTAGCTAAAGAGCAGAAGCAGGATGCGAACAAAAGCGTAGACAAACAGGAAAGAAACACGCCGCACTTGAAAAGCTCGCCATCCCCTGTTGCCCATGAAACTACTCTGATCGAGGTGGAAACTTCAAAGAAGGATAACCCTGGGCCTGTGAAGGAGGATGAGGAAACAGAAGCTGAAGAACCTAAGAGCGAGGAAACAGCTGATGCTGCAGGAACCTTAAACGAGGACACCCAAGAGAACCCTGAAACAGAACTAGAGGATGACAGTGCTAAAAAGTTTGCGGCCTCTGAAGACTTAGCGCAAGTCCAGTCCGAAGAAGAAAGTAAACCGCAAGGGGTGAAAAACTCTAAGGATGACGAGAAAGCTGAGGAATCTGCTAGCGTCGATAAATTAAAGGACGAGTTCGAAAATATTGCTTTGTAAGCACACTCATCACTTTTTTTTCTTTGTGAAAATTCAGTTTTTATGTTTTATGTATCGTTTGTACTACTAAGAGACAACAATTTTGTTTTTTTTTTGTTCATCTTACTTATCTTTAAATACATTTATCATCTACCAGATAATTCTCTGAGGGTTTGGTTCAGTATCCCATCGAAAGGAATATCTTGTTAGTACAGCCAGTGTAACAACATTGATCGCCATAAACCAAAGAAGCTCTAAAAACAATCTTTTTGTTGAACTAGTAGTGCCATCCTTAAGAAGTGGTTCATTAGTGACTGTGATAAATAGCCGCCAGAATAAAAAGGGTAAGATATAATAACGGGGCTCGAATAAAGGCGATGGTGAAATTGTCATGATGGTGCATAAAATCAAAGTTGTCCATGAGATGTGTGTTAGTTGTACAGGTAGCTCCACTGGATCTTTAATCTCTATTGGTAAAATGGGATGGAAGTACATTATGCTAGGTTTTATGACCTCCAAGTAGGTATATGTAGCAAAGTGATATACCGATGGCATTATCAGGTATTTGAACCATTTGTTTCTCCCAAAGATTTTTTTGAACAGGTAGAAGGTGTAATGACGATTGTCTGCTAGCAAAAAAGGATGAATCACAGTAAAATACCTAATAATCAAGATAATCCCTAATAGTTCAAACACAGTTTGGATTGGTTTCCATGAAATCCTCCGTAAATAATTCTCGATAAAACCCTTAGAAATCCAAATTGGGAAACTGAACATGACAATGAATGCAAACCCGTAAAAAATCTGAACCAAATGTAGCCCTGCAACATGATTTTCCTTGTCACCCAGAGTGATCGATCTGTTGTAGATAACAAAGCCCAAAAACAACACGAAATTTATCACATATGGTAAAGCTAAACTCTTGAAATGTTCCAAGATATGTATGATGAACTTCAGGTAATTGTTAAAATGAACGTTATTAAAATCTTTATTGATCAAAGCTCTTCTCTCGACTACAACAACCATGACAAACAGATTCCAAACAATGTTCGTCTGTCTAAAAAAACAGCTAATCAAACCACACAAGGCACTCAACCAAATGCTTGCGGTTTCACCAAACGGCAATGTGATGGCCAAAGTTAAAGATTCGACGATAAAAATTGTGGACCAAACGTCAGTATAGTACAGGTAGTAGTAAGTGGTCATCAATGGGAAGCACATTAAGGTGACAGGCCAGAATCCGATAGCATTGAACAGGAATAAGGGCCTCAACACAACCCACGGCCAAACGATTATACCTCCTACCAAGTTTACTAGCCTTAAGACCGTCAGCGTACTCCAAGAGGTGATGAACCTTGTAATATGGTAATTTAACCAGCCTAATAGATACAGTCCCGGTGGAGTAGTAATCTTGGGATCCCATTCCGTCCATGCGCCTCTGATATAGTTGATGGTTTGATTCACATGAAATCTTTCGTCAATGAATTGGTAGGGCATTGTGGCTGTGGCCACCTTGTAAAAAGTGAAAACAAAATATATCAGCAGCAGTGGAAAGCCTACCAGATTCACTAGGAATCCAGTTTCAACTTCTTTTTGGATGTCTCTCGCTAAGAGTTGATCATCAATGGAAGCTTCCGTTTTGCTTTGATCTTCGGTGAATGACATTGTAAGGTTTTTAATAGCTCACAAGAAAAGATAACCCAGAGAAAAAAGGGTACACTGATGCACAGAAAAGTGAAGTTTGCAGTTTTCCAATTGACTGTTTGAGACTTTTCTTGCTGTTTGTTCTCCAGAAGAAACTTGTTTCGGTAAGAGCGTTCCTCAACATTGAAAAAATTCAGAAGTTACAAAAGTTTTGGTTGAAAACACATAGTCAAAGACCGTACTGACAGAGGAGAGAAGCTTTCAAACCATCCACTATAGGCTGAAAAGTCAAATATGTTGCTACGACATTGCCTTGTGTTAATATGCTTTATTATGGGAGCCCAAGCATTGGATAACTGGCCGTATTTGTCGTCTCAGATAAGCGTTGGGATACGGTCCCAAAGAGACATAATGACTAATGTAAGCATAGACCAGCTACCCACAGTTGGGGTAGAACTGAACAAAGTTTTATCTGGTAAGGGTGGTAACGAAACAGAGTTTTTGCAACAGATAAGAACTTTGTTGTCAGTCGGTGTGCAGACTTTTGTGATTGATTTGGAGCCCAACAATGCAACCGAATGGGTAGTAACCAACACAAGTGTCAAATTCACATCCTTTCTCTCAGTTTTGAAAGACTATGCTTCTACAAGTAACAACAACTTATCAGCAAATATGCTAGTTCTGCTGCTCAGGTTCTCCAAGTCAAAGCGGAACGGTGGAGCATTGACAGAGATACTGTCACAAGCGAACTTTACCTCGGATTTGTACAACAACGTTGGTTCGGGATTTATTTATTCTCCAGACGATTTAAAAAATGATAGGCAGTCAAATGTCACATGGACTATCAACGGTAAATCTAACACAGGCGGCTGGCCCACCTTAGATCATTTCCTATATCAAGTACGAAAAAGGTTGATTGTAGCCACAATTGACAATTTACTTAATGAAAGTATCAATACTTTGATTTTCAACTCTTCTATTTTGAACTACCAGACTGACAATACTACAGCTGATTGTCCAATAACGTCAAACGATCGATTAACTACCATCTCCCTAGAATCGTGGAGATTTTTGGAGTCGGACTACACACCACAGAACATCAAAGAGTTTATCAAGTGTGGCTACTCCCCAATCATATCTAACCGATATGACTCCGGTAACATATCGGAAATAATGCATTTGTTAGACTCTGCCTTGCTTTGGTCCTGGAACTCTAACCAACCTCTGCATGAGACCATGAGGGGTAGTAGCAGCACGAGTTTATCTGCGTATAACTGTGCTGTTTTGCATTATACTTCTTCAAACTCTTCCAGCAACTGGGAAGTCGCAAATTGTTATGACAAGAAGCCTGTGCTTTGTAGGTACATGGATAGAGCATTTGTGTGGACAAAAACCGATGACGAGCAAGACTACTTTTCCATTGGTACTGATGGTACGTGCCCAGATGGTTATCAATTTACCCTTCCGAGGATTCCCTTTCAACTTCAATCGGTGGAAAATTACTTGAAAAGTATAGACTCACCAGATATTGATATGTGGATAGATTTGAATTCGATTTCTGTTAGCGATTGCTGGGTTAGTGGTGGTCCCTATGCCTCATGTCCGTATCAAAAAGTGGTTTCCAGGAGAAGTTTTGCGAAAATGATATCTCCTGTAAGTGTATTTTCGTTTGCGTTGCTCGTTATGGTCATTTATTTGAACTGGCTGAAGACACCAATCCAGGACAATAGAAAGGGCTGGAAGAAAGTAGTCAATTCATACTCCAAATCAGAATTCGAAGGCGTTCCATCCTGAAAATAAAAATAGGGACTTCTACCGAGCATCTCTGTGTAACATTATATCTTATTTACCTATAAGAAGGTTTTCGAGCTGGATTGGCATACCTTAGTACCTTTCTGGTTAATCTTCTTCTTTTAAACAGGTCATCTAACAAAAACTCATCTTTGATTTCTAAGTTTAGACCTCTTTCGGACGACCATTTAGTAACATCGTAATCAATTTCCCAGGACAAGTTTTGATCGAAAAACCAGGTTGGAGGTGGGGCCACAGCCTCCAGAGTGTCAACACCTATAGGTGGCCGTTGTGATTTCCTTGAGCTGTCAAAGGGATCAAAAACTTGCGATGAAATTTTGTAAAAATCCCAAACTCTAGGCGTTATGCCTTGCTTGTATATTTCAAAAACTTCAACGTAATTGACCTCGGGAGCTTCATCCAAGATGATATCGTAGCGCTCAGTCTTCTCTAAAACTTCTTTGCCTTTCTTAATTTGCTCTGCCTTAATCAACTTCGTTATTTTGGGCCTGACTTTGGGATGAATTGCAATCATCGCTGTCCATGCTCCTAGACTTGTTACTAAGCTCCAGTTAATAAACGACGTTATCATCCATAAGACTGACAACAATACCAAGCCCGTCAAGAAAAGTGCTGTGGAATGGTGTTCGTCTTTGAAACCTGCTGTTCCATAAACAAACTTCTCCAATTTGTCGGACAGCATTACCATCACCGACATCGAATTCTGTAGATCACGCAAGTTTATAATAAACTCCATACTCTGTTTGATGTTATGAGCCTTGTTTACGTCATCGAGATCGAGTTCAGTGGTAGTATTTATTTCTCGTAATCGATCATTTCCATGCCAGGTATTGCTTTTGCCACCACTTGCAACAGAATCTAGTAGGGATTTTCCGTAAGTTTTTTTTATTAGAACTCTGGACCTTCTTAGAGGATGTCTTTGGAGGTAGCCAGGTACCATCAGACCGTATAGAATGTATAGCAATGGTATTATGAGTAGAAGCATTGGGTTGAAACAAATAAATGTAAAAAAAATTAGCATTGTAACAGTTCCAGAAGGATTCCTCCAGGTGAGTAGCCTTATTATCGAGTCTTGGAATTCGAAGACGCTACCTAATTTCGTTGTCAAAATACGCATATTTCTACCCAAAACCGTTGCGGATAAAGTTTGTCTCTTCCTTCTGTAAGGGTCATTAACTCGCTGAGTAAATTGCTCCCTCTCTGGCAAGTCATCGGGTAACAACTTAGATATCATCTTATCCAAAAGAATATCGACAAAATGGTCTTGGCTTTCCTTCGCTACTACAGAGCTACGGATGCTACTCCTATTGCCAGTTTTCTCATCTTCTTCAGAAACAACGCTATTCTCATATTCTTGTCTGAAATTCTCGTCCTTCCAAAAACTGTCTAAGCTCTGTGTCTCTTGATTTGACATATATTGTTCAAAATCCTCTTCAATGGATCTTCTATCGACTTCTTTAGAAGCTCTCAACCTTTCGCATGTCGCATCGAACAAAGATGTTGCCACACCGTGAATTAATTCTCTATTTGAAATTGATGATGATGAGATACTTTTTGTCTCCGCATTCGTACCCGCCAATAAAGAATCTAGTACTTTCTCATACTTCTTTGTTAAATAGCTGCCCATCAGAGACTTTGCTTTAGCAGCATCCACATTTGTAGTATCCATCTTATTATGTCTTTACCCCCTTCTCTTTAATATTTGGAAGAGTTCTTTAAAACTTGACGCTTTCTGGCGGTTTCTTTAAAGGAGGACATATATTCAGTGGGAACCCTTAATGGCATGGATTAATATTTACCGTTAATTATGATGACCATGACTATCTGCATTATAATGGGAGATGAGCTTATATTTCTATAGTTTTAAACAAAAAAAATGGTAAAAAAAAATATATGGTGTGAGCTACTTTGGTTTTAATTATTAAATATATCTTAGACCTATCTGATCACATCTCCACTTTTTTCTATGCCTTCACAGTATTCTATTAAATCACTGCCGTAAACCCCATTCTCTTGAGCTTCTGAGATAACGCAATCTTTGACATTCCATAACTCGTAAAAACGAACAGTTTCATCGTTAGTGGCAACACATATAGAACCAAAATCGGGTGAGGGAACAGCACTTAGTACACGTAAAGTCGTAGTGGCGTGCACATGTACTAAAGGTTCCACAGTAGGATAGGAATACACAGTAACAAGGATTGGGTTATCGACATCGCCAAACCCAAATGTAGACACAATCTGTTTTTTCCTAGTTGACCATATCAATGAGGTTATCTGACCAGGAGTTTTGACCTGATCCAACAAGGTTCCAGACTGTGTGTGCCAAAATCTGATGGTTCTGTCTTTGCTACCGCCACCTGTGGCGAGCAACGATTTGGACCAAGGACAAAATGCGACGGCTTTTACAGCAGCATTGTGTGGTAATATGAACTGAACTATTGGAGATTCTATGTCTTTAATGTCCCAGATTGTGCAGGCATTATCATTGCCTCCGACTGCAAGTTGATTGGTGTCCTCGTTCAACGATAATCCTATTGTTGTTGTTGATGTTAGTATTAAATGGTTTTTTTTGGGTTTTTTTTCTTTCCCTCCTTTGAAGTTTCTTAAGAAAAAAAAAAAAAAAAAAAAAAAAGGTATTTCTTCAATTCTATGTACCACAAACTTGCTGACTATGGCATTTGAAACGCACTGTAAGCTCCATTTTGTATTCCACTATCGGGCTGGCCTCTTCGATTTCCGACGCCTGAAAAACATCCTCTTCGACCAATCTAATTTCTTGATTTATATCACAGCTGTCCATGGGTTCAGTTCGTATTATTGTTTCAATTTGAGATACATCACATAACTCGAGACCGTCTTCATCATTTGACGGTGGTTCGGTAATCTCAACTTCATTTTTCGTAATTTCAAAACAACGTACATCTCCGCTTTCATCCCCAGCCATAAATCTATTTCTGGGGTCCTTTGTAAACCAAGCTACACAGCAAACACCTTTTCCAAGAGGCGGTAACTCGGTTAAAGGTTTGCGACTGCCATCCTCCAATTGTTCTGGGTTTTCACTTTGATCAAATAGCAAGAGCCTACCTTGTTTGGTGCCAATAATCAAAAAGTCCTCTCTAGCTGAAAATGACACACATGTTACAAAATCGTTCCAATTGTGTAAATAGTTTGATTGTAAAACTGTGATCGCGCCGTTAGTGTCTGACCAGAGATAGACGGCACTCCCCAATCCAACAGCAATATTCCCCGTTGCGTTGGACCACGAAATCAAATTCGAGTAAAAATCGTTTCTTAGCGAGGGCGCATCTAGAACCCTGTATGGAATATGGGACTTAACCCTTTTAGCTGGCCGCCCATTCGTTTTGATAAAGCTTTTACTCTTCAAGCTGTTAGAAAAAGCATGTGACGCCAAATAGATTACAGCCTGCCTTGGAGGCAAGGTTGAGAGTAAAGGGTCCATGCGAATATGATTGGCGGATGTTTGAAGCGATGTAAAGGAAACGTCACGGGACGTTGAATTGTGGCTGGATCTCGATTCCGGATGGGGTGAAAACTGGAATACCCTATCCGGTGAGTGGAATCCTAACGCCTCAGCAATATATTCTTTATGCCTCAGGTAATGTAGCGCTGGCTTTGTCTTTAAACTATCAGTTCCAGTTGGTGGAGCACTAACAGAACTGCTCAAAGAATTGCCAATTGAACTGTAATATCCGGTGCCCCTCAAATCTGTAAAAAAACCTGGTGATGATAAATGGGTTGGTGAAGGTGATCTATGGAGTAACTCAGGGATGCTGATATCGAAATTTTTCAAGGTTGGGGAGGCCCGGTATGCCTTTTGAGAGGTACTATTTGGGATAAATCGATCTGTTATTCCATGGTTATTACCACTATTACACCTGACGCCACCACCGTGCGGAGTGCTAAAACACGAAGAGCTCCAAGAACTATTATTGATGTTTGCTCGGCTGTTAGCCATGTGTAGATTCTTCCCTCCTGGGATTCCAACTAATTGTCTTCTTTTTTTATCTCTTTCCATAGTGTTATAACTTTGTTGCTATGCTGCCGAGAGTTAGTGGTTTGCAGATGGTGAAGTTTGTAGCCGCGCTCGTGTAGAATATCAACAAATTGTGAAAATTCAAAAGGTTAATTAGCTAGATGGTTCAATAGCTTTTACTGGGTCTCGGAACCACTATATTAGCTATAGGTAGTATTGTTTTTGTAAATATTGCCCTTTTAAGGTAATTATGACGTTCTGTAGTAGCGAATGTTTCTAACTAGCAAAATAGAAGTATTACAAGCAACCTGTCGAAAGAGGTTAGATTGTGCCAACACTTTTAAATTATTCTACTCTACCATACAGTTGTGGTTATGAAACATTTACGCTAAAGTTCAATGCAATGAAACTCTGTCTGTGGCATCACGACGCAAGTGTCAATAAACGTCTATAGAAGTCAATCGACAATCCAAGATTTGAAAGAAAAGGGGGAAAGAAATGACCGAAAGATCCTTTAGCCTATATGAGTGCTTCCTGATATTATCATCTCTCATCCCCGATTGCTCGTTTTATGTATGATATATTATTTTTTTAATCAACGCTAAAAATCTGGATAACAGGTGAAACCAATAAAAAAAGTAACGGCTAGATTGCTGCTCGATTATACAACATAACAGATGTAATTTTGAGTGATATTTCACAGTATTCTAAGTAATATTGTGTGAACGTCACAACCAACATTTTACTTCAATCGTTATAGTTCGCGTATTTAGTCGTGTGTCTGCGTAAATCGAACTCGATGAGCGACAGTCACGTGATAAGCCGTGGCTCGTATCCTGTGGCAAGGGAGAAAGGCTAAATGTGTCGCGATGAAAGTAAAAGTATTGCTAAACGTACCTGGAGTGAGAAAGTTCCTAGCGTGTTCTCCACATGAATACTCGTAACCCTATAGTGGAATCACCAACTGTTAGGCCAGACAGATTTCTGAGCGTCAACTTTAATCAAGATCACACATGCTTCAGTTGTTCGACAGAGGACGGGTTTCAAGTTTACAATACTGATCCCCTAGATTGTAAGGTTGTTAAAAAGTTTAACAACCTAAATCAGTCAGGTGTCGCATATACAAAAATGCTTTACCGCACAAACTATATTGCTCTAATTGGTGGTGGTAGACGGCCTCGTTACCCCCCAAACAAACTGATCATTTGGGATGATTTGCAACAACGTGAGTCTATCACGTTGAGTTTCATGTCTCCCGTTCATGAGGTTTTTCTGTCAAGAGTGCATATAATTGTTGTCCTAGAGAATGCAATTGAAGTGTATCAGTTTGGATCTAATCCTCACAAGATCGTCTCATCCTTAGATACTGTTCGAAACGCAGTCGTGGATTTTGTTGTTTGCGCACGTAAATTGAGAAGATCTTCATCAGAGCAACACTCAAACGGGTTGTCACCGGCTGTCACTACAGGAATATTGGCATTTCCCTCTGTGAAAAGCCCTGGACAAGTCCAGATTGCCGACTTATCCCAATTAAAAGTTAAAGACGATGATAATGAACCTCAACTACCCACGTCGATTATCAAGGCACACAAGTCTCCCATAAGGCTAATCGGTTTAAATCCTCAGGGAACAAAAGTTGCAACGTGCTCTATCCAGGGGACAATGATCCGTATTTTCAGTACACATACGGGGTCTTTGATCAAAGAGTTTAGAAGGGGCCTTGACCGTGCAGATATTTATGAGATATCGTGGAGTAGATCTGGTAAAAAACTAGCCTGTGTCAGTGATAAACAGACGCTACATGTTTTTCAAATTGAAGATGAGGAAGACAACAGAGACGCCAACAAGACACATATGTTTAAAGATTACGTTCCGTTAATCTGGAAACCAAAGTACTTGGATTCAACCTGGTCCATGTGCTCCAAACACTTGAAATCGCCTCTGAGGCACGAAAACGATGTAGACACTCAGTTGCACCGAGACCGTTGTAAAATCGGATGGTGTGGTGGAGACGACGGCGAAGAAGATTGTTTAGTTTTGGTGTGGAAACAGAGTGGCATTTGGGAAAAATATGTGATATTAGAAAAGGAGGATAGCCCTGGAACTTACTCTGTTAATGAAACCTTGCGTCAAAGTGGACAACAAAGGGCCAAGAAACAGTGGGAGCTTGTCAGGGAAAGCTGGAGACAGCTGTAAGAAAGATGGCAAAAAACGAATAAGGCTTAAAGAGCTAGTGACTATTTCTTCTATGTACAAGTTGTTTAAATAAACCTTACATGTCAAAGCTCCTCAACCAGTAATTTACAAGTATGTTCGTCGTTGAAGTAAGCGCCGTGAAAGTTCCTCCTGAACCTTGCAGAATCCCTTTCAGAGTGGAATGCCACGTAATGCAGAGTCTTTCCTGTTTCAGGGTCCCAGTAAATTTTAAAACAATGGCTGATATCATAGAACCAATACTTTTCGCAAATGTCATACGGTTTCAAATCCAAAGGAAAGTTCCATACGAGTAACGATTTCTGCTCTATAGGTCTGATCTTTTGTTGCAATTCTAATATACCTTCATTATCGATCGTACCAACAGTATCCTTGGGCGTTTTTATGGTTTCGAAATACTGCTCCCGCGATTCGAATGCAGCCGACAGGTTGGTACAGTATCTTTTATAGACGTTCTGCGGGTATTGATGGTCACTGCGAGTGAACCTGACTCTGTTGCCATTGATACGGCCAAAAGAAGCGTATCTCTCATATTCTTTCAGAAATTTACTATTGGGGAATACCAGTTCGTATTTATCTTTGAATTGAAAGTATCTCGGATCTCGTACCTTGATGAGCTCGAAAGAAACCAGAGACGGCTGTTCACTGGTCGAAAAAATTGTTTGGGGTAAAGCCGCAACAAAATCTGCCTTCGTTAGCATAGGGTTATAAGAGTTATATTTTAGTATCCTGGCTCTCAACTTTATCGGAGAGGCTTCCTGGTCATCTTCTGCAACATAGAGATCACGGTTGGATGCCCTACTTGCCGAAGAAGACGGATAAGTGCCAACGATATTTCCTGTGCTTTTCAGATGGCCAAACACATCCTTCAGAACCTTTTTAGAGCTCATATCGAACTTTTAACCCGGGATTTCTTTGGATCTTGAAAGCTTTTATGTATCCAAATATTCACCTCTTTCATCTAAAAAGAATAAATCCTATACGGTAATCATGTTGAAGAAATATATATATATATGTTACCCGGACACACAAACCGCGCCCATACACAACCAACTTGTAGTATAAAAAAAACCTGATTGGAAAGTTTTCATCTTTCATTCATAACTTTCACTCCTTTTTTGAAAAGAGTAAGCCGCCCTCTCCTTCTTAGCAGGAGATCGATATCAGAAAGACGGCAGTTCTATAACTGTCGCCAATCTATATCGAACATGGTTCTTGCCTTTTACCAGAACCATCCGGGTATCGTCTTTTCATACAATGTGGGATGAGGGAAGATCGTGCTTCGTATTTTTTGGAACTTTTTTATTTATCTCATATCGAGGTAACTCAGTACATGAAACCAGTGAGTTCATTGGATGGATTGAGTTATTTGGATGTAGACGATAGCTTTTTTTTTCTTTTTTCTTTTTAGGTAAAAATCTTTTTTTTTTTTCTATCTACGTTAGCCTATTTTGTTATATAGGCCAGCACAAAGATATCCATATACCAGATTATGGCTTGCGATTTTTGTTGACAAGGAAGTACTGCTGTCTTGGACACCTTTAGAATGGAACCTACGTTACCCGATAGTGTGCTGTCAGCCTCGTAAGCTTTTATAAGCCAGACTTTGATGTGAGAGTGCAAATGCATACGCCAACTACACCGGCTAGTTGCGTTTAGCCTAAGCTGCATCAAATTTTACGACCTCGTATTTCAATTCCGGACGGTATGTAACTTACTCACTATCACCACCGTTACTATCGGGCAATTTTTTTCACGCTCCTTTCTTTTTCCTTGTTTGGGTTTGAGCGACGAAAATCTCGAGGTTTTCGTGTTTTGTTGCCCAGATCACATCAAGAGTATCCAGATACCAGGACTGAAAGCACGTATCTGGGTAACCATTTTATATCAGCTGGCCAAAAAGACAAGGAAGATTGCGAAATGTTTACCATTCCAGTATCAACGGATGGTTATTACTCCACAACCAGTGTTGTTGTGCGTGCCACGGGAGGTCATCCAGCGTTATTCGCGAGGGAAGAGACTACCAAAACTTCAGACGGGTCTGAAAGCTCAAGCAAAAGCACTACAAGTAAGAGTTCCACTTCATCAAAATGTAAAGGCGATTCCAATTGTCAGAAACCCACGGACTCTACTAGTTCTACGGCGGTTGCAATTGCAGTTGTGGTTCCTGTAGTGGTTGTCTTCATTGTGCTTGGTATTATTTTATGGAGAGTTTGGAGAAGGAACAAGAAGGAATCCTTAGAAGACGACGATCCAGATTTTGATGGCGACGGTGAATATCTACCCGAATATGCTATGTTTAACAACCAATTCGAAATGAAAGACGCGAGTGCTAACCCGAATGGCACCATTACTTCAAGCAGTGGGAACGGCTATGAAGACGAGACAAAGCCACCTACGAATCCATTTGCTAATCAGAATCGTGTGTTAAGTAACTCACCGAGTTTACATGGCTTAAGTGCCACCCCCGTAGACCCATTCCAGCTTCCAGCTTCCAACGATACTATGACTTTAAGAAATTTTGCCAAAAACGTACAGGCAAGCGATTTTGACGGATACCGCTTAGCTTCTCACAGTGCCAGTCAACTGTCTATCTCTAGGCCAGACAGTGTTCTTCAGCAACCCTACTTTTCAGAACATAGAACCATCTCCATGGCTAGTAGTCAACCATTTTCTGGTGATAGCTTTCGTACTCAGCAACGTATCAGCGATGACAACAGACGTTCAGATGACGAACCCCAACTACGTTACGAAAACCATACCGACAGCATCAACGAGGGTGCGGATGGAGACGCGGGTAAAGAAGATAGCTTTGAATTTGAAACTAGTCCTGTCAAGAGTACAAGGGGTGAAGTCACACAGGGTTATGTTGAACCACATAGTGGAATTGATGTGGAGAAAAGCTTTGACGATCGGAATTCCTTTGACGTTACCAACGAGGGCTCTAGGTTAGAACAGCAGACCATCTCTACACCAAAGGACCGCGTCAATTTCGACTCCGGTGACGGTAATGACGAATACCTATTAAACCTATCGCCAAAGGAGGAAGAGGACATCAAGAGAATCAAAAGTATCTACCAAGTTTACTTGGACAGGAACGGCACCGTGAAGACTGTGAATAACATTGGTGATCAAGAGCATGCTCTCGTGAACCAGGAAGGATTTGCACCAACCGAATCTTTGCCTTCTCACGCAGCCGACCAAATAGGCTACGCTAAACAAGAAGTGGAAGAGCAAGTTCATCCACAACAGTTTCAAGAGGAACAACACGACCAAGTTCAAGCAGAGTTCACTCCAACGCCACAAGACAAAGAGTCGGAACTTGTTCAAGGAAGCGTTGCTGGATCTGTTTATACCGACGCTGTGGATGATACTGAAGAGGACATTAGACCAGTCCATATCCAAGTACCAGCCAGCAACTTGGAACAACATGGCAAACACCGTGCCGCCTCTTCGATTTATTCTGAGATACCCCAGTATCCGCAAGAAATGATGTACCAGCAGCAGCAACAGTATCCACATCAGCAACTTCACCAGCAGCAATACCCATTATCTCCTTCTCCTCCTCAACAACAACAGCAATTCTACTACCAACAACAGTACGCGCCACAACAGTTCTACCACCCACAATCACTTGAAAACATCGAAGAGCTACCAACCCCTACTAGCCTTCAATTTTCTGCCTCTTCACATTCGTTGACCTCGTTCAAAAAGCCCAGCAAACAACCCCGTTCGCCAACCACAGCAATGGGCAATGGCAACACTCCTTTTAACCCAATCGACCATCCTCATATGTTCTACAACCAAAACACATTCACCGATGATCAACAGTCTACTGTGTCCCAACAAACTGTCACCGGACAGGTATTACCCCACCATTTAAGACAGAGTATTGTGATGACCAACCCAAGTGAATTGAGCCAAACCACTCTTTACAAACCCGCTGGCTCGTTTAGAAACATAAGCGCTGCGAACTCCAGAAACAACAGTATGAACTCCGGATACAACACTTATCAGCAGCATCTGGTACAGCAGCGGGTAAGTGGCATATTAGACGAACATGACACCTTACAACCTCCAAGTGTCGGTGGCATCCTACCTCACAGCGGGTCGCAAGAGGATTTGAGGAAACAACTGGGTTCTTCACACAATTACAGCGTCAAATGACCGCAGTAACTTCTTGCTCATTTCTGTTTGTATTTTTCTTTTTCTCTTTTTATTGATTTTATTCACCATTGTTCTGATTTTTATGTTAAAAACTTATGGAGGCTATTGTACATTATACGTATATATATGAGAATTCCATGTTCACCTGCATCGCATGCCCTAAACAGGATTGACCGCTCAAGCGTAATCGAAGTCATCGATTTGGTTTCTGTATCTCAAAACGGTTTGTTTGATCTTAGAAGTGTCTACCCACGTGACGTAGTCTTCCATGTTTCTTGTCACCAGGTAGGCAGGATCGGTGATCAAATTAGGACCCACTCTAACGTGTCCTTGTTCAATGAATTTAACAGCATCTGCAATAGTCTCAGACATTTTTAGCCTATGCATTATCACCGGCAGTCTTCTTCTGCATACAGCACTCACGGTGATTTTATTTTCCAAATCGGAAATCTTAGATTTAGTCGACAGAATGCCCATGGCATACAGTTTTTCCAGCAACAGCTGTTCGTGTTTGATACGGAAAGGGTCTGATGGCGGTAGTAAGGATAGCTTATGAGCGAGACGACGAATGTCACCACAAATTTTGTTGTATTTGTGATAGTCCTCTCGGTTTTGGATGTGATACGTACGCATCACTTGGGTATCCCTGTGACCTTGGTCCTGTTTCCAGTCGAAGAAATCGACCTTCTTTAGAAGCTTCTTCTCATGAAATTTCAACTGTCTCACCATCGTAGTACTGTCTCGATTATTTGTGATAGATCAACGTTAGAAGCACAGTATCTCTATTAAAGATAAAAAAGGATGAATCTGGTGTAAGTCCCTTAACGATGAAGATGAGATGAGCTTGACAAAGTGGTTAAAAACGCTATCAAAAAAAAAAGAATAATAAAAAAATTTTTGTATTTTTCCTCTCTCGAAATTTTCGTTCAAACTGATACATAATCACGTGTTATTCACATGACCAAAGTAATGCTGTACGAAAACAAAAATTGGCAAAAAAATTTTAACGTTTTGTTAGTTTTCGGCCTCTTGGAACAATTCGAAAAAAAATAAGGAAAAAAAAATTTTTTCAAATCTGTGAGGAATTGAAGTTAGAAGGGAAAAAGTTGGTCTAATTTCTCGAACAACCCAAATATAATTCCTCACAGCAGATCGCTAGAAATGAATTCTACTTTCCAAGTGAGCAAAAGATTGTTCTCCTCTGCATCCACACTACGCTCTCATATCGGCTCACTGCCTGTATACATTACCCAGGAAACCAAGTTTTCCACGTCCAATCTGACACCATCCAGGGTAATCAGAAAGGGTAACAAGTCTTTGAAACTATCACAGACATTCACGGTTACGGGTCCCAAAGGTGAGCTCTCTATGGATGTTCCAGACTTTGTGAACGTGGAACACGACAGTAAGGGATCTAAGCTGACCGTCTCCGTTGTGGACAGCATGGACAAGACTCAAAAATCCATGTGGGGCACGGTAAGGAGCACCCTGAACAATAACATCATCGGTGTCAACGAGGGACATATGGCAATCCTGAAATTTGTTGGGACAGGTTACAGAGCTCAGTTGGAAGACAATGGCAAGTTTGTGAGTGTCAAGGTGGGAGCCTCTATTCTGCAGGGGCTGCCGGTTCCCGAGGGCATAACGGTTCAATCCCCCTCGCCAACATCGTTGATCGTCGAGGGCTGCAACAAGCAACAGGTATATCTGTTTGCGGCCAACCTGAGAAAATTCCACCCACCGGAACCCTACAAAGGTAAAGGTATCTACGTGGATGGCGAAACCATCAAAATCAAGGACAAAAAGATCAAATAGAAGGGCTTCACTACAATCACGGTATTCACGTGTATATATCCAAACAACTTGTACATACGAAAATCTATCACTGGTTTGCAGAGGTAACGGTGCATATTTGAGCTTCAGAGGAAGGTACGCAATGTCGGCAGCATCGGGTCGTACACAACGACTCCGAGGTCTCGTATTATGTAGTCCAGCCAAGGAGAATAGAAGGAATCTGGACTTTTTTGTGATAGAGAGAAACGTATTTTTTGTGTAGTAAATACGAATGCACCCTGCTGCTAGCCTTGACATTGATGCGGCTGGTCGCGATGTTCATCTGCAATCATGCAAAAAAAAAAAAAAAAAAAAAAGACCAATCATACAACACTTCGCGACCGCAGAATGTACGTAAGCTGCCAATGTGTCGGTTACGGCTCTTGGAAATGTTGCGGTTGCGCCGTTCCCCAGGTGCCGTTCGTGGATGTGGCAGCAAGGAATAATGTGACCTACGAGAAGCGAGCGCATGAGACTGCGAAGTCGTTATCTTTTCTTCGCACGAACACACGGCTACGCTTATGACAGGCTTGTTCTATCCCCAGTATTTTCCACATCTCCGGAACAGGAGCTCAATTCCGAAGTTGTCTTCTTTTCGGTACTTCTATTTGCCGTAAACTATTCTTTGTTTTTCAAGCAGTGCAATGAGCCTGGCAAAAAATTTCTTGGGTTCGTATTTTTATTCTTCTTGTCCTGTTGAAAGTATTGTTTTCGACGATGTTTGCACCATATGAACGTATTCCTCGAGCAAATTCTTGGCTTTTTCCCGTGTCTTCTAGTGCCTTTTCTTGGTATTATTTTTGACACATTCCCGTCTGCGCAATCGAGCCGGCGTACCTTTTTTTCTTTTTTTTTTTTTGGTTTCTTCTTTTTTTTTTGTCTCATATTGTGGAATGATAACCTTTCAAAACCTCTCCGTGAATCGACGTTTAGCCTGACTTGTTATCTCTGAACGCAAGCCACTCTTCCAAACGTCACCGGCTTTTTTTTCCCTTTTCATAATGCAGTAATGCGTTCCACACTACTGAAATTCCTCGAGACATGATTCAACTGGTTTCGTCTTTGACCCATCCATCTGTTTTTCGCACATATATATAAATGACCTTTTCAGACCGTTAACACCTCTAAATCAGTGTATCTCTCTCCTTCTATCTTTTCCTTCCGTAGATCCTATATCGGACTGGACCAATCATGAATGTTATAAAATCAATTTTATCTAAAGATGCTCCTGTCACGGAAAAGGAGCTGTCACACTCTGTAGATTACGAGGAACGCTTCATCTCTGATCCGAAAAATGACAAAATACCTTCTTCTTCTTCTCAAGACGTGTCTGCCGTCGAGTTGGGCCCACACAAGTCTGCCTTTTCTGCCACTAGGTCTGCGGAGTATGATCCTTTATCGGAAAAACTATCTGCTGCCGCCTTGGAAGACGAATATGCCGGTATCACTATCGAAGATGACTCTCCCTACCCAGAAGTCCGTGCTGCTGTTCCATCTACCGATGATCCTCTTCTACCACAAAATACCGTCCGTATGTGGACCTTGGGTCTGATCATGACCACCATCGGTTGTGCTTTGAATATGCTGTTCTCTTTGCATTCTCCATCCATCGTCTTGACGACGTTTGTCACTTCTATCTTGGCTTGGCCTCTCGGTAAAGCGTGGGAAAGGTTTATCCCAGATGTCAGAGTATTTGGTAAGTATGGTGGGCCATCTTTGAACCCTGGTCCATTCAACTTAAAGGAACACGCGTTGATCACTATTATGGGTAACGTTTCGTTTGGTGGTGGTAACGCTTACGCAACCGATATTTTGTTGGCTATGAATAACTTTTATCATAAAAACTTTGGCTGGGGTTTCAACTTATTGGCTATTTGGTCGACCCAATGTATTGGTTTTGCAATGGCTGGTTTGGCTAAGGACGTTTTGGTCACTCCGGCTTCCATGGTTTGGCCATCCAACCTGGTCACTTGTACTTTCTTGACCAACCTTCACGTGAACGAAAATCACAAAGCAAATGGCTGGACCATTTCTCGTTTGAAGTTTTTCTTCTTGATCTTTGTTATTGGTTTTGTTTACTACTGGTTCCCGGGTTTCATTTTCCAAGCCCTGTCGTATTTTGCCTGGGTCACTTGGATCAAACCAAACAACGTTATCGTTAACCAAGTCTTTGGTGCTTCGACCGGTTTGGGTATAATTCCGCTTACTTTCGACTGGAACCAAATCGCAGGTTATGTTGGCTCTCCTCTAATTCCACCTGCCGGTGTTATTTTCACCATCTTACTCTCTATGGTTTCGATATTTTGGGTTGTTGTTCCAGCTATCCACTACTCCAACGTTTGGTACGGTAAATACCTGCCAATTTCCGATTCTGGTTCTTACGACAGGTTCCAAGGCAGTTACAATGTTTCAAGGATTGTCGGCGATAATCTGACCTTTGACAAAGCCGCCTACAATAAATACTCACCATTGTACCTATCTGCTACCTTTGCCATATCTTATGGTATGTCCTTCGCCAGTACTACCGCTACCGTGGTCCACGCTGCACTGTTTCACGGTAAAGATATTTGGAATCAAGTTAGAAGGGTGAAAACTGAGGAAAAGGATGTCCACGCTAGATTAATGCAACAATACAAAGACACCCCACAGTGGTGGTATGCTATAGTCTTTGTAGTCTTCTTTGGTTTGTCTATTGCCACCATCAGAGGCTGGAACACTGAAATGCCCGTGTTTGCCTTGGTCATTGCTTTACTAATTGCTGCTTTCTTCTTGCTACCAATTGGTATCATTTATGCCTTAACAAATATCTCTGTCGGTCTAAATGTCATTACCGAATTTATTATCGGTTACATGCTTCCAGGTAAGCCAATTGCAATGATGTTCTTCAAAACTTTTGGCTACATCACCAATAACCAGGCCATCACATTTGCTCAAGATATGAAGCTAGGCCATTACATGAAAGTTGCTCCAAGAATCATGTTTTCTGCACAATTCGTCGCTACAATTTGGGGTTCTTTGGTCCAAATCTGTGTTTTGAAGTGGGCCCAAGGTAACATCAAAGACATTTGTGAACCTCATCAGAAATCTCACTTTACATGCCCTGGTTCCCGTGTCTTCTTTAACGCATCAGTTATTTGGGGTGTCATTGGCCCACAGAGAATGTTTTCCTCTGGTCAAATGTACAACAAAGTCATGTACTTTTTTCTATTAGGTGCGCTATTACCAATAGTTAACTGGTTAATTTTAAAGAAATGGCCAAACTCTTTAGTCAGACACTTGAACTGGCCTGTGTTTTTCTCTGGTACCGGTCTGATCCCACCAGCCACTCCATATAACTATGGTGCTTACTGTATGGTCGGGATCTTTTTTGGTTATTACGTCAAACAAAAGTGGTTCCACTGGTGGTCCAAGTACAACTACTCCTTATCTGCTGGCTTGGATATTTCCCTAGCTTGGTCCTCATTAATGATTTTCCTATGTTTGTCGTTAACCAATACCGATGCTCCATCATGGTGGGGTAATAACGTCATTAACACTTCGGATTATGAAGGTACTGCTATCCAAGTACAGTTGGAAGAAGACCAATCCTTTGGTTTGACCAAGTGGTGATCATTTTGACTGACACCCAACTGCCTTGATTTAATGTGTTTTTTTTTAATAATGTGTATATTTAGCTTATTTGACTATTAATAAAGATAATTGGTAAAAGCACTACCTATCTGTAAACCATACTATCTCAGACAATCCACTAAAAATACACCCAAGAGATGCTAAAGGACACTATCAATATCGAGACAACTCTTATGAGCATACTTCACTGGTCAGGTGACTAGAATACCTTTCCACACCTCATATCATTAATAACGTGTATTTTAGAAAATTTTTTTTTCTTCTTTTTTCAAGTGCATAATTTCATGATCAACAATATTTGTGATAGACGTTTTTCTCGATAATATCAGTGGAACGGATACTCCAAAGGCTGTATGAACTCTCTACTACTAAATTTGTTCAGAACTCAAGTAAGACACTCTTCGAGTAGAGCTTCATTGCTAGCTCCGAGTGTTGTGTCTACTATTCCGTCCAAGGCTCCAGTGATTAATCATTGTCCAGAACAAGCTCAAAAGAGGAGAAGGCTACCAGCCCGCTGTGGTGCCGTTGCCGTCAAGAAAGGCATGATGCCGTACTTTGATGAATCTACCGGAAACCGTGTTGCTGCTACTGTCCTGGAACTAAATAACGTTGAAGTGATATTACACAGAACCGTTAAGGATAACGGGTACTTTGCATGTCAAGTTGGTTACGGTAATAAGTCAGCTAATAAAGTGTCCAGACAGCTACTGGGCCATTTTGCTTCTAAATTGGTCAATCCAAAGGAGAAAGTTGTGGAATTCAGGGTCAAGAATGAATCAGGTCTATTACCACTGGGTACTTTAATAAAGCCATCCTTTTTCCAACCTGGCCAATTTGTTGATTTGAGATCCATCAGCAAGGGTAAAGGGTTCGCTGGTGTTATGAAACGTCACAATTTCAAGGGTTTGAAAGCCTCTCATGGTGTGTCCGTTTCTCATAGAAAAGGTGGTTCTTATGGTCAAAATCAAACGCCTGGTCGTGTGCTGCCCGGCAAAAAGATGCCTGGTCATCTTGGTGTCGAGCAAGTCACCATCCAAAACTCCCAGGTGTTAAAAGTTGATGACGAAAACGGAGTGATTATCGTCAAAGGGCCTGTGGCAGGTGCCAGTGGTTCTTTTGTCAAAGTACAAGATGCCATTAAGAAGCCACCAAAGTTAGAAGTTTAATGATAAGCCACATAGTGGGTATCTTTGTATAAAACAAAAGGAATACATAACGTGTACATAGCAAGCATCTAAAGATCTTAAACCTTTCCTCCTCCCAATATTGCGGCGTAATAAAGTCTCCACAATTTTTTCTCTTTTTTTTTCAGTTATTATACAAGGGTTAAACATCTACAAATAGGATAAAAGTAATAGAGTTGTCAATACATTCAATCGTCTAACTCGGAAGGTTTCAATAAACCACCCACCTTTGCAGCTCTCTCTTTTTCCATTCTTGTTTGTTCTTCTAATGCTTTCTCCTTGTCTTCGACAAACAAATAGTCAGTAGGGTCACCACCATACTCTTTGATTTGAACCAAAAAGTCTCTCAAAGTACCAGCAAATTTGGCGGAATCTTGGTACTGCTTCACCAATGCACTAATAAACCCTGTAATTTGCTCTTGACTCAAATGTGGGAATGCGTTACTCAACATGTTGGCTAGGTAGTTGGCCAAGTACAGCTGGTTTGAAGTGCCCTCTGGGGCTTCCCCTTGCTTGTAGATCGTTACTGTAATCTTATTATCTTCAACCAAAGAAATTAGTTTCATTAATAACAATGATTGTTTGGAGAAAGCTGACTTGTGATCGGAATCGGTCAGCACATAAAACGTTTCACTAATAAGTACAAAGTAGAAGTTTTCATAAAAATCGTTGGCAAATGGGGTTAGACCAGTTTTTTCGATATTTCTGACTAAGTCTAATGCAATTTGTAAACCATTAACTTCGACTTCTCTGTTATTGTGTTTGAAGGCCCAACAAATGGCGTCCATAAACAACTTAAAAGCAGGAGGCGGGAACTGCAGTATCGCAATAGGTGATCTGGAATTGATTTCTTTTAGCAACTTATAAAACTCCACACGGTGTTCAGGGTATTCCGTGAAATCTTTATTGATCATGTTCAGTGTACATTCGAACAGATTCTGTAAAATCCAGATGACCTGACTGACAATCATATGACCAGCTTTATGAACGAGTGTTGTCATACAGTTTAAGACCTCTGCATCTCTGGCGTCTGGAACATTGTGAAAGTAATCCTGTAAAACTGTATCCATCAATGGTTCTACTAAAACATTTACGACAACATCCAGATCCTTGGCTTGTGCGATGTAAATCTCAATCAACTTCAAAATTTCCTTTTTGATTGTCCTCAAACCACGGACTTTAGGGGTCTTGGTAGCGATCAAGCCATCCTTAGCGACTTGTGCAGAGATCATAGAAGAAACGGCTTTGTACAATTGCAACATATTGTAGTAAATGTGACCCAGTTGAGAGTAGAATTCAGCGCCCATCGATGAGCAAACAGCAACATTCGTCTTGATGATATTTGCAATAACCTTAACGGTTTCAGGGTCTAATAACAAGTCTGGGTTGGCAGAAGATTGTTCTACAATAACGTCCCAAGCCATATTGGGCAATTGCATCAACTCGCCCAACAATTTTTCCCTTTCGTTTTGATTTCTTTCATCGGAAATGATTATACCGCATGCCTTGTAAAAAGTGTGAACCTGTTGAGGTTGTAATTCAGAGGTTGTTTCCTGTATATCTCTGATAATTTTTTGAATGAATGGTTCTTCCTCCTCTGGCTGCTGGGCAACAAAATGGTGTTTACATTTTTGAACAATTTTGATAAACGTGTCACATGCCATATCTTGAACACCCTCATGGGTTTCATGCATAAATTCAAACAATTTTACAACAACCGTTCTCAAAAATCTCCAGTGAGCCTTCAAAAAACGAGGATACTGGCCCACAACATACATGATGTTAGAGGCGACAACGGCCTTGTTATCCTTGCCACGTTTTCTTTCGGTCAAGGCTAGCAAATCTTTGATGACAGTAACGACAAATCTTTTCTCGGTCTCTTCACTCATAGTACCAGAAATGGAACCGATAGCCCAGCACAAAGTGTTAATGTTATGCCAAGACCATTCAGATCCATCAAGCTGTCTTGAAAGCTTGTTGATCATAATTTCCTCGGTATCCACGACATCCAAGTGTGTCAAATAAACCAAGACTTCTCTTTCGGATTTGTACAATTGAATGGTATCAGATTCTTTGACAAACTCTCTGACGATTTCACCCTCATCATTTTCTACAATCAAAACTTCCTCGGGCCTAACCATGGATTCGATGATGACCCATCTTAACTGGGAGCAAATGTTGTCATAAATATGCTTCTTCAGGGGGAATCTTCTTAAAAATTCTGGATTTGGAGCACCGCCCGCAGATGAAACGGTATTCGAACCGATAGACAACTGTAACAATGGATTTAGTTCATTAACCGGAAGTTTTTGTACCTCCTGGAACAAATCAGCGACCAAATTATGCCAGTAGTCCAAAGTCGTTTTGAATAGTTCTCTTTCGTCGATCTTGGACAACTGGATTAAGTATTGATGAGCAGTTAGCAACAGTTCTCTTAACCTCTCATCGCTTTCCAATAGGGCTCGATGAAGAGATAGGTAGGTAGTCAAGAACATTGCAAAATCCTGCAAAAATGATTGATCCTTGCCACTGGCGGTGGCATAGGTGGCTCTCAAATCGGCAGTAACAGGGACCACGTTGCTTGCAATCTGTTGTAGTGTATTTTGGAAGAACATCACCGTTTGTTGGTTGATGTTGGTTTCGTTTTGAGGAAATTCCAAACTGGAGACTTCGGTTAAACATTTCAAAGTAACCGCTCTGGTATCCGGGGACATCAAAAATTTGGTACTTAGTAGTTCCAATAATTTGGTATCATAAATGTAACGGTATGGAATCCAATGCAAGTATCTCAACAAAGACTCAAGAGCCGAAACTATCAAGGATGTTGAAGAGCCTGAGTCCAAGACTCGGAAACATAACTTGAAGATTTGCTCAAATTCTTTGGACATTGATTTTTTCAAGTGTAGGGCTTTGGCCTGGGTCATCTGTTCGGCAGAAAAGTCAAAAATCTCTTCTGATAAAAGTTTCAGGATGACCATGTTGTTTTCACAAACGTTGATCGATGACTCAGAACTGCTAACCAGTTCCGGGATAAAATCTGGCCAGTTCTGGGGCCATTCTTGCTTTAAGATTTGGACTAAAGTCAAATCAGATTTATTGATCAAGTTCTTTTGAGTTTGGAAAACGTTATCGTCTTGACACAGGGTAATGATCATACCAACGATAAAATTTCTGATGCCAATACGATGTTCCTGAGGCAACATCTTCCATCTAGTGGTAATCAATTTGTCCAAAATGGATAGGCCAATAAATTTGGTTTGTGGGTTATCGGAGAATTGCAAAATTTTGTCAGCACGTTGCCATGCATCGGGATGGTCTTGAAATTTGGTTAAAATGTCCTGGGCTTGCTTTTGTTGGGCACCAGAGCCTTTATAAAATGTGACGACAATCTGGTCTAGAAGATTGATATCTAGGTCTTTGGTAAAGTCTAGTACGGCTTCCATCTTTGTCGTGAGTATATTTAGTTCTTCTTTTTTGATGAGAGCAAAAATGAAAGGCTAAGGAAACAGCTGATTTGAAAGAGAAAGGTTTTTAACGCAAAAATAATCCAAACTTAAAAATGAAGAGAGTTGCTTTTTCGAACTTTCTTAACTCTTTTTCTGTGTCAATTTGAACCGAAAGATCTATGGAAATTATCTGGAACAGTGCTAGGTTTTCCTTAATGCTAAGATTTCAGGAGAAAAATTTTGTGACCTTACAGTTTCCGTGGATGGTGATATATATATACATGAATTAAATACAAACGATAGAGTAATTAAAGCAACCCGTAAATACAAGGATGTGCGGACCCTCATTTTAGAATAAAGACCCCCTGAACCAAAGTACTCTGCTCGTATTTTAAGCGCCACAATCTTCAGAAAGAAAGTATTTTGCTAGCTGATTATTTCTGTAGGATCGATACCATATTAGTTTCTGACGTATTCAAAGAGAAGCGCAAGTGGTTTAGTGGTAAAATCCAACGTTGCCATCGTTGGGCCCCCGGTTCGATTCCGGGCTTGCGCACTTTCTTTTTGGATGGTTTCCCGAACTCTTCTCGTGTAATATGCTACGTTACCTTCACCCGGTTTTTCCATGTAGAAAAGAAAATCCGATGCGGAATATGGGGTCCACCGCCGGATGGAGGTCCTTGTATACCCTAGAATCGTCAATTGGCTGTCCCAGGAACAACCTTATACCTATCAGCCAGCCCGTATCACGCGTGAAACGTGATTCTTGATCGTGTAGTACGTTATCTGCGCGGTGCCTGCCCAGACTTTTATATTTCATGCTGGAAAAAAACTTGGCATTCCGTGTTCACCACTCCCGCGCGGGAAAGATCGAAAATTCTCACCAGTCGATGGCTTCTATTGCTGATGTGGAACTGCAGTGGTAAACGAAGCTCGATAGCATCGGGCGGGTTTTGAGCTTATCGAATATCTGGATATTGCTAATGATAAAAACTATCAACTATTTATCTATAATCCTATCTTTAATAGGAAAAAAAGGTGAAAGTTCAGCGATAACATAACTAAGATTCATATATAAGTAACAATAGACTAAGCTGAATATAGAGGCTATACTTTCTTGTTCCTTGGACTGTATCGTTAGAGCTGGACTTTTTTTTTTTCCTTAACCAATAAAATGTCCGAACAGAAGAACGATTTGATAATTTCACCCATCGTCTCTCGAGATAAAGGTACCACTTCAGATTTACAAAATCTGCATAGTGTCCGTTCAGTACGTTCACGTACCGGTGCAGGTGAAGTTAATTACATCAATGCGGCAACAGCAAATGATGATAACCAGCTGCTGGCCGAGATTGGTTACAAACAAGAACTAAAACGTCAATTTTCTACTCTGCAGGTCTTTGGTATTGCGTTTTCCATCATGGGTTTACTTCCAAGTATTGCATCTGTGATGGCTGGTGGTCTTAGCGGAGGTCCTGTCACTCTGGTCTGGGGTTGGTTTATTGCTGGGTTTTTCATCTTACTGATTGGTTTGAGTATGGCTGAGAACGCAAGTGCTATTCCGACAGCAGGTGGTTTGTACTATTGGACTCACTACTATGCGCCTGAGGGATATAAAAATGTCATTTCATTTGTCATCGGTTGCTCCAACTCTTTGGCACTTGTATCGGGCGTCTGTTCCATTGACTACGGTTTAGCAGAAGAAATACTGGCAGCAGTTGTTATTTCCAAGGATGGGGATTTTGAGGTCACGAGCGGTAAAACGTATGGTGTGTTTGTTGCTGCCGTGTTTGCTATGATACTGTGTACCTGTTTGGCATCGTCGGCTATTTCCCGTCTACAAACCACTAGTATTGTTGCTAACTGTTTTATCATTATCCTATTGTTTATTGCCCTACCGATTGGTACTAAAAGAAACATGGGAGGCTTCAACGATGCTTCCTACATATTTGGCAAGTTTGAAAACTTTAGTGATTGGAACAATGGGTGGCAATTTTGTTTGCAAGGTTTTATGACCTGTGTTTGGACTATCGGTGCATTTGACTCTTGTGTTCATCAATCTGAAGAAGCTAAGGATGCCAAGAAAGCGGTTCCAATTGGTATCATTGGCTCCATCACCGTCTGTTGGATTCTAGGCTGGTTGATTTTGATTGTTCTTATGGCTTGTGTCGATCCTGACTTGGAAAAAGTGCTAGACAACCCTTACGGTTTCGTTCTTGCCCAAATTGTCTATGAAAGTTTGGGTAAATCCTGGGCAATCGCTTTCATGTCCTTAATCGCTGCATGCCAATTTTTAATGGGTGCTTCTATCCTGACAGCTGTCTCTAGACAAATTTGGGCCTTTGCTCGTGATGATGGTTTGCCACTGTCTAAATACATCAAAATGGTTAATGAAAGGCTATCTGTTCCCATCGTTGCCGTATGGGCCGGTGGTCTAGCCTCTGTCGTCCTAGGTTTGTTGTGTCTAATTGACAGCGCAGCCGCCAGTGCTCTGTTCAGTCTGGCAGTCGCCGGTAACTACTTGTCGTGGGGCACCCCAACTCTCTTGAGGTTAACGTTTGGGAGAGACATATTTAGACCCGGTCCATTTTACTTGGGTAAATTTTGGTCCCCAATTGTAAACTGGACTAGTGTACTTTTCCAGGCCTTTATTATCGTCGTGGTGATGTTCCCAGCTTCCCAACATGGTATTACTAAATCTACGATGAACTACGCATGTGTCATTGGTCCCGGTATCTGGATACTGGCGTGGGTTTATTACATGGTTTACAAGAAGAAGTATTATCACGGTCCGAAGTCCAATTTGACCGACGAAGAATACGTAGATGCTGTTGGGTCCATTGTTATTGACGAAATGCTGTCTAATAGTGGAAAGGGTGTTTGATTGCATGCGGTAATATACTTTTGACGAAATCTATAAAAAAAACATACTTTAATCCTATTATATATAATATTTTCTAGTTGAAAAATGGATTCTTGGGATCATCTGTTTCTCGGAGTTGTTCTGTATGAGCATCAGAGTCTTCTTCATCATGATCACTTTGGTCGCTTAACAGTGCTCTCCTATCTGGATCTCCCAAGGTTGTCTCCGTAATGCGAGGCGACCACATGAAATTGTTGACACCATAATTTACCACGGGTGTGCTTGGTACGTTGTCATCTGATAAAGCCACTAGTCTCGAAAATTCTTTTCCTTTTTCTTCTTCGGAATATTGCGGGATATCATCTAAAAATGGGTTCTGAACATGTTTGGTGTGTTTTCTTTTTTCTGACAGGTATTTCCACCTAGTAACTATCATTTCTAAAACGTCCACATTTCTTTGATTATCCAAAAATCTGTCAACTTTCCCAATAATGTACAAGTTGCGCACGTACTGGTCGATTCCCAAACACTCCCTTGGGTTGTATGTAGTATACAAAGGAATCTGCAACAGAATCTTGGAAAACTTTATTGCTCCATATTGAGAGTTCAGCATGTGAGCCTCTTGGATAAACCGTTTGTACTGCAGTCTCCTTTGAATGATCTTTGCGGGATGGATGGTGTGTAACTCTCTGTTAAGTCCAGGTAAATCAACTTCAACATCATAAGGGTCATCGGGATTAACCCTCATATAATTTTTTACCAAGTTTTTCACAGTTAACCTACCTTCCCATATTTTGAATGATAATGGCCCATCAAAAGAATGCATTAGTTTGGGAAGAAATGAAAACTCAATTTGGCCAACGCCATCAGAGTCAAATTTTTTCCATGCATTCCTGAACTTTCTAATTTCTTCCCTGTTTGTTACAGATTTTGTTCCTCCTCTGTGGTATACGTAACTGAAGTTTTCGATGATCAAAGAGATAAACATATTCAAAAAAATGTACATGGATAAAACGTTCCATGACATCAGAAGAGTATAAGCGTACGGTTTTGATCCACAGTCAGTATAAGAAGAGTCACTGCCATTATAGCAAAAAGGAGAGTGGACTGTTAAATCTGCCATAATATAGTTCCAACCCTCACCGAAGCTGCATCTGAATAGCACCAATAAAGCTTTTGTTACCGTTCTGAAATTTATATTCCCCGTAGTATTAGAACCCAACTTAGTCATGCCAAAGATCTGGTTCAATGCAATCGCGTAAACCAAAAACAATATGCCCCAGGTGTAAGTTAGAGATAAAATGGACGGTATGCTGGCTACTGCGGTTCCTATTAACTCTGTCAGAATATCATTTTGAGGGATTACAAATAAAAATATGATCAACTGGAAAAAGCTCTGTGCATTGGTAAAGCCAATAATATCTCTTTTAAAATAAACTTGGCCGATGTTAAGCGAAAATGACGTGACCACCACGACAATCCTGAAAATATCCCACCTCTTTGTAGCAAAAAGACGGATCCCTTTGCCATAAACATACATTATTTCTTGCAAAAAGAAAACAGAAGTTGAAATCATGAATAATACATTTTCGTAAGTTCTCATATTGTAAGATTCTTGGTAGGCTCTTAGAAGAAGAGTCAGGATGTGCAAGTATAACGTTAACTGTAGGAACAAAGCGTAGTAAAAATTTGTTTTCTCAACTGCCAACATGTAGCAGAAGCGTCTGAACCTGGACATTGATAGGACGTTGGGCGTTGGTTCTGGCTTTACCTGGGATAATAATTTTTGAACCTCGAGCCAAGATTTTTCTTCAATAGTATAAAATGCACTTCCGGTTGTTTTTGCATGATTGCTGACAATGAAAGAAATAAATAACGTTAAAATGAACACCATGCTAAGAAAGTTGAATAAGACGAGAAAAATTGCATTCTGAGGTGATGAAAATGTTTCGGCAGGGGTGCCTACGCCGGTGCTATTCATGAGGTTGGCCAATAGATCTGTCCAGCCTTCCAACGAAACTATTTCGTATAGTGACCTAAATGCACTGGAAAACGAATTCATGTGTAAGTAAGGTTCCTCATAGACTCTGGGCATTAGAATATCCCATTTGAAAACTGTATTACTAAATTCGTTGTAGCAGTTTTGTTTATCCCAAGCACCATCATTGCATACCCCTAAGCGACCATTGAATAGCTTCAAGCCCCAAACTGTAAACGGAAACAACAAACTTAGGGACACAACACATGCACCAAATATTTTGGTAAGGCCGTCAAAGATAACCAAGTTGAACGTATTTCTCGCTGTGTTGCTAACTGTCAAGCACCTCAATACTCTCAAGGCAGTTAGACCCCTAAAAATCCTCGACAAGTTGCCGTCATTTTTAAGCCAGGCAATAAAATTTGCCCACATCGATATTAGAACAATTGCATCGATACAATTCCAAGGGCTTCGCAAATAGGCATTGGGCGTATAAAATACACCGTCTGCTACAGTTTTTATAATGAACTCCAAGGTAAACAACGTAACAAACCCCGCTTCCCACCACACTGACCAATTCCACATTCCCATATTTTTTTCCATCCTGTAAAGTGGTGTGATATAACAGGAGAATACAATCATTATTAGCGTTGCAATGAACGTGAATGTGACAAATAAATCTCTTCTTAGATGAATAAAATAGTGGTTCTTGTAATAAGTGTTTGTATCATCCTCAATAAACGTTCTTCCGTCACTCCTTTTTCCAATACTGGGTGGAACCAGACTTTGGCAAAATTTGCGAAAAACATGGTTCGGTGGGAAAATGAAGTACGTATTGTTGTATGATGGATGCTGTCTCAAATATTCTAGTTTCTCGTCTTCGAATTCATTCAGTTGCAAAGCATACTTTTTTGCGGCATCGGATGAGGTATTTGTCTCTGAGACAATGACAGTTGGCTTTTTGTAGAATGGATTGTCAGAAAAGAACTTTAAAAGTGATAGTTTGCACAGAACTCTCTTTAAAGCATTTTCTAATAATGAATTGGTATCTTTGAACAGATCGTTCTCTTTATTGTTCTCTGTCAAT
The DNA here is from genome assembly GCA_000149225.2 of Lachancea kluyveri NRRL Y-12651. NCBI lineage: Eukaryota > Fungi > Ascomycota > Saccharomycetes > Saccharomycetales > Saccharomycetaceae > Lachancea > Lachancea kluyveri. Next base: position 1,300,821 of record CM000693.1, on the reverse strand, counting down.
TGGTCATAATTCTGTGCAATACTTAAAATAGCTGTACCACGGAACAAAAACTGCCTAAAATCTCTGGAGTCATCAGCGGTACGTTTGCCGAAAAATTTCTTTTTAATTCTGGCTAGTAGTGTAGCTTGTGTGAATTCTTTGATCTTTTCTGGGTACACATGTTCAAGATAATGCTTAATCTGCAACGGACGCTTTTTTTCCTCTTCAACATCTAAACTTTCTGCAATAACTGCAATGAAAACGTTCAAAATAACAGAATTAGACAAGATAAACCATAAAATTAGCAACACAGAACCAAAAAGTGCACTGGATTTGTTGGGGGAGTTTGCCTGCAGATTGTAAAGGATTTCTGTCCAGTTTTCCGTAGATCCAATGATAAAAAGTGATAAAAAGGAATTTGGTAGCGAGTACATCCCAAAAGGAATTTCATCCATATCATCGACACTAATGGACCCTTCAAAGTAGATAGAAACAATGATAGAAATGATGAATAAAAAGAAGAAATAAAAAGAGGATAGATTCCATATCATGACAGCATTACCCAAAACCCGTTTCCAAAGGTTTCTAGTTATCTTGAATGAAATTATCACCCTGTAAATTCTTAAAATTTGGAAAAAGGAAAGCCAATTGTAGGATTCGCCTAACTTTTCACGGATTTTGGGAATTACTACGATCAGCGTTATTATGGAAATTATTAGATCACACACGTACGATGGTTTCAACAAAAATCTCCATATATTCGTAGCATATATTGCTAACCTAAGTAACGTTTCACAGAACAAAGCTGCCGTGACAGCTTGTTCGAATTTCAACAGATTATTGATTTTTGACTCAGAACTACTTGCAGTAAGTGTTGCTTGTGCAATCAAATCAGCAGCAATTAACACCACGAACACACATTCTATTCTTTCATAGATAGATGTTGCTTTTTGCGAAATTTTTGGAAAACCTGCTTTTGCAGACTTGCTTTTCAAAAAATGTATAACTTTTTTTATCGTTCTTACATTAAAATTGTCCTCTACCCGCATGTTCTTTCTCTTTTTTCTAAACATTTCATTTGCAATTTCAAAAGAAGACACCAATACAGCAATCAACAAATTCATCATCCAGATGGTCAAAAAGAAGATGGAAAAAATAAAAAAAAGGGAAGTGGCCATATTGTCAGAATCCATGGTATAGTACATTAGATCTGTGAAGGTATTTGCACTCATCACGACAAAAACAAGTTCCATGGAGTTCACAATATTATCAAAGCTTATTCTTCCATTATAGGGATTATTACTTGAAATACACTTGGAATACTGCGGGCATAAAAATCCTTTAGAAACAGCACCTGTTTTGCCATCATCAAAGATGTAGTTCATCTTTGCTTTCGTGATGGGTTCGAGATAACCGCCACAAAACTGCATATCATACTCGTAAGTATCATTAGAATCATCCGGATTGTACCAAACACATTGCCTGCGAAATGAACCTTGGAAACTCTGAACACCTAAAATGCCAAATAATACCCAAAAGTACAACAGCATAAATCCAACGTTGAGCAATTGTGGCAGCCCATATTTCAAACTTTTTAAAATGGATGATAACCCTGTATCTGTGTCTGTGAGTCTCAAAATCCTTAAAGCGCCAAGAGTTTTGAAAATGCGCACACCATGTTTAAAGTCATAATCATTAAAGGATAAAAAAAGTCCTATCCAGTAGCTTACAGTTGAGACTAAATCTACACGATTCCAGCTGCTGCGTGCAAATGCTCTTGGAGTTTGAAAGTTTTGAGACCTTTTGTTGCCATTATCAACGAACGTCACCGAACTTTTTAGTTTCTTTTTAGCCAAGTTTTCATCTCCTTTGGCGTAGATTTTGATAGGAAAAACTCTTCTTATAAGGTTTTCACCATACTTAGATTCTAGGAACCTGTACAATGCAACAATACCAGTTCGTTCCAAAATCGTAGTGTACTCTTTCCCATGCTCCTGAAACATCTGTGAATCGTCCCAAAATCCGAATGCTACGACCTTGGCAATTAATTCTAATGTAAAGAAAACATTCATGATCACGATGATTATATCCGTCCGATTTGAACCGAAATTTGTTAGGGTGTTGTGTTCCTCAGCATGGTAAGTTCTATAACTTAAAATTATTGTTAGAAGTAATAACATAATTTGTGAAAGTATCTTGAATTTTTTGTTCAGTATGATTGACGCAAGTTTTTCTCGTATCACATTGTGGGGAGATATGATGCCTAGTGATTTTCCATAGAGGGTTACCTGTTGGCTTACCTGGTGTGAGGGCGATAGCTCAAAAGTGATTTCTTCCTGAATACCTTGAGCCTCGTTATTTTTTTTGGAAGAGTATTCTTCTGTATTCGCTGCTACAGAGACCCCGAACTTTGTTGAGATTATGCCTTGGTCTGAAGGAGGTTGCTTTTGTGTGGATTTCCCAAAGGTATTTTTTTGAGAAGCCATCGTGACACTATTCATCTCAGATAACTCAATGTCTTCCAAGTAGGGACCAGCCTGATCAAGGAAGATGTCGGATCTTCTATTATCATTTTCTTGTGTGTCTCTATCACGATCCGAGAAAAAGGCCGACTGTTGTTCTTCGTGTGTCTCATTACGTTCTATTTCATCATCGCTTAGTTTTTGTTCTTCTTCCTCTTTTAGCTTTGGCAACCAGGTCAATTCACTTTCGCCTAAGGCATTCTTGAATCCATCTTGTAAATCTTTGAAGTCATCGAATTCATCTTCCCCTACTAAAGAAATGACTTTTGCTGACCTTGGGACATCATCAGTGCTCTCTGACCTGTTTGTTCTGTTACTGCGAGGTTCTGAGGTGTCACTAACGCGGCTGTTTCTTCTGTCACTGATAAAATCTCTGATGTGACTGGTGATACTGCTGGCAGAATGCTGTCTCTTGTCCGAAGTACCGTCTAACCTTTCTGTTAAAAGAGAAAGTTTGGGACGAGTGGCTTCTTCCTTTTTCGGAGGATTTATCAATTCAGGTCGGTATAGGTTTGTGGTTGACGAGCTCAGCCTCAGATCCTCATCCTCTTCGGATTCGTTGGATACTGGTGGCTCAACGGTTACCACCGGAATCAAGCTATGTGGTCTCTGGGGTCCTGGATCTTCATTTCCACCCCCTTTGTGTGTCAAATTCCTTCTTGACGGCATCGAGTTATCGCCTGTGATGGTCCTCTATGTGTTTGGTTCGATGTGTGATGTGAAACTTGCCAAAAATAAACGCAAGAAACTCTTCCCTTGAAAATCATCTACAGACTGCGCAAACCAGACTCTGAAAATCACTGAAAAATAATTTGAATGTTTTATGAGCTACATTTACTGGCCTAAGCACCTATCACTAGGTCGTTATGGTTCGAAAGCAACTGTTTCATCGGTAGTGGTTGGGCTATGCGAGAAAGAAACTGATTTGATGGTGTTAGCACTTGTATCTGAATCACTTTATAAAGAACTGCGTAAACCGTATTTGAAAATAGGAACGGTTAATTCCTTGGGTGTTTTCCATTGTGAAATAGAAGGTTACTATGATATCATTGAGTTTACCCCTCCGAAGCTCAAGCTGATGCAGTTTTTCTCATTAGAACCTATTTCTTTAACTTTACCAGAAAAGCGTACCGATGAGGTATCGAGCCAAGGGGAACCTAATGTTACCCAAATCCGTCAGCATAATGGTTCCTCTCCGAATAAAACATTGAGGCGGTCTTTAAATTTGATCAATCTTTATTACAAGCATTTGCATAGGCTGTATCAACAATATCCTCAATACAATTCCCAGAATTCAAGAATACTCAGTAAAGTTTGGAGCTACTTGCAGTCTTTTTTAAAATCCTGTCAACTTTATTCATTAATTTATCATATCACAATGTATTTCATCATGGTAGTGCGTGTATGTGCTGGTATGGTTTCCTCCATCGTGAACTCTCAGGCCCTTCCATTAGTGAATATATCAGCTACTGCTCAACAAATTGATCTGCGGTGCCAGCAGATGTGCTATTTTCCAGTGCAATATCTAAGAATCAACAACAAAGTTTCTTTTGATACTACCAAGCCAAGGCTCAAATCGAATGAGACCCCTGAAAGTGGAGTTTCTGAGGGAAGTTCAACATCGATGCGAACTCTGCCATGTGAGTATTATCCTGACTATATTCGACTATACAATACGTTATGGTTGATTGCCAATGACATATCATTCGGGATTACCCTTGGCACCATACTCTTTGAAAGCAGCGCTAAACTTTCGGTTTCGCTTCATTATGTGCTCGAGCTTGTACTTTACACCAGTTTGCGGAAAGTTACTCTTTTCTTGGATAACAGTCCCTTTGGAATCAAACTAAATGGTGCTTTGGCTAAATTTTTAAGTGAACTGTTTTTATGGATTATTGACTTTTCATATGTGGCTTACATCAAGCATATCATCAGGCAGCAAACCTTGGAACAGTTTATCAAAATCATGGCCAGTTTTTGTTCAGTGTTGGGTGCAACATTTGCTCTTTCTTTGGCAGTAGATTTTTTATCTTTATTGTCAATGCATATCTCACTCTTCTACTTTATTAGTGCCAAAATTTATCACTGGAAGTTGAGTGTTATGTACACCTTATTCTATCTCTTTTGTGGTAAAAAGCGGAACGTCTTAAGGAACAGAGTTGATAGTAATATTTTCCAGTTGGACCAATTGTTGATGGGAACTCTACTTTTCACTGTATTGGTTTTTTTGTTACCGACAGTTTTTGCCTTCTACTTCACGTATACACTTCTGAGAATGTGCATAGTTACTGTAGAGGTATCTCTGGAGTCCACGATGGCACTACTAAACCATTTCCCCTTATTCGTTTTACTCTTGAGGTTAAAGGATCCTAAGAGGTTGCCCGGTGGCATATCGCTCAGCGTTGTTAATTCAAGCGACAATCGCACGAAATATGTACTAAAAAATAATCCATTGGGGGTAGCTAAGATGTTTGAACCGTATTCTGCTTTAATGGGAATCATGGCAGAGAACTATTTTTCTCTGCGGACAGTAAAGCAGATATTGGCTGGACTCCCGATAGTGGTCCACAGAAACAAACTATATCAAGTGTTCTATTCCTCACTACCTACAAAGCCTATTGGTGTTCAGATGTTATGGAACGAACTGAAAAGGGCAATGAAATAAAGGAATCATTCACAACGTTACTTCAACTAATTCTTATTTTACATGACTAATTTATATACAGGGATTGTGAAACAATTGCAGGTGACATGTTGCAGTGAAAAAAGACAAAAATTTCTCCGGACGATCAAATCACCAACTGTTCATTTTCTCTTCTTATTCTTACCCTTGGCATTGCTTGCCTCCTTTTTCTTAGCAGGAGCACCCTTACCCCTACGCTTTCTAGCCTCATTCATAGCAATTCTGTATTCCTCTTCTTGGTCAACAAAGTTGAAGCCAGGGTATAATGCCTTCAAGTGCTTAAATTTTAAGAAATCGGGGTTACCGTAATAGCTTGCAATAGAATCACCTTTTAACCTTTTGGATAGAATTTTGCTACCGGTTCTCGCAGCGGTTGGGTTGAAGTTTTGGTCAAAAATTTTGGCAGATACTTCAGCAAGCTTGAGCAGTCTACTCTTAGGAACGGACATTTGTACGTACGTTACTGCGGTGGTTGGACAGGTAGGTTGTACAAATTCACACTAATGATAACATTCATTTGTTCATAGAAAATTTTCAATAATACTCATTTGTTACGGAACACATATTAAAGGGAAAGTAGCATCAAAGTATAAAGAGCCGAGGTTAAAAGCAGTAGTTTCGAATTGAATTTTCAGGGATAGGGTGTATGAATATGGGAGGGAGTCCCCTTGATAGAGTATTTCCTTTCAAAGCCTCCTACATCAGTCTGAAAGAAAGAAAGAAAAAAAAAAAAAAGAAAAAAAGGAGTTTTCTTTTTTTTTTGACTAAGTTGTACCTTCCCCTTCTAATACTGTCTCAAATACAAAAGTAAGTGCAAATTCAAGGCTACATTACACGGTACAAATCGACACTCACTTTTTTATTTTTATTTTTATATGTTAAACAAAATTCATCATATTATATATATATAATTTGACAAAAAAGGAGGGATAAAAGATAAAATTATACTAATAAACAAACCTTTTTGATGGAGAGTAAAAGAAAGAGAAAGGAGGTTTCTTAAATTCACTCAGTGTAATTACCAAGAGGCAACTTCTTCGGTGTTACCTTCAGCCCAGTCAGCAGCTTCAGTTTGTTCTTCAGCAGCAGCTTCTTCCTTGGTTTCTTCTTCAGTGGTGGCAACAGCTTCTTCAGCAGTTTGTTGTTCGACTTCTTCTGGGTCTCTGTAGAAGTACAAATCTGGCATAATAGACCATGGTTGAGCTCTGTCGACCAAAGAACCTCTTAGTCTCAAGACTTCTCTAGCCAACAAGTACCAGATTAAACCGATAGAGTGCTTACCCTTGTTGTTACATGGGATAGCGACATCAACGTATTCGGATGGGGAGTCCAAGTCAGTCAAAGCAATGACTGGGATGTTAACGTAGGAAGATTCCTTGATAGCTTGAGCATCGGATCTTGGGTCAGTGACGATGATCAATCTTGGTTCCTTGAAAGAACGGGTGATGTAGTTGGTGAAAGAACCTGGAGTGAATCTACCAGCAATGGCGGTGGCACCAGTGTGGGCAGAGAACTTCAAGACAGCTCTTTGACCGTAAGTTCTAGAAGAGATGGCAACGACATCTTCAGCGTTTGGAATGGCAGCAATAACTCTAGCGGCCAAGACAATCTTTTCCCAAGTCTTACCAACGTTGATGATGTTGACACCATCTGGTCTGGTGTTGTAGACGTATGGTTCTTGGTGGACCTATAATTCAAAATCAGGTTAGTATAATGTTATTTTTCTCAATAAAAAAAAATTGCAGAAGCCAAATGATTTGATCTTTTAGAAGAGAGTACGTTTACCAGCCAAGAGAAGCGGTCTCAGCCAATAATATTTCAAATTGGACATATTCCTGGAAAAGGTGATGGAGCTCGATAATTCAAACATCGCATGGAAAGCATCAGTCCGATCCCTACGGTGAAACCCATACTGTATGCCAGTGGTTTGTTCTTCTCCAGGCTTTAACGTTTTTCACACATTCTTCTCCGCATAAAAATGGTATATTCATAAGGCTTCATATAGGAAATCTAATGGAAATCTCGACATACTTGAACGTTCTTGGAACCTAGGTGGGCGTTAGCAGCCAACAACAATTGGGCGTCTTCTGGAGTCAAGTCAAAAGTAGCTGGTGAGGACATTCTTTATCTTGCTATCTCTTCTTGAGGTTTACTACTGTGACAAAAGCAGGTATTAACTAAGAGCTCTCGTTAAAAATTTGAGACGGTGTGCGTACATTTTTTCACAAATGTGGTGAGAATACAAGAGACGCCGAAGCAACGCAGGAAGCGTAGGCAGAATCCACAGTGACGGCTAGGCAGAGGAGCGGGAGGCGACTAGATGGGAACAACCAATCGATAGGCGGAGCGACGAGATCCTAGGGGGGAGTCACGTGTGTCCTACCGCCTACTACGAGAGAGAGCTAGGCTGGTGCTACCTTGCTACAGGGGGACAGAGACGGTGCTGTGGAGTCCAGCATGCCCGCTAGCCCCAGCGCGACTGCGGGATAGAACTACCAACACTACGATCATGCTGCTGTTTGGGAGACCCCGAAACCTCACTTTTAAAAAATCCAAATCCCCTTCCAAGCGTAGCATTTTTTTCATCGGTATCGTCATACTGTCTGGGTTTATAAATATGCTACTCTTTAAATATGCTTGGGTGCAAAAGCAGTCGCAAATACATTGTTACACGTGACTAACATCAGGGCTGTACGATTCTGTGTGTCAGGGCTGGTAACCACCGTGGTTTGCTTAGAGAATCCTTAATGGCGGCCTTTTCGCAACGATTTGCACCCCCAAGAATCCACAGATGCTGAATCAAGAAGGTTATAGCCGCCCGTATAGCAATTCGTGGGTGTACATATAGAAAATTATACGTACTCATTCTGTTCCACCTGCTTCCGCTGCATTCACCCAGCCGTGAATACTGTTAGAAAGCTTACAAAGTGTTTGGAGACTTAAGTGTGTAGTGGTGACATTACTCATTAAACTCATCAAATCTGTTGCTAAAGTTTGAGCTACAGTTATAGGCGCCCTTCAAATGGCAAACTCATCTTTCCTTGGGCTTATCAAGGCACTGCCAAATTTTTCTACAACGTCTGATCGAAGTCTTAGGAGACTTATGGTTGCTAGGTCGGCACAAACCGCCTTTGTATTATCAACAATAATAATATGCCTTCTAATACCGCTATGGAACTATTTGGTATTGAAAAAATACTTTTTTAAACTTGGACACCATATCAGGCATCATGTGCTTAGAAGGCAAACATGGATTCACAGATCAAGAATATATCATAACCGGGCTTTTAAAATCTGCACGTTTTGGTCTATTGTAGCCACTTTATGCACTATGGTGGGTTCTCAAGGTGATTTAGTGCAAATAACCAAACGGTTGGGCCGCATTGCAGTGGCATTCATGCCTCCGTTGCTTTTTCTAACTTTAAGGCCTACTCCCTTGCCTCATACCTTGTATTTGACTTTACTGCCGATCCACAAGTGGATCTCTCGTATTGTCATTTTACAGTCCCTTTTGCATACGTTTTTTTATACATGGTATTTTGCGACAACTAACAAGATGTTCAAAATATTAAAGCCTGCTAACATGTGGGGAGTGTTAGCCATGGTTCTATTTCTCCTGATCGCCATCACGTCTTTACCACGCGTTAGACGAACGCATTTTAGGGTTTTTTACTACGTCCATTACATTGCAACCTGGTTGACCGTCATTCTATTGCATTTCCATGCACGTCCTCCGATGTCATGGTACACCTTGATGAACGTCTCTATCTTGGTTTTCCAAATTGGCTACAGGCTGTACCATACCAAGAGAACTCGCGTATCCATAGTCAAGGTATCTCCAAGTTTGGCTTTGATGGAATTCCCATTGGCTGACATTCCTAAAACACCCACTTTGCCATCAGCACATCTTCGTATCAACAACTACCACAGTTTTTCCTTTTTGAAAAGGTGGTTTTACCAACTGGTTCCATTTCAGCATCCCTTCACAATTGCAAGTTTACCATCTGATGAAACTGTTAAATTGATTATTCGTCGTGGGAATTTCCCACTGAAGAGAAATACAGACTATTACGTCACTGGTGCATTTGAACCTAAAATCGATTTTATTAAGAAGGATTCCGTAAAACGTCCTAGAGACTCATCCACCTACACCTTTCAAAACAGTAGTCCCACCCTATTGACCTCTCCGTTGAGCTACCATATCGACGCGCGTAGGGTTTTGATGGTAGTCGGTGGTAGTGCCATTTCATTCGGGTTACCAATGTTGAGAATTTTAAATTTCAATGGTGTCAACGTCAGGTTGATTTGGGTTAGTCGTGATTACCGGGACTTGAGGCTACTGGACCATTTCAAAAACAACTTTCACGGTATGGAGATTTACATCACGGGAATGAATGATGGTGAGGAACAGGATTTACAAATTGATTATGTGGACTATGAGGATGATACTATGAATGATAGTGAATTTGAAGAGGATAGTCAAAGTGATGAATCACAGGTCCCGACAGACTCTGCTAGACTAATGGCACGTTCTACTTCGGGATATGGCACAATAAAAACGAACAATCTCTATGCTGTTAAAACGACTCAAAGCTTGGACAATCAGGGCAAAATTAATCAAGACGATGAAGTTGATTTCACTCAGCTCTTTAGTGCCCGTAGCGTTAAATCCAAGAATAACCTTGCCGACAAAGACTATCCGTGCGAAACTGTTTCATCATCTCCCTTGAGTCAAAAGGGTATATTTCGTAAACCCAACATTGTCGTGCCACCAAACGACTCGAGTTATAAAAGTGACATCGAGTCATTAGGGGATGACGATGGCATGAAGCTGAAAATCCCCACAGGTGTGAAGCTTTTTTTTACGAGACCTCATCTGGGTTCTCAAGATTATCAATGGTGCCTACAGAAAGAGTGTATTGGTCCATCTGAAACAAATGACTGTTGTCAACCGAATACGAACAACACACATGTTGACGATTTATCACAAGTATGGGTCATTGCAGCGGGTCCGCCGGGCCTTGTTGGGAGTACCAGGAGATGGGCAACGGACGGTGGGTTACACTTTCACGCAGAAAGTTTTTCAGTTTAATAAGCATATTTCATTTGTATCCAACTTATTTAATGTAATATTCCTCGTCATTTTGAGTTTTCTTTTTTGCCTTTTTGTTTCATGTGCTGTGCTTTTATCACCAAAGTAGAGTCTGTAGCAGAAATATATAAAAATATGCGCACATACAAGCGTATAGAAAAAACACAAACTCGATGCTATTTAAGAGATGAGCACTCTGTACTTACGATTAAGCATATTGTCAGAAAGGCTTCAACTGGAAAATACCGGTGTATACAATTTTTAAACTTATCTGTCATTATTAGAACGGAAATGTCAGGGAAATAGTAAACTCTTTTCTTTTTTAAAATCGATTTCCAATCATCAAGCTTTAATTCAGACGTCTTATTAAATCACTTGTCAAAAAATATCATTGAAACGTCACATACGGCATTCTAGGCAATTTATGCACCTTTTTGCGAATAAATAGATTAAAGTCTATAGAAAACCAATCGGCTTGGCTTCTATGAGGCGGTAAACTAAAATTAGGCTTTAGTCAATATATCTAAAGGATTATGGCACCGCATCCCAAGAAAATGAGCCTTGAGAAAAGATACTGGCCTACAAGATTATGATTTGGCGTGTTTTTTTTTAGTAAATTTTTAAAAGAACTTTTGAACCTTTTTTTTTTTTAAAAAGAGTTTGCCTTTGGCCACTATAGATGAATTACACTATGTGTAGTCGTTTTGTTCTTTTGCATTATTGAAAACTACTTTTCTGTTGAATTTATTACACAAGTGACAAATATGATGGGTGCACTAGTCCACAATTTGGGTCGAGAGCAAAGAGCTTACGATGATCTCTCAACTCTTTTCAGGTACACTGTACGATGGAACTCAGAAAATCCGAACCATCAGCTTAAGTATGGCAATATATCGTCAATACACACTACGTAAGTATTTTGTCAACAACGAAGGATTCTTGTCAGAAGCTATCTAATATCTTTTTAAGTTTAGCCCAACAAACATTTAGTTCAGTTGAAATGTCTTTAGGATAACTGACGCTGCAATTCAATCCACCAAGTGGGGTCGAAATGACAGCACAAGTAAAAATGCTGGCTACCAGTTGCGGCTCATTGAACTTTGCATCAACTACAAAATACTTTTTCGATTCAAGCGAACTAAACTTTTGGAAGCCTAAATTTGTCATCTCAAAGGTTGAGCTTGGAAACTTCTTATTTGCCATGCTGGCAATGTAATCTTTGACGTTGACTACGTCTAAAAGCTTGGAAGCATGGATCGAGTCAACATCATCTTTCTGTTTGACAATTTGGTCTTGAATCTTTTTGGATGTATGAAGTAAATCTGTATTTTCTGTAATATCGTATGTGACCTTTCCAGCCATAATAAAATTCCCCATCTCCAATTCCTTGGCATCGATATTCATTGTTGATTTTATCAAGTTTCGAGTATTCACTGGGACATCCACAGTCACCTGAGAGCCGTGTATCATACTAGGATCAACTTCTTTAAGTGATGCGATAAATACCGATATCAAGATGGAGGTCAATGAAACGTTGTGCTTCTTGCACTTAACTACTAATTGCTCCAAATTTTCAGCAGGAATGCTGAAGATCAACTGACAGTTGTCATTTCTGATCTCATCCCTCTTAACCACATCTCGAAAAATACCCTTTGGAAATTCGTACCTATTGAAATTCAGCATTGAAGAACCATGGGTAAAGTTTGCTACCCATGGACCGATATAACTGTCTAACTTTACGAATAGTGGTGCCAACGATCGAATCATTTTCCATTTCCAAGGAATCGGCCAGTTGGAATAAGGATGTTTTGGAACGAGCTCCTTTCCTTCACACTTGTAAACAATATCTTGGTAGTTTGAGAAACATTCGATGGTATTTAATTCCTCCATTATGTTTTCCAAAAATTTGACGCCTGATAAGCCATCGAAAAAAAGATGTTCTAAACATAGTACTAGAGATCGACCACCATTTAGCGCCAATATTTTCCATATTGGAACGTCATCATGATACTTGAACTTGACAGTTCGAAAAATCTGATTAATCAGTTCTTCTGTCAACTGCTCTTCCTGCATATATTCCACAACATCATTAAAATAGATAAAACTCTCAATTGGCTTGACTATAGGCTTCTCATCTTGCAAGAACACATTTGAGTACAACTGAGGGTATCTAGGTATAACTTTGGTAATTACATGCGACAGCAGTTCTCGGCTTGGCGATTCATTTAAAGTAATAGCTAGATAGAAACACGAATGTAAATTTAAATTTCTCCTCTGGTAAAAATACTCCTCAAACGACGACAATCGTCTCATTGTCTAAAGCGGTAGTAATTATAGTCAAATTGAAAAGGTGGATTCGAGATGTATAGCGATCTTAGATCCTCTGCGTGCGTCAAAAAATCAAATCATCGGAATAGTAAAAGGGGGAATCTCGAAAAATATTTAGGCCTCGAAACTTCTTTTTAAAATGAGAATTGAAGGAACATTGATAATATAATCCAAGAGAGAAAAAAAAATACCGGCTCGTAGTGTTCTGTCACTCATAGCTTCTCATCTGCGAATTGGGCATGCTATTTAAGCTTATTCACTTGTGTGTAAATAGTTTGTTTATAAAGTGTCTTCTGATTGTTAGACGTAGCTACACGAAGGTGGACAACAGCGGGGTGAACAGAACTTTTTATGTACCACATCTGTCATCAAAACAATGACGTCTTAGCTTAATCTCTTCATTAGCCTTTGCTGAAGGATCGTATGCAGAACTTTTTTTCCGATATGGCAATTGGTAAGTACAGATACTCTATTATTCATGATATGCAAAAGGCACTTGATGCCATGAAGAGCCGTAGTACTTCCGAAAAAAAAAAATTCACCATACACTGGCAACAGGTCTTATCCGGTTGAAGCTGATAACGGATATTGAGTTGGGCAGTGTATTGATAAGCTCGGTTGTGTGTATGTGGAGGTTGTTGAACCACCAAGTGCCGCCCAATACAAGAGAAAACGAGATTGCAGATGGTGGACCTGAATTATTAAGTATGTGTGCATTTCAATAAATTACAAAAGAAAGTTACAAAGAAAAATTGGTGATGTGCAGTTCGGCTGCTGAGAGTTTGGCGTAATTACTGGTCCACGTCTATGTCATTCAACCCCAATTCCTCGTTTTGTTCTTGGGTTCTTTCGTAGTCCTCGATAGTCATATTTGGGTCTGGATCTGGAGCATAGACATTTTGGATGTAAGATCCGGCCAATGGGTCTTCCATAATAACAGTAAATTTGACTTTACCGTCCAAAGCTTCTCTCAACCTAGCAAAAAAAGAGTCCCAACGTTGTTTTGTTGCGTCATCCATGGAATCAGAAGTTTGAGTAAACACTCTACTTTCTAGTTCTTCGTACACTTGGCGTAATAGACCTTCTACGGTGGTAAACCTACCACCCAAGGTACCCTGCTGAATGTCCAAGTGCAATTCAGGAACAGTCATAATACAGGTCTCACTCTTCAAAATGTCACGCGACAGATCTTCTGGATCATCGCAGTATAAGGTGATCCTTCTACCCTTTTCAGGAATAGCACCACCGGTTTTAACTTCGTTGGACTTGTAGCCACAGTTTTCACACACTGTAGACATGATAATGACTTCTTTGAAATGAGGAATATTAACAGGTTTCATATGGGTTTCGCATGCATGCAAACAGGATGGACAGGAAGCACGGAAGGTTTGTACTTCGTTGTTAAAATTCTCGATATCGGTAGCATCAGACAAAAAGGATTCCTTTTTCGCTTGTGAAGGGTTTCTCTCCTTCTCCTTGACTCTGTCCTTCTGCTCTTGGCGGCGTTGCTCTAGTTGGTCTCTGGTGATGATACCGACCAAGACGTTTTGTTCATCAGATCTGATGTATTCCTGGTGAGACCACTTGTGAACTGGTTCACCTGGTTTATATTCAATCCAAGAATTACCGGCTGGATCATCCAGGGTAAAGGTTAATGGCAAAGTACCTGGTTCGCAGTTAATATGAGACCTGACTTTGCCAATAAATTCCTCGATCTTGTTGTATAAGGATTCATCGATAGATTTTCTTTGCGGTTGGTCGCCGGATAAGTCGTCAATCATCTCGCTTAGCAGACCTTCAACGGTGGTTAACTGGCCTCTTTTGGCAGGAATTTCGATGTCTAACTCCAAAAATTTGCAGGTTGCAGTTTCAGATTTGATAACCTGCCTATTGAAATCCTCTTTAGATTCCACTTTTAACATGTACTTAGAACCCTTTTCTTGAATAGAGCTTGCAGGTTGAATTTCAGAATTTTTAAAACCACAATGAGGACATTCAAAGGACATGATGACTATTTCCCTGAAATAAGGAATAGTAGTCAACAGCAGCCTAGTGATACCATCCTTGTGACAGTTCATACAGAGGGATTCAATTTCTTGGACAGGATGGCCCTGGGCATCTTCAGCACCGGTTAGCCTAACACCATTATCGTTTGCTTGTTCATCTTGAACATCTTGGGCAGCCTCGCCAACCGGCTTAAATAAGTCTTCTTGTTCACTTGGCATAGTATGTTGTTTCTTGGCCGAGTTAATGTTTTGATTAGAAGTATCGACTCTCTTCATTTTAACACTTTTCCGGATAGAGATGAGCTTTTTTATTAAAAATTTTCTGTCATTATGTGAGACTTCCAGATGGCTCTCGAACAAATATAGCATTACGTACAATACGATGAAGCAGAGGGGTAAATGGAAAGGTTATGTTTGTCACGTGATTATATAACTATTAACGAATTCGTGGTTGTCTTTTCCCTCGACATTGAAAGTTGAGGAAAATTTTTTAGAAACATCACCATATTACAGATATTTCATCGTTGATGTTCTTTTCCTTTGTTTTCAATTCCTAGACTGAAGGCTCGAGGGTTATTTTTGCAAGTGTATTTTTAATAAGCACCCTTTTCTTTCCTTCTTTTTTTTTTTTTTTCCCAACAGGAAAGCTGGTCTTACTACTTTATTCTGTTTGCGTCTTCTAAGAAAATAAATTATACCAAGTACTATTTTCCTTTCTTCTTTCTCTTATATTTTTTTTTAGAAGTGGAAAGAAAAATTACTGCTCTAATAAAAAACAGCAAGCATGCCAAGAGACCCATTGATTGGTATTGTTGGTAAACCTTCTAGTGGTAAATCCACTACGTTAAACTCGTTGACCGATGCTTCCGCTCAAGTTGGTGCATTTCCTTTCACAACTATTGAACCGAATAAGGCTACTGGTTATCTACAAGTAGATTGCGCGTGTGGCAGGGTCGGCAAAGAATCTCTTTGTAAACCAAACTATGGCTGGTGCTCTCAGGGTAAAAGACATATTCCCATAATGTTGTTAGACGTTGCTGGTTTGGTTCCCGGTGCACATTCGGGTAGAGGTTTGGGTAACAAGTTCTTGGACGATTTGAGACATGCAGATGCATTGATTCACGTCGTTGATGTCAGTGGTACTACAGACGCAGAGGGGAAAAATACAAGAGGATACGATCCGTTGTACGATATCGAGTGGTTGCAAGACGAAATTAGATTATGGATCGAAGGAAACCTGGAGAAGAGATGGGGGTCTATTGTCCGGAGACACACTGCGACTAAAAGTAGTATCGTGGATACGCTTCAAGCGCAATTTGGTGGGTACGGTTCGCATGCACCAATGATTCAAAGAGCATTGCAAAGAATTAACGGGTTGCCGCCCCTGGAACAGTGGGATAAAGAGTGGATCACCAAAGTGGTGAAATCGTTTATGCTTGAAAAATTCCCAACAGTTTTGGCTCTAAACAAGATTGATCATCCAGATGCCGATAAAAACGTTTCCAAAATTATGTTGAAGTACCCTAACACAAAGGCCGTTTTAACCAGTGCCGTCACGGAGGTGTTTTTGAGGAAGCTGAGCAAACAAGGGTTTGTCAAGTATGAAGAAGGTACCGAATTTATTGATACATACGAAGATGATCCAGAGCACTTGAAACCTCTGGATGATAAGCTTTTGCAAAGAATCGAAAATATCAGAGATTTGGTGCTGTATAGATTCGGTTCCACTGGTGTCGTTCAAGTGTTACAGGCAGCTGCGGGTGCGTTAGACCTAATCCCGGTCTATACGGTTAAGAACATCCAAACGTTTACCGGCGGGAGCGGTGGTAACATTTTTAGAGACTGTTTCTTAGTTAAGAAAGGCACACCAGTGGGCAAGGTGGCACGTTACATCATGGGTGAAGTTACAATTGCAGCTATAGAAACGGTTGGTGGTATCCGTGTCAGTGAAGATGATGCCGTGCAACCTGGCAAAAACGATATTTTAAGCTTTAAGATTGCACCAAGAAATATCAATTGATTCGGTGAGGTCTGGGTGGGTGAGAAGACATGTAATTTTATATAAACAATCTCTGTACGCGGCGACATAATAGAACATGATAGTATCTACTCAGAAGAAGACAGGGGAAAGGGTGGATACTCTTTTCCTTCTCTCTCTCTCTTTTTTTTTTTTGTTTCCCCCCTCCTCCTCTCCACAAACGAATGGACATAAAAATTGCGAATATTGATAATAAAGTTGATACTTAAAACTAGTATACAGATAAATGCAAGTGAAAGATAGACAACCCCCAACTTCTTCTCTTTTTTTTTTTTTTTTTTTTCTTTTCGATTTTTTCCTATTATACCTTTTCGATATGCTCTTCAGAGGCCTTGGTGTTCATCGAATCTGCAACGTTCATAGGTTGAGATTCCAACCTGTTGGAGCTTTCGACATCACCAAGTTCAATAGCATCAACTTTGGCGATATATTTCTTCATAACTGGAGAGGACAAGTCTCTGTGAAATTTCTCGTGACCGACAAAGACACACACAAACGTAAAGATAAAGACGGCACCGGTTAAGATGGCCATGACCTTTGCGTAATCGTTCTTTGTAGGGTTCCCATTAGCATCCCAAGCCAATGGGTATTTATCGGCCAATTCGGTTTCAATGGTGGCAGAGGGAGCAGAGGCCAAGTTACCCAATTGATAGGCTAAACCAGAGACCAATGCTCTTGCATCTGGAGGAGACAACTCACTTAGGTGGATTGGTAAGACACCCCAAACGCTGAAGACGGAAAAGTATAGCATGAACCCAGCACCCAAGACGGCCTGTTTGCTTCTCAACATGAATGCAGGGTATGTGAAACAACCACCCAGGACACAGGCAAGCAACAGAGCCAACCTTCTACCGGTAACCTCCATAATTTGGCCAAAGATCATACCACCACAGATGGCACCCAAGTTAACAACGGTGATGATTACGGTGATTGCGTCTTCAGAAAATTCGAGTTGCTTCCTTAGCATAGTTGGGAGCAAATCTTGAGAGGCATGGGTCAAATAGTTTGGACCGACCAACAGTAGAACCAAGTAGGTAAAAAGTAGCCAATACTTGGCAATGGTAGCCTTCATCGAGGCCATACGTTGTCTGAAAGTGGCCTTTGGCAAAGGTTGGCCACCGTTTGCTGCGACTGCGTCGTCCAAGATCAGTTGTCTTGCCTTCAAAACTTTGGTGAAATATTTGGTTTCTGGCCACAACAATCTCCAACAGATCAACGCGGCGGGCAACCAGATGCTAAACCAAAATTGGACCTTCCAAGCCTTGTCTCCTGTACTTTGGAAGGCTCTGAAGAAGATAACGGCCCAGATGAAACCCATGGCGTAAGCGCTAAAGAACAAACCCGACAGGAAAGAACGAGCCTTGACTGGAGCATCCTCGATAGCGGTTGCAGAGGCACATGCGTAGATACCACCCATACTGACACCGGTTAACCAACGGACACCCAAAAACTTGGAGTAAGTGTCACACCAGGGAGTACAGAGTTGGGCGATGAAAAAAATTGCCAGGCAGAAGATGTAAGGCCACTTTCTAGAGTACTTGTCGGTCCAGTAACCAAAGGTGACTGCACCAAATGACCGGACGAAAAGGACTAGGGACAGACCCCAGGTGATATCCTTTGTTGGTTTACCGTAAAGCTCTGCTAGCGAAGAGGTTGACACGGACACGCAGAAGAAGGCCCAAGCGGCACACAGCCAAGCGGCATACCCCATGAAAAAATAATTCCAGTTTTGCCACGTCATCTTGCGCAATTCCGGGAATGGGTTTAGATTTTCCATAGAAACTTTGTGAATACGCAACAGAGAGGAGAATCTTGTAGATGCAAACTTGGCGATTGCACCGAGACTCAGATCTGGTCTGTCTTCTTCATCTTCTCTGTATTCAATAGCTGTGTCCGTGGTGAACACTCTTTCCAACTCTTCATCGTCGGCCAAATCCTGTTGGGATTCACTTGGCAAGGAAGGATTATGGAATAATTTTTCGTGGTTTGGATTGTAACCATCTGGAGTGTACGCCAAAGGTTCGCCCTCTTCGTTTACGAAAGGAGGTTCGATGAACGATTTTGGATTGTAATATACTTTATTATTCTCTTGAGACATTATTAAAGGGGAAACGTTAGCAGCGATGTTTGTCTCTTAAAAGCACTAACTTGGTTATGAGTTGAGGAGGTAGAAGAGAGATAGAGGGAGAGAATACAACATACAACAGGGTTTGAATCTGCTTATATACCGTTTCGTCACGGCCTGCAGGGACGGAGATCACACATAGAAGGAGCTCATTTTTTTTTAATTCTCCAACTGCAAGTTAGCGGAGAAGGGAGCGATCGGCGGTCGTCCAGCATAATTCAACGCGTTAATGGATTGGCGACAGGTCATTGTGCATTCAACAAAACGGGTATGAGAGCAATTAATCGGCTAAAAAAAAAAAAAGACGCCTAACGAGATGGAAGTAAGTCAGCAAGATGAGTAATACCGGAGTTCGGTCTTTCAGTTTCAGCGACAAATAAGATTCGACGAGAGGATTGGAAACATGGGAGAGCCTGGGGCAGGGGGAAGTTGGTAGGAGAGCCAAAGGAGAGAGTAGGTTTAAATTGACGTGGGGGAGACGGAAGGCAAGAGTAACATTATGGGACGCATGGGTGCCCGCCAAGAATATGCCGCAGGGGCAGGACTCGGACCTGTCCTCGCTCGGAGTGAAAGGGTGTCCCTGCCGGGAACGCGTGCCGAGAGAAAAAAAAACAGGCAGCCAGCACGCGGGCTCCCGGAGCACGGGCCGCTGGAGAGGAATTATCATTCTCAACGGACTGTGGGAGTGGGTGGTGGGGGTGGCAGTCCGCGTGCGGGAGCGTGGAAAGCGTGGGGTCGCGCCCACGACTTTGTCGTGCATCCCACACTCCAGTGTAGGCGCTAAAGTGTAAAGGTCGTGGCTATGGATATGAGCATAATCATGGTTAGCTCCGAGGCAATGGCTATGTGTCTGTTACGACCCCATGTTGGAAGCACAGTCTTGGGAGGAGGTTTTCATTATTGTCGTTGTTGCAGAAAAGTCTGTTGAACGGGGAAAGAAATGTTCCAACCGCCGACTCGACAACCCCTGCAAATATATACTCTACTTCCCGCCCTCTGTAAATACGCCCAAATACGGGCACTCTTGCTTCTGTTTCTGAAAACACACGTAAACGCAGCTCTCCAGGCCCATATCTCGTGCGCGAAAGGAAGACGTAGACTGCCTTTGGTACGACGATTTTTGGGTCCGCTACGACTCTTTGTGGGCCAGAGAGTCTGGCACTGGCATCAAGACTACTTTTGCACATGTCCAGAGAGGGAAGAAGGGAAAGAAAAAAATTGGAGATGTTTTTGAAGAAGCGTGACTTCGGGGTTCTGTTCAATGGGGGAAGGGTGGGGGGAGCAGTTGGACATCAAGTCTGTTGGCATGTATTTTCCCCCGTCCGAGACGATGGATTTGTGTATTTATGTACGACAATGGGCATGTGCCCACAACATCGCAAGCAGCCTGCAAAGGGTGGTGTGTGCTTTGGTTTCTCCCCCCCAAGGCGGCCGAGTCACGTGGTGGGGAAGAGAAGAAAAAAAACTACGGCCGCGACGCGCGGACATAGCGCGTACGACAGCGTTTCCATGCGCATCATCCTCCCCACCTCCTTCGTATTCTATTCAAATAGCCGCCGCAACCCAAACTGTGCTAGGGAAAGAAAAAGGGGAGGTTAAAGGCCAGTGGTAGTGGTCACGTTGTGTGGTTCTGTCCATTCAAATAGCATATGCACCTCTCTACGGGGGCGGTGGCGGTTAAACGAATGCAGCTGGCTGCTCAAGGAACAATCCTCGAAGAAACCACAGGTAGAAAGCGAACGCAATGCGCTAAAGGATCGGCAGGCGATCGCACCCTCGCGCCCTCGCTTCCTCCATGGAATCTGTTTGTTCCAAAATCGTTTGGCTTCATCCGTGGCTTTGTAGGCGCCCGTGATTCTTCCCCACTGATAGTCAAACCTTCTAGATTATAACCGTTTTTCCTTTACTGTTTGTTTTTGCTTTTCTCTCTGTTTTTCCCCTTCGCGGTTATCTGACTTGTTCTTTTTCCTATCGGCCCACGGAGAAATCTGCGCTGGGTCTCGTGCTTTGTTTACTTTCTGCGATAAGACCTGTTACGCCTCGCTCTGATTAGCGGATCAACATGTTATGTGATCAAACGTCCGGATCGGGTGGCGTAAACGACGTGGATGTAAAGAAACCAAGATTCCTTTTCTTTTCTTTTCTTTTTGCAACACCCAGTTCTGGTCGCTGTTTTCTTTCTTCGATGGAATTTACTCGGTCCCTGGAAGAATCCCGTCGCGTGGTGGATCACGTGCGTATGTGCAGGAGATGACCCTCCTCCCGCTCCAATCTTCACCAGTCATGTCGATTTGATCTTGAAGCCGTATACTACAAATGCACTATTCGATGGAAACTAATGACCGCCCATCTCTTGCAGGGGAAAATCCTCTGGTGTGCTCCCCTCCTCACCGTAGACGATAGTGCCGTGCAGTCTTCTTGGTCACATGCCCCATTTCACATGTGCTCAGTCCCATACACCCATGAACCACGCCATTTGAGCAGAGATACCCCCTTATCCAGCCCTTCGCCACCCGCTACCAGAACCCTACAGGGTAGGAAAATTGAGCCGTGTGAGGGTTCCTACGGCACAAAATAAGAAAAAAAAAAAAAAAGAAAAAGGAAAAGGAAATTACTCCCTGCAGGTTTCTTAGTGCGCGGGCACTACTTCCCACTTTCTACTACCTAGCTCGACATCTTTGCCTGATACTATCTACTCTTGCTGGACAAAGCTGATTGCTCTGTGCACATCTTCTTATCTCCAACAATCCAAATAATAACACGACACACCGGTGAACTTTAAGCTCCGCTGTCACTTGGAGAGGAAAACCCTTTTTACTACCAGATAAGGAGGAAAGGAAAAAAAAAAAAAAAAAAAGAAAAATACATGACTGTTTCTTTGTAGCAGTTAGTCTCTTCCTTTTGCTACATCGCATCAATCGTATATAAACCCCGTAGCCTTTCTTGTTCATCCTTCTGTTGCATCTCTTGTATCTAGTTGATTCCATCACCAATCTCTACTCCTACTTCGTTTCTCTCCTCCTTTTAGTACTTTTCTACCTTTAATTTCGTTACACTAGAATCAAACCTCCTCTCCCTACCTACTCATGTCCTTTATCCAAGACAGTTATCGTAAGGATCTGGAGAAAATCGTCTCCAACTCAAACACCACATCTAAGGATGTCGAAAATTTGGACCTTTCCAACCAAGATGATATCTCATCTCAAGAATCCCATTTAAATATTGACGGTAAGCATGACGGTATCCGTTTGAAAAAAGAATTGGAAGCCCGTCACGTTTCTATGATTGCCATCGGTGGTTCTTTGGGTACCGGTTTGTTGATTGGTACTGGTACCTCCCTTTCCCTTGCTGGTCCTGTTTCTATTTTGATCGCTTACTCCTTTGTCGGTTTCTTGGTCTACATTGTTATGACATGTCTTGGTGAGATGGCCACCTACATTCCATTGGATGGTTTCACAAGTTATGCATCCCGTTACTGTGACCCAGCTTTGGGTTTTGCCGTTGGTTATTCCTACCTTTTCAAATACCTGATCATTACACCAAATCAATTGACCGCTGCCGCTTTGGTCTTGCAGTACTGGGTGTCCAGAGAGAAGGTCAACCCAGGTGTCTGGATTACCATTTTCCTGGTTATTATTGTCACGATCAACGTTGTAGGCGTCAAATTCTTTGGTGAATTTGAATTTTGGCTATCGAGTTTCAAAGTTCTTGTCATGCTGTGTCTGATCGTTCTGCTATTTGTTATAATGTTGGGTGGTGGCCCATCCCATGACCGTTTGGGTTTCAGGTTTTACAAGGATCCGGGTGCGTTCAGACCTTATTCAGAAGCCATCAGTGGTTCCAAGGGTAAATTTGTCTCTTTTGTCGCAGTCTTTGTTTACGCTTTGTTTGCATACTTGGGTACCGAATTGTGTGGTATTGTCGCTGCAGAGTGTAAGAACCCAAGAAGAAACGTTCCTCGTGCTATCAAGTTGACGCTGTACCGTATCGTTGTTTTCTACCTTGTCACCATCTTCTTGTTGGGTATGACTGTCGCTTACAACGATCCATTGTTGCTACAAGCCAAGAAGAAGTCTACTTCTGCCGCTGCTTCTCCCTTCGTCGTTGCCATCAAGAATGCAGGTATCCCAGTTTTGCCACACATCTTCAACGCATGTGTTTTGATGTTCGTTTTCAGTGCTTGTAACTCGGACTTGTACGTTGCTTCTAGAAGTTTGTACGGGTTGGCCATTGACAACAAGGCACCAAAGATTTTCGCCAAGACTAACAAGTGGGGTGTTCCATACAACTCTTTGATCTTGTGTATCCTGTTCTGTCTATTGGCTTATATGAACGTGTCTTCTGGTTCCGCTCAAGTCTTCAACTATTTCGTTAACGTTGTGTCTATCTTTGGTTTGATGAGTTGGATCGCCATTTTGATTACCTACATCTACTTCGACAGGGCTTTAAGAGCACAAGGTGTGGATAAATCTACGCTAGCTTATGCCGCACCACTAGCATCCAAAGGTGCTTATTTCGCTTTGTTTTTCTGCTGTTTGATTGCTTTGATTAAGAATTTCACCGTATTTTTGGGTCACAAATTTGACTACAAGAATTTCATCACCGGCTATATTGGTATCCCAGTTTTCATCATCTGTTTCTTTGGTTACAAATACATCCGTGGTACCAAATTCGTTAAACCAGAGGAAGCTGACTTGTACACTTTCAAAGAACTTATCGACTTGGAAGAAGAAGAAGGTAAGCTTTGGGACGCTGCACAAAAGGAAAAGATGGAAAGCTCTCCAAAGAACTTCAAATGGTTTTACGAAAAGTTTTTGGGCTGGATCTTTTAAACTTTCGATCACATACTCGCACAAACAAAAGCATGCGTATATCTATATTTATCCACTTATACGTATATAAAAATTCATAATATTTTTTCCGCATTACCTGGTATATTTTTTTGCTTGTTCCTAACAGTGAATGGATTTTGTGGTTTCTCGCTTGGTTTGATTTTAATTCTGCTTTTATTCTCTTATTTTCTTTCTAAATTTTCTTAGACCTCTGCTGTTGAAATTAAGGTTTAGTCCACAACAACGGCGACAGAATTAAAACAACTGCCTAAAAAAAAAAAGATAATAACAAGGATCAATCTATAGAATAATTTCGGCTTTGTACTGCAAAACAATACGTCAGAAACGTGCTCAAACACGTCATAAAATACACACCAACTGTTCCCAGCTCGATAAAAAATAACCACAGCAACACGTTTCGAATCCTTGAGTAGGAAACAGGCTATAAACTCACAAAGTTCTATAATTCACATCTAATTCATATCTATAAAAATAGTCACATACCCATTATATAGATTGACGAGCTTATTCTTGCTTAGCGTTGATGCTAGCGGTCAATTGGGCTTGCTTGACCAAGTTAGATGGAGCATCCATAACAGGTAGCATAACTTCAACCATTCTGATTCTGGAGTTCTTGTTGAAGGCCTCGTCTTGGGCCAACTTGTCCCATTCACCGGTAGTGGCGACTCTGTAGGTTTCGTAGTCCTTAGCACCGAAGGTTGGCAATAGGTCCAAGTTCTTCCATGGTTGAATTTCGTTGTATTGAGCGTTTTCACCGTGAATCAATCTTTCAATGGTGTAACCGTCGTTGTTCAAGACGAACAAGTATGGTTTTAGACCCCATCTGATCATGGTGGAGATTTCTTGAACAGTCAATTGCAAAGAACCGTCACCAATGAATAGGATGACTCTCTTGTTCTTGTCAAGTTCTTCAGCAGCGCAAGCAGCACCCAAACAAGCACCGGTGGTGAAACCGATAGAACCCCATAAGACTTGGGAGATACCGTAAGTGTTGTTAGGGAAATGAGTTTGGTTGATACCGAAAGCGGAGGTACCGGTTTCGGTGATGACAACGTCACCTTCTTGCAAGAATCTACCGACTTGGTTCCAGACCCATTCTTGCTTCAATGGGGTGGATGGGTCACAAGCTGGGTTTGGAGTTGGCTTTGCTGGAACAGCAACTGGCTTGTAGTCCTTAACAACTTCACCGACTTGAGACAACAACTTTTGCAAAGCGAATTTCATTTGGACACCTGGGAAGGTAGCGTTTCTGATCTTGATGTAGTCAGAGTGGAATTCAACAATGTTCTTGGTCTTGTAAGAGTAAGAGAAAGAACCGGTGTTGAAGTCGGACAACAAAGCACCGACAGATAGAATCAAGTCAGCAGATTCAACGGCTTCCTTGACATCGTCGTTAGACAAGGTACCGACGTAAACACCACCGAATCTTGGGTGTTGTTCGTCGATGGAACCCTTACCCAATGGGGTAACGAAGGCTGGGAATTGAGTAATGTCGATCAATTGCTTGGTTTCAGACTTGACGTTGTGTCTGGAAGCACAGGCATCAGCCAAGATAACTGGGTTCTTAGCGTCCTTGATCAATTCCAAGACAGTGTTGACAACTTCAGCTTCGGCTTCTGGGTCGTTTGGCTTTAGAGACAAGTCAATTGGGGTGTCCAACAAAGAAGCTGGGACCATCAAGTCAACCAAGTTGGCTGGCAAACCCAAGTAGACTGGTCTTTGGGTGACGTAGGTGGTTCTGATGCATCTGTCAATTTCAGCTGGGGCAGTGGCAATGTCGGTAACCCAAGCGGTGGTTTCAGAGATGTTGGCAGACATTCTGTGGAAGACAGTGAAGTCACCGTTACCCAAGGTGTGATGCAACAACAATTGCTTAGCTTGGGAAGAGACGGATGGAACACCGACAACGTGCAAAACACCAACGTGTTCAGCGTAAGAACCGGCAATACCGTTCAAGGCAGACAATTCACCGACACCGAAGGTGGTGATGATACAGGACATACCCTTGATTCTAGCGTAACCGTCAGCAGCGTAAGCAGCGTTCAATTCGTTAGCGTTACCAGCCCATCTCATACCTGGGACTTCGTAGATCTTGTCCAACAAGGACAAGTTAAAGTCACCTGGCAAACCGAAGATGGTTTGGACTTCGACTTGGTTCAATCTTTCGAACAAGTAACGACCTAGGGTAATTTCAGACATTTCTGCTGTTTAGTTGTGGTTATTGAAATATTTGATATTTCTTGGTTTTATAAAAAAATGAGATATAAGAAAGATTAGAGTATTCACTTTCAGGTGAAGGTTTCTTGAGTATTTATACTTTTTTGGAACCGAAACTACCAAAGTGGCACGGGCTTCCGACGACATAATTTCATGGTGGAAATCGGACCATCCACTGCGAAAATACTAGAAGCTCTTACCTTTTTTCCTAGTTTTTCCGGGATCTGTGCGGTTTTTTTCCAGAATACATCAACTGATGATCCTGGCTTTTCTAAGGAAATCAAATCGCATATTCAAATATGTAGAAAAAAGAAACCTAAATGAATATGCGATTATCGAGAATGATGTGATTATAGGTTTATCGTGTTTAATGATTATCCAATACCCATCGATGAGAACTGGCTAACATTGCAGCCTCTTGGTATCTGGGTCTGATGCTCTTCGTTGGTATTAGATACTGGCATCTACCATTCCAATCGATGGGAATAGTGTTTACAGACGATGAGAAGTTTTATTTAGGCAAATGGATTGAGCAGCAGGCACAAGAATTGACTACAGCAGACACAACACTATTCAGGGAATATGTGGTTGAAGTTTTAGCTAGAGTCGATTGCGATCCCAAATCAACGAGCAAAGATGTATTTGGAAGTTTGTTAAAGAGGTTTTTTGATGGGATCTTGGAAAATGTCCCGCTGTTTCTTGAGAACTTATATTCTACATTGATCTCAAAAAACTATATGCCTCAGAGAAGATCGTCATTTGTGTTAGTTACAAAGGTTCCGGTTTATAAGATAGACGTGCTCCTAATTAAGAAAAATTTTGAGAAGTTTGGTGGCATAGTCTCCGTCAAAGCAGATTACTCCGAAAGAAAATTGCTGATAGAGTTTAAAAATCCATTTTGTGCTCTCAGATGTACGAAAAGTAGCCAGCCTTTCTTCGAGAACAGATTCGTTAGCGTTGAGTTGTTTAACGACTCGTCAGCGGAGTTTCAAGGAGTTGATATAAACGTGGAAGGTGGACTGGGCTCATTTCAATGTCAAGAGTCAAACGTACATATACGACGGGATTCCGATCCGTCCCATGATGCTGCTTCTACTGAAGAGCCACCGACTCCGCCTAAAGAACAATCACAAGAGATTCAGCATTCTGTTGGGCCACAGACAACCCATACCCATTCGGTAGACTCTAAGGCTTATTTCGCAAAACGTGTTGAGCAGGTACAAAGTTTTCAACAGGCCGTCTTCGAAGGTAAACGAAAGGAAAAACAGCAGTACCAAGAACAACTATCTCAGCTAATCGCATCTAAGGAGAAGCTACTGCATGTGTATCGAGAGAAACTGGTTAAACTTTGCGAGGCAGTGGCACCTCTAGATACAACTGATAACCAGGTATCAACGCTGAGTGATGAATTTGATAGGATAATCCAGGAAATGGGCAGCTTGCAAATCATGCCTGACACGATGGTCAAACACAAACTGGAGAAATATAATTTAGAAAATCCTCAGACAAGTACAATGGTTAAAGATGTCCAAATGAAGCAGATAAAGAACAAGAATAAAAGAAAATCTAAGAAAAAATTTTTCAAGGCCAAGAAAAGAATTCGCAAGCACAGGTGATTGCACTCTTTCTTGACGAAAAGCCATAATACATGGAACTAGGTGTATACAAGTAGTGAAGGACCCATTCGACCGACACACTTTCATTGAGCTACTCTTTCTAAATCCTTTGGTCTTGTTTTTCTTTTCCTCTCACGTTTCTATCTAATTGGTTATCTATTATTCATTATCTTGCTCTTGTGCCATTTGCATAAGCAACAAGAAACAGTAGTTTTCTGAAACACGAATTCCTTTCGCACCAAAGCGGATCCTACAAAAGTGTTCTACTATACCCTTATCTTTAATCATTATTCATACCTCTAGTCTTGGCTCTCATTCTTTCGATACGAGCCTTTAACTGTGACGTCACCTCAGCGGCACGTTTCCAACTTTCATCGTTGGCAAAAGCGCTACCAGAAATGGCGTTAGAACTGTGCTTTTCCGCAGAGTTTAATTTTAAAGAGTTAACCCTGTAGGGTAAATCATCACTAGATTCGCTTGGTGTCCTAACCCTTCCAGATCGTAGGGGTGAAAACCTGCCACTGATCCCGCTATTGTTGCTGTTGGTATTATCACGATATTTATTACCCCCGAACCCCGGTAACTTGTGTCTATCATTTGCCGATAGAGATGATAACTCGGAGGGGCTTGGACGTTGTAATGGGGGAGTTCCAGGAGCCAAGTCAGTATCGAAAGAGAGCCCTGGTTTGGTATCAAGGCTGGAATGTGGTGTGGAATTTTTGGTCTCTAGCTCTTGTTCTAATGTTGAAATGCGGTCATGGGCTTTGGAAAGCTGGATTTCCTTAGAGCGTAATTCTGTGGCCTTTTCGTGTAAGTTGGTTTGTAGCCTGTTTACTTGTTGTTGTAGCATGGCATTTTCATTGTTCAATTGAGAGGTTTGATTCTGAAATGTTACCATCTTGGCCAGCAATTCTTGACGCTCCTTCAACCATTTCTGTTTCTGCAGTTTCAGCTCTTCAAGTTCATGTGCATTGAGCGGGGTATCATTTGGTGTGGTCAAAGAACGTGTTGTTAGTCGAGATTTTACAGATGGGACGTTATTTTTTATCGATGTGCCATTCCTTTCCATCCTTAAGGGGGACGTCGCACCTCTCTTGGATGGTATTGTGGAAGAGCCTGGATTGCGTAAGGACGGAACTGAAAGAGAGTTACTGGTGGGTATAGCGCCGTTTGATATCGGGTTTCTGGTAGATGCCGCTTGAGTCTTCGTTTCCGGTACAGATTTGATAGTTGAAACAGAAGCACCTACACCAGTAGCAACTTCGACTTTCTCGTAATATTCGTAAATTTTTTTCTTTTTCAAGTTGTCTAATTTCTCCAATGGATCGGCCAATTCTCTTTCACCAACCAGCTTCATTAAGGTTGCAAAGCATTCAAAGCCTGTATTTCTAGTCGTAGGTTGAGTATCATTGACAATCTTCAAAACAGCGGTAGTTACCTCGGGCAACAACTTAAATAACAATTGATTCTGCAGAGGACCATCTGATTTCCATCCCTGTAACATACGAGTTAAAAACTTGGTACATTCAATCCTTACCTGCGGAGTCTTATGCTTCATGTAGTTCAAAGTTTCCTCTAAACAATCATCAAACCCGCAATACGTTGCTACAGCGTCTAATGCACTACATATCGCTTCATTGACGGACGGTTTTTTCTCCTTTGTCCTCTCTAACAACGGCACTAGTACAATTGCGCCATATGAACGCGTAAAATTTGATCTCAAAGAGTTGCACAAAAGTTGTACAGAGTTGGCTGCAATAGTAACTGCCTGCACATTTGCATCTTTTTGAATCACGTTTGCCAAGACACGCAAATAGTCAGAGTAATCTTGATTTTTGTGCGCCAGTTTTTTCACTGGTTTTAACACATTGTTGTGAATTTCTTCTAAAGCCTCGACACGATCTTTCCATTTTGTTGAGGAAATTCTGGTTTGAAAATCTGCGGGGAATTTGTCCAAAATAACAGATGGTGGCAGCAGCTCGAAGGGATCTACAGCAGGTTTTGTTGCTGGGTGTATGGCGGAGGCATTAGTATCCTGATAGGCAAGCAGGTTACCCATCAAGGTATCGCCATCCTTATCAGTTTGTAATATCTGTTCTTGTTCCTGTTCCTGTTCTTTTTGCCATTGGAACAGTCTAGGCTGCTGCTTGGGCGGGATAGTGCCTTCGTATTTCTCGAACATCCTACTCAGATCACGTTGTTGAATAGGTTTTAATTTTTCGAGGAGCAACTCTTGCAACAGTTCTTTACCGAACCATTTGTAAATCTGAAGAATTAAGTTCATTGTTTCTGATCTAACGTTCCGGTCCGCATGGCTGGATAGTTTGGGCAATGGCTCTAATATTTCGCTCAGCAGTATATTGATGTCTGAAACGTTAATGAACCCAAACTCCTCAATGATTGTGGCTAGGCATTTAACACAGCTAGACACGAGACGTGGCAGTTTGTTGGATAGCGACGGTAACATTAGATTGACAGTCTGTTGAATTGAAGTGTCTGATTGCGTTAATAGCATGATGCAGTCAGTTGCTTTGGCCTTAGTAGCGGCTCGCGAAGAACTTAAACCTTTTTCTACTAATGGAGGTATCCACTGAAGGCGTAACTTTGAAGTGGAAACATTTGGAACTTGAGATATATACTCCAATAGAGTGTGCAAAGCAATAATGGCATTCTCTTGCGCTACCACATTAGAGTCCACGATGTAAGAGGCAAACAATTCGGGATCAAGCCAATAATTGGCGACATCATTGGGCGGAGATATAACAGAGCTTTTAGTAAACAAGTTATTTAATTCCTGGTAAGCATTTAAACGCGCCTTCCATACTTTATGCGAGGCACGCTGTTCGAGTGGTAGGGTAGTGAAATCGACGTCGTCCTGATCAGCCATCTTTTGATCTATCTGCTTGAACCACTGAGTTTAATAGATATCTTCCAAACATCTGTCACATGGATTTGTTTTGGGTCCACGAAAAAACACAAAAAAAAAAACTCGTTAATTATGATTAATGTAGATAGCATGAACCAGCAGTAACATCCAAAGAGAGAATATGATATGTTTCTGAGAAATATGTGAATATTGGGACAATTGTTGAGATTCCATTTTTGGTTAAGGCTATAATAATTGGTATATGGTTATACTAGAAGTTCTCCTCGTCTTTCTAGGAATCCAGAAAAGAGAGTCGATAACTCTATATACAATTATTCATATATTCTCTTTCCTTTTATATGTTTCTGGTTCATTATCCTATTACATTATCAATCCTTGCGTTTCAGCTTCCACTAATTTAGATGACTGTTTCTCATTCTTTATGTCACCTTATAACACCGTGTGTGATAATATACTAGTAACACGAATACTAGTCGATGGTCGATAGTTGTATTTCGTTCCAACAGTTTCGAATGGTACACGTTAGCCCGGCTTAAATATTTAAGTTTCTTCAGAAACCGATCCATATATCAAGTACTCCCCCATCTTTTTGAGAGTCTTTATAATACCCGGAAACTCACAGGATAGATAATTACCGAAGATTCTTAAAATCAAGCTCCGACAAAAGGAAAAACTAAACATATCAACCGAACAACATCCTGCTGCCTGGTTGTCCACTTTCTTCCATATGCGTAGTTATAAAAAATCTTCACCGGCAACATATCAGCCGTGTCTGTCACTATATTTCCATCCTGGCTTGGCCATCTGACAGCAGTAATTTATATCGTAATTTGTTTGTGTCCAATTATTCTTGTTTTACAAAGATTTATTTTGAAATACGGCAATTTGGCCGAGTGGTTAAGGCGTGAGATTAGAATCTCGTTAGAGTTTCGACTTATAACCATCTCTTGGGCTCTGCCCGCGCAGGTTCGAATCCTGCAGTTGTCGTCATTTCCTTTTTTGCTTCATTTTTCTATTATTCAATGGGATGTAGTTTTGATGACAATTTCCCGTTAAACTGCGCTAGCTTTGGTTCTGTTCAATGTGCATATTCTGTGTCTACTAGATTTGAACGTGGATTTTGAGATGCATTTATTGACGCCCCTGTATTATTCGAAAGCTTTTAGGTGAAACCGGCTTTCTGGCGTGCTGGCCGTAATTTCTTTAGAAAAACGTAGGGAGTGTAAAATCTTGTTCTGTTATCAGTACATGGTTGCCAATTCGTCCTCAATTGTCTTGTACACCACTCTCTCGTCCCCATTCCCATTCTCACAATTGCCCTGAGTTAAAATTATCAGTTTTATATGGCACGTGCTCTTATGACTCTTGAACTACAAAGGGAGAATCTTAGGCCGTATCAATTATACGCTTTTTCTTTTAGTAGGACGTACTTCATTCTGTTCAGTCAGGTCTCTTCATCGATTACTATAACGATGCCAAGGTAGAACCGTCACTGCTCAGCCGTTCATCACGTGACATGGGCTTAAGGAGCTCTAGGTGAGTTAGTCTGGCTACTAGCTATACAGATTATAAACGATGTCACGGCTGTCATTGGCAGTATCTACTCAGCTGTACTATCCTAGGCTACAAGCACCATATATTCTTCGTCAGTTCCTGACACTTTCCATGATTCATCCTGTTACTAATTCGCGCGTTGCTTACTAACAGTTGCTAGTTGTCGAGAACACTTTTCAGCCAACAGCAAAAAAAAAAAACCTATAAAAAGAGGACCAACTTGTTTTGCCACCCGATCAGTCAAAGTTAGGGGGAAAAAACCAGTTAGAACACACATATAATAAGAATGGTCTCCGAAATTAAATCTGTTGCTGAATTCGAATCTGCTATCTCTGTCGACAAATTGGTCGTCGTCGACTTTTTTGCCACCTGGTGTGGTCCATGCAAAATGATTGCACCAATGTTGGAAAAGTTTGCTGCTGAATACTCTCAAGCTGATTTCTACAAGGTCGATGTTGATGAAGTTCCAGAAGTCGCTAAGACCAATGAAGTTTCCGCTATGCCAACTTTGATCTTCTTCAAGAGCGGCAAAGAGGTTGCTAAGGTTGTTGGTGCTAACCCAGCTGCCATCAAGCAAACTATTGCCTCTAACGTGTAATCAAACACAGAAACATGAAATAGAGTAGGGAAAATAAATGTTTTGGCTCAAGCAGTCATATATCTATGTTTACATAAATTTTCCGCCTAGTAGACAACTCGAGTCTTGGGTGAACTTGTGAATAAACCGGATCATTTGAAGAATCGAAAATGTCTTGGACTTACGCTAGGAGCTGGATTCCATTACCGAGTAAGTTATGCTTCGGTGCACTGGGGCTGGATGGCTTTACTCTCACCTCAGCTTTGTTTCCACGTTCGCAAATCCTACGGCTCGTACATTTGATGGTCGTTGTGCTTGACAACCCTCTTATAACAACTTGGCAATCTGGGTCTAGAACACTTAGTTTTATGTAAATTTTTGGGCCAAATAGAGCTTTCCCTATGTTACTTTCTATACACTTCGTTCTCCTAATCTTTCGTTTTGTCGTCTGATTAGAATCTGCCCTCAACCCTCTTTGTTGTGTAGATTTATTATTTGAGATAAATCATGGAAGTGAGAACATAACCGAGAAAAGTACTGTAAGCTTATCATTTAATGGATTGATAGTCTTCCGAAGAATTCTGAACATCGAGTAGGCAAAGATTATGCTTGTCTCTGTTATGCCTCGGATGTGTTTATTGATATTGGAACCTTGATATTTGTATCTGGTTGCTGCTGTCTTTGGTTGTACATTTCTGAGTGATTAGTTTCCTGTCACCGCATCCAGTTTACTGTTTAGTCAGTTGTTTTTACTCCCTGCCCGTTGTCTGAGATCAGCCATATCACTTGGCTTCCTTATCGCGCCCGCAAGTCATTTGCCGAGATCGGCAGACATTATTATCGCAGCAACAGATTATACATTATCCTAGAAACGAGAGGAAGCTCTCGTCTTATCTCATGGTTTGTGTAGATTAATTGTATTCCATTTGTCTCACCTTGTCCCACTAGCTAAATGCTATTGTGATTAGTTCATTAGGTTAAGCGCTTTTGTCCACTTGTTTTAACATAATAAGTGTCAACGTCA
This sequence comes from Lachancea kluyveri NRRL Y-12651, assembly GCA_000149225.2. Classification (NCBI taxonomy): domain Eukaryota; kingdom Fungi; phylum Ascomycota; class Saccharomycetes; order Saccharomycetales; family Saccharomycetaceae; genus Lachancea; species Lachancea kluyveri. The sequence continues at coordinate 1,267,320 of CM000693.1, read as the reverse complement.
GATGCAGATATCAGTCACCTGAAGGAATCGAAAAAAAGGAGAAGAAGTATTCATATAAAAGCAGCCTGAACACAACGCTCCTCTCAAAAACCTGGTTGCTAATCTTTATACATACACCTTAATTGATTTACCTTAGGAAATCGTTGCCGCGACGCACAAACCTTTAATACAATAGAGGAAGACGCACACACTTGATATAGTTGGGGGAGAAAAATAATAATAGTAAGGATAGTACCGAAGAAAAATTCTAGTTATGTCGACGGATAAGCTAGCTAATAGTTTATCGATACAAGAAATAGCAGCACTCCGCTCGGTACGCTCGCGTACCGGTGCAGGTGAAGTTAATTACATCAATGCGGCAACAGCAAATGATGATAACCAGCTGCTGGCCGAGATTGGTTACAAACAAGAACTAAAACGTCAATTTTCTACTCTGCAGGTCTTTGGTATTGCGTTTTCCATCATGGGTTTACTTCCAAGTATTGCATCTGTGATGGCTGGTGGTCTTAGCGGAGGTCCTGTCACTCTGGTCTGGGGTTGGTTTATTGCTGGGTTTTTCATCTTACTGATTGGTTTGAGTATGGCTGAGAGTGCAAGTGCTATCCCAACAGCAGGTGGTCTATTCTACTGGACTCACTACTATGCGCCTGAGGGATATAAAAATGTCATTTCATTTATCATTGGTTGCTCCAACTCTTTGGCACTGGTGTCAGGGTTGTGTTCCATTGACTACGGTTTAGCCCAAGAAATACTGGCAGCCGTTGTTATTTCCAAGGATGGGGATTTTGAGGTTACGAGCGGTAAAACGTATGGTGTGTTTGCGGCCGCAGTTGTTGTGACAGTACTGTGTACCTGTTTGGCATCATCGGCTATCTCCCGTCTACAAACCGCTAGTATTGTTGCTAACTGTTTTATCATTATCCTATTGTTTATTGCCCTACCAATTGGTACTAAAAGAAACATGGGAGGCTTCAACGATGCTTCCTACATATTTGGCAAGTTTGAAAACTTTAGCGATTGGAACGATGGGTGGTCTTTCTGTCTACAAGGTTTCATGCCAGTAATTTGGACTATCGGTGCATTTGACTCTTGTGTTCATCAATCTGAAGAAGCTAAGGATGCCAAGAAAGCGGTTCCAATTGGTATCATTGGCTCCATCACCGTCTGTTGGATTCTAGGCTGGTTGATTTTGATTGTTCTTATGGCTTGTGTCGATCCTGACTTGGAAAAAGTGCTAGACAACCCTTACGGTTTCGTTCTTGCCCAAATTGTCTATGAAAGTTTGGGTAAATCCTGGGCAATCGCTTTTATGTCTTTGATTGCAGTGTGTCAATTTCTAATGGGTGCTTCTGTTTTGACTGCCTTGTCCAGACAAGTTTGGGCTTTCGCTCGTGATGATGGTTTGCCACTATCTAAATATATTAAGATGGTCCACACTAATTGGTCTGTTCCAATCGTTGCAGTATGGGTTGCTGGTTGTGCTGGTTTAGTTTTGGGGCTCTTATGTCTGATCGATGCTGCTGCCGCTAGTGCTCTGTTCAGTCTGGCAGTCGCCGGTAACTACTTGTCGTGGGGTACCCCAACTCTCTTGAGGTTAACGTTTGGGAAAGACATATTTAGACCTGGTCCATTTTACTTGGGTAAATTTTGGTCTCCTATTATCAATTGGACCAGTGTAATTTTCCAGGCCTTTATTATCATCCTGGTGATGTTCCCAGCTTCCCAACATGGCGTTGATAAATCTACTATGAACTACGCATGTGTCATTGGTCCCGGTATCTGGATATTGGCATGGATTTATTACATGATTTACAAGAAGAAGTATTACCACGGTCCAAAGTCTAACTTGACCGACGAAGAATACGTGGAGGCTGTTGGATCTAACGTAATTGACGAAATACTCTCAAATACTGAGAGAACTTCTAAAGATGCCAACAAAATAGATTTTTGAATTAAAATAGATTTTTGTTCTAGTTTACTTTCTTTAATTTTTACTTTTTCATGCTAGTCGTCTATTCGTTTGTTTATTTGTTTTTTGTTACTTAAGATATGTTTCTGCAGTGTTCGAAATCTTTCATTTGGCAAATAACACAAAAATAAGGATAAATAATAAACACAGATTTTTTAAGATTGATATCCAAGGACATACACGTAGACCTAGATTAGTAATCTTTAAACAAACATTTAGTTTTTTTGTCTTTCTATCATCTATACATTAGGTATACAAAGATTTGATACATCACTTCAACAGCTGAACAATCTCATCATCGGCATAGCCGAAAACGTAAAACGCATCCCTCAGCGATTTGGTATTTAACTTGCAAGGTGCTGCCTCTTGAACTTTAGGTTTAGCATTCCAAGCAATTCCGAAACCAGCAACACCCATGGCTGGCAAGTCGTTTCCCCCATCCCCCACCATGACTGTCGATTCCACTGGAACATCATATTCCTTTGCTAGTTGAAGCAAGGTCTTGGCTTTACACTGCCCGTCAACGATATCACCGATTGTGTGACCGCTTAGCACTTCCTCACCAGTGGTTGGGTCGATCTCGGTTGCTAAGAAGTTAGCACGAGCATAGTCCAGATGCAGAATTTCCTTCATGTAGTTGGCGAAAGGGGTAAAGCCACCACTCAACACGGCAAGCTTGCACCCAGTGCGACCCAGGCCCTTAGTTAGTTCAGGTACACCTTCGGTGACCAAAAGTTTGTCCTTGATTTCATCATATAATGTTTTGGTCTTGATGCCCTTCAATAGAGCGACGCGTGCTTGCAACGATTGAACGAAGTCTAACTCATTATTCATGGCCCTATTCGTGATCTCAGCAACTTTGTCCTCAACACCGGCATAGGCAGCGATCAGCTCAATAACTTCCTGGTAGATCAAAGTTGAATCCATATCAAAGACAACCAGCTTCTTATTACGACGAAACTCATCATTTTTTTGAAACACCAAATCAACTTCTTGGTGGTTGGTATACTCGGCAACAGTAGCTTTAACTTCATCCAGACTTGGAGCACCAACAAAATAGTCGATAGCTCTAGTAGAAAGCGTGTTATGACTGTCCAGAGTCAACTGTTCATGGCCCTGATTCAAAAATTGTAGAAAACCCTCCTGGAAACCTTTAGGAAAAGCTGCACTGTGGGAAATAGCAGTAATAACGTAAGGGGAGGTAGTCATGGGTGGTTGTACAGTATTTATGAGGTGAGAACGACAGTCACCGATCGCCTTCAATACCAGATTTTAGATTTTTATTCTTTTTTCAACTAGAGTCAGCAACGAAAATTTTCCGGGTCTCGAAGGCTTTGCCAAAGAAGTAAAGAGACTGGAAAACCAACACGTCTACACACATAGCCAAACATTCAGTAGAAACCACTCTGGTCATGAGCAAACAACTACGTATCTTAGTACCTGTCAAGAGAGTCATCGACTATGCGATTAAGCCCAGGATCAACAAGGCTATGACTGGTGTAGAGAAAACGGGTGTCAAATTCAGTATGAACCCATTTGACGACATTGCAGTTGAAGAAGCCGTCCGTATCAAGGAGGCCCACAAGAAACTGGTTGAGAAGATCCATGCTGTTTCTATTGGCCCGGCTAAAGCTCAGGACATCTTAAGAACTGCGCTGGCCAAAGGTGCTGACACTTCCACTTTAATCGATTCCAAGGAGGTCGAGTTGGAGCCTTTGGCTGTCGCCAAGATCTTGAAACAAGTGGTTGAAAAGGAGGGTAGCAACTTGGTCATCTTGGGCAAACAAAGTATCGACGATGATTGCAACAACACCGGTCAAATGCTGGCTGGTCTGCTAAATTGGCCTCAAGCTACAAATGCTGCTAAAGTAGAAGTCGATGAGTCTGCTATGAGGGTCAAGGTGACCAGAGAAGTTGATGGTGGTGAGGAAACAATCAACGCTTCCTTGCCTATGATCATTACTACGGATTTACGTTTAAATACCCCTCGTTATGCTACTCTGCCAAACTTGATGAAGGCCAAGAAAAAGCCTATGGAAAAGTTGACTTTGAAGGATTTCGACAAAGTAGTATCTGCAGAGCCTAGACTGAAGGTATTGAAGGTGGAGGAACCACCAACCAGATCTGCTGGTGTGAAGGTTGCTTCTGTCGACGAGTTAATCCAAAAATTGAAGGACATGAAAGCCATCTGAGACTTTTGGCAACGGGTGCATCTATGCTATATTCTTACTTTTTTTTTTGTCTATATTAATGAACTATACGATTTTTATGTTTTGTTAGTGTTTTTTCTTGTTGGTGATAGTATCGTGGTCTCCCCTATTCCAGGAGGCTGTTTATTTAGATACTTCGCAGCGTACCACTGATCGAACTCGCTAGATTTCTCGGTCCTGGCATCAATATCCTGCTCCAACTGTTCACATTCATGAATCCATGCTTCGAAATTTTGTCTAGTTGTTGTCACGGGTGGAATATCCAATTTAGCTAACCGTAAGGGAGGACTTTCCTGAGGAAACCTGACGTCCTGAGAATTGTACAGTGGAATCTTACGCAAAACGTCCTCTACCCTTTGACTCATTCCGTCTAGGTGAGCTGATATATACTGCCAGAGTAGCGATACGAAAAGGAGTGACTTACCTTTCCGCGATAAATATGTGTTGTAGCTTACCAACTTACGACGACAGCATTAGAAATTTTTCATTTTTAGTCAACCCGCCGTTGCCTGCTTCTGTCATCATCACAGTTATCATCGCTAAGATATAAAAAAAAAAACACCGAAAGAGAGACGTTAGCATGTTAAATACAACACCAATCAATATTCCTAAATGGTTAGAGGAAAATTCTCATTTGTTGCAACCTCCAGTGAACAACTACTGTTTACATAGAGGTGGGTTTACTGTTATGATTATCGGAGGCCCAAATGAGCGTACCGATTACCACGTGAATCCAACTCCTGAGTGGTTTCACCAGCGTAAAGGTAGCATGACTTTGCGTGTTGTAGATGAATCTCTAACCGATGCCAGCAAATTCAAAGATGTGATCATCAACGAAGGTGACTCATACTTGCTGCCTGCCAATGTTCCACACAATCCGGTAAGATACGAAAACACCGTTGGTATTGTTGTGGAGCAGGACAGACCGGATGGTGCACATGATAAGTTAAGATGGTACTGCTTCAAATGTAAGGAGGTTGTGTGTGAACTGGACTTCCAAATGGTGGACTTGGGCACCCAAGTGAAAGAAGGTATCATGCTATTCGAAAATGACATGGAAAAGAGAACTTGCAAGAATTGTGGCACTTTGAACTACTCAAAACCTCAGTAATTAGAATTGTCTATATACGTCGTACATCCTCCCCCTCCCCCTTTTCAATTTATGATGAATATAACCGTACTTAGAATCTCTCAAAAAGAGTTGGCAGAATGAAATTGAGGCTATTTGGGCTGTAGTTTCCAAGCGATGGGAGATAGTACTTAGCGGCTACATGGAAGAAGCTAATGTTTTAAAATTCACAGTATTGATGATTGTAAGTTTTGCTCCATTTTCTTTTTTTCTTTCTTGAATACCAAAACTCGTAAAAACCCTTCTATTATCGCAGAGAAGTCCATTCGAAAACAAAAAAAAACTAGCAAGAAAGCATAGAAATGATTTTCGAGGCTTTTGAAACTTTTATCACAAGCAGTAGTGTGACAGTTCTTCTTCTTTTCACCTTCAAAACTTATCCCAAGATTCCATACACTAGTGACAGTGGAGTTCATGGTCCAGCTGTCTACATACGGAGGTGTACTGATGCCCAATGTTTGGCAACGTAATAAATGTATAGTTTTCCAGATCTTTTGAGTTTATAGAAAGAAGATATTTATCACAGCCATAAAAATGAATACACCAAGAAACTACGAGTTGTGTCACTGCTGAGTCTAAAGATGTTAAGATCTACGTCTTTCTTTCAGGAAAAACTGCATCAAGATCATCTTTCTATGATGAGCTTGATGCATTTAAACGTTGGTACAACTAGTTATACACAGTGCGGGTAACCATGTGCTAATCATCTCGAATAAATTACTCATCAACGACTTTCCTTATTCGACTTAATACTGAGTAAGAATCGCAATCAATAATATCAGTTTTAATGGCTTCTTGCTTTTGTGATAGAGCTACTAGCTCTGAGACTCATCAGTCCTCCACTGACTTGTCTTCTCAAAACTCCTTGCTTATCTCAAATGATCCCAAGCACCCTGCAAACTTGATCTGTTCATTGTGTAAACTTTTCTACTATAACAACTGGGTTACTGGTACAGGCGGCGGTATCTCAATCAAACACCATGATACAGGCCATATTTACATTGCCCCATCTGGTGTTCAAAAAGAACAGTTGCAGCCAGAGGATATGTTTGTGATGGACTCAAAGACAGGAGAGTATATCAGTACTCCCACAAAATACAAGCCAAGTGCATGTACTCCGTTGTTTATGTCCTGTTACAAGCAGCGTAACGCTGGTGCAGTCATCCACACACACTCCCAGCATGCTGTAATCTGTTCGTTGATTTTTGAAAAGGAATTCAAGATTGCCAACATTGAACAGATAAAAGCCATCCCAAGCGGTGAAAAAGACCCTGCCACCGGTAAAGATATCAATTTGTCCTTTTTTGATACACTCTCTATACCAATAATCGAAAACACCGCCCATGAGGAAGATCTAACCGATGGATTACAGGAAGCATTGGCTCGGTATCCAAATGCAACGGCGGTGATTGTAAGAAGACATGGGATCTACGTTTGGGGCCCCAGTGTAGAAAAAGCAAAGGTTTACAATGAAGCAATTGACTACCTAATGGAGTTGGCTGTCAAGATGTACAAGTTGGGCATTCCAACAGACTGTGGAATTGGTGAAGAAAAGAAATATTTAAAGCGTTAATCCTTTGTTTAGGTATCTTCTATATACATTGTACATATTCTCTTTGAGTACACGCTATCGCTGACTCTTGGCCTCCCAGACTTTTCTCCATATCAGATGTTCATTAGGTACTCTGTTCTTTGTATCCCGAAGCGGAGAAGGCACATTATCACCAAACTTTTCCTCTGCAGATTCTTCCAGTAACCCACAAAAGACAACCTCACTACCTCTTAGAATATAAGCAGGGCTTACTGCCTTTCCAGTAAACCGCTCGTGAACGTCGCTGAGCAGTAAATTGGTGTTCTTGTCGAATCCCTGAAGCATGGCAACAAGACATTGACCTTCAGTGGTTACGGCTACTATACGTTGGTTCAAAAAGTCTTTTAGCAATGGTGACATGTAGTAAGTCTGTGGCTTGTGCTCTCTCTTTTTGTTGTAGCTTTTACTTGTTCGCTGAATGGGCCAACATATGAAGTTTTTCTAGCTCCCGGCAAAAACAACTACTTCATCAATGAACACAGATCATCAACAAAAAAAATCACTGCTCTTTCCTCAAATAATATGTCAGATAGTGAGAATAGCACGGACTACTCGTCACCTGCAAGAGCCACACATGGAGACGAAACGGATAAGCAGATCCTTCAATGGGCGGGCAAGCTAGAGTTGGAAAGTATCGATCTCAAAGACAAGTCATCTCAATTATTCCTAGCGCTACAGCAGAATTCCAAGGAGTTACAGGCTGCTTGTTCGCAGTTGAATGGCACTGCCGATAGGTTGGATACACAAAAAGGTGACTACACGGATGAAAATACCCCCTGTTGAATGGTAAAGACAAGTAAATTACTAACCGCAAATCACATATACGTGGTAGACCTGGATAAGTTTTTGGGGAATATGTTGAAAAAGTTTGAAGATATACTAGTTAAACAACTAAAAACTGTGGAAAAATCACGGGAACCTGCTTTCGAAGTTGAAAAATTTGGCTCTAAGGTTATCACTGACATTGGGGAAGTACTAGATGGCCGATTAAAAGCTATACAAAAACCACTAGAACCCACCATAGATGTTGAGCAGTTTAGCTCTAAAATCATTGAAAACTTTGAGTTGCAGAATACCAAGATGGCAAAGAAGTTTGAACAGACCCAAGAGTTGGTGTTTAGTGTAATGCAAGAAATAAACGAGATGTCTCAAGTGGTGCTATCACTTTCGAAAGATTTAAAACATATTACAGAGAGGCAAACAAACCTGGAAGTCAAATTACAGCATCATGAGTGGAATGAAACAGTTCCTCAAACCCCTAAAAGCAGAAGCAATAGCGGCCGTGTAAAGAAATTACGCATAAATGCTTCCCCAATGGCGCGTAGAACCAGAGGCAAGACCAATCGTTCAAAGACAGATGCTTCTCGACTAATAATCCCTTGGGAAGAAATATCTGAGGATGACCATGGGAAGATAAGCTATCCATCGGAGTTGTGAAACGAACAAACGAAAAAAAAAGTAAAACAAAGATGCATTGGGAACAAAAGGAGCATGTATAAATACATATATATATATACTACGTATCCTATTTTGCTAACTATTTATCGTCCCTATTTTTTTCATTCTCACTCACAAAAGTTACATTTCTTTGCAAGTCAATACCAATTTTCAATGTTGCCAACTCTCCTAGCTGTGCTTGATGGATTAACCGGTTGTAGTACAGCTCGTAGCAAGGATAATACCTATCCACAAATTTGTGCACTTGTTCGTCAGTCATTCCGCGTCCCTCATTCAAAAGTAGCTGATGTTCCTGTTGCAACCTCCATTCGTATACATTTCCAATATCATTCGTTGAGAAGATGATACCAACCGAAGACAAGCACGGATTTCTCCATAGCAGGCGCGAATACTCACCGAGATTTTTGTTGATTTGGGATAGGTGCTCAAGTTCGTGTTGTTTCAAACTGGTATGGTCGACACTCTCATATTCTTTTTTCAATTCCTCTTGCGACAGAGGATTAAAACCCAAAAACCAGCCTTCCATTATAACCACATCCAAAGGCAGTTGAACCACTTGACTTTGTAATGATCTATCACCCTGACCATGGAACTTAGACTTGTCGTAACGGGGGACGGACAAGGTGTCGGTGCCAGCATCAGAACTTAGTGCCCGATCTAGAAATTCTCGAAGAAGAGGCAGATCGTGCGTGCCAGGTAAACCACGACCTTGTAACATTTCATTCTGTGGGAAGGCCGAATTGACATCCAGTTGGTCCGCATGGGTCAGGTAGAAATCATCAATAGATACGTATGCAGTGTTTAGCTCAGAATGTTTATGTCTCAAATGACTATAGATTTCCAAAGAGTTGTAGGACTTTCCTGAACCTTGTGGACCAGAAATAAAGATGAATAAAGGTCTAGCATGTGGTTGCTTAGCTATCTGTGTGTCTACAAACTTGATTGTCTCACAGGCTACAGTCATAACGTCTCCGCTTTGTGTTGTCATGCAGATAGCCTCGAGCGCAAAGGGGTTACTTTTGGTTCCTGACAAGTTTCTTTACCCGGGAAGGAATATACGTATAAATACACTCACATATTCACCTTTGGATAATCAAAAAAAAAAAAAAAAAATACTACTAACAAAGTGTTAGTCTGCGTCAAAATCTAGTATCTAATAAGTAAACGTTGGTTACAATGACACCACGGTTAAACAAGCTCCAGAAACTACTTGAGTTGTCTCAACTTTCGGCTACGAGATTCGTTACAGTGTCCAAACCGCTGGCCCCACCAGGAGCTAAGGCTACATTTGGTGGCACACTAGTTGCCCAGTCTTTACTTGCCTCATTGTATACTGTGCCAGCTAATTTCCATCCATCGTCACTTCATTGTTATTTCCTTATTGGTGGTGATCCCCAAGCTTCGATTCAGTATGACGTTCAAAGTCTTCGCCAGGGCCGGAACTTCATTCATAGAGAGATAAAGGCTTACCAACACGACAGGCTCATATTCTGCTCTACAGTACTCTTCTATAGGGTTAAGTCACTCACACATGATTCATTGCACCATGTAAAGAAAGTCGCGCCGTTGCCCCCACAGTCTGAGTATGAAGTTGCTCATCGCTTATTTGAAAAGGAAGTGGTGGGGAACTTGGAGCGGTACTCACGTATAAATCCAACACTCAGTGACCGCAGTAACTTAAAAGATTTTGTCGACCGGTTTGAGAAGGGTGTAGTCGACTACCGCTTCCCTAGAGATATGTTTCATTCTAAACATGCAACTGATACACTGGACTACTACTTGCGCGTTAGAGATCCGATCGCCCCAGAAACAGATCCCCGGTATAATTACGTTGCACTGGCATATTTTTCTGACTCTTATCTCTTGCTTACTTTGCCCTACTTTCACCAATTACCGCTTTACTCTCATAAATTTAGTGTTTCATTAGACCACACAGTGTACTTTCATAAGTTACCAAAGGTGAATGACTGGATGTTTTTAGAAATGCAAAATCCAAGAAGTGCGTCAGACAAGCATTTAATTCAAGGCGAGTTCTACGAAGTAGCATCCAAGGAAATTGTTGCTAGTGTCAGCCAGGAGGGCTTAGTGGTTTACCCTCCAGAGGAGGAAATCAGATCGAAGTTTTAGTTAAATCTTATAACAGTTGCGTCTTAAATACATGTCAAATTCTATGTCCGTCATTCATCCTAGTAAACTTCAAGTACTTCCTTATTTACACAATTACATGTAAGCCGCGCAGTCACAATTCGCTTGCGCGATTGATTGTTCTTTCAAAACATACCTTCAATTTCACCGTCTTCATTTACTTCGACATTCATGAAACCACAGTGGGTTGGTAAACCTGGAATCGTTTGGATTTCAGCAGCTAAAGCATACAAATAACCAGCACCAATGGATGCTCTAACATCCCTAATTGGGAATTTGAACCCGGTTGGAACACCCTTCAGGTTGGCGTCATGTGACAAAGAGTATTGAGTTTTGGCAATACAGATTGGCAGGTCACCAAAGCCTTGCTTAGTGTACAAATCGATCTTCTTTTGAGCCTCAGGTAAAAATTCGACTTCACCAGCACCGTACATCTCCTTTGCAATTGCAGAGATTTTGTCTTCAACACTTGGTCCTTCAGTTTCGTATAAGAATTGGAAATTTTTGTTGGACGACTCACAGGCCTCGATAATTCCATTTGCCAAATCAACTGCACCTTTACCACCTTCTTCCCAATGGTTGGAAACAATAGCATCAACAGCACCTGCCGCTATGGATTCCTCCTTGATAACTTGATGTTCTAAATCGGAATCGGAAGACATCTTGTTAATGGCAACAACCACTGGCAAATTGTAACGCTTGGCATTAGAAATGTGCTTAGCCAAATTAGCACAACCCTTTCTCAACAATTCGACATTCTCGCTCAAGTATTCAGCTGGCAATGGGGCACCAGCCTTTACTTCTGGGCCACCACCATGAACCTTTAGGGCTCTAACAGTAGCAACAATAACCACAACATCAGGGATTAAACCAGAGGAACGGCACTTGATGTTGATGAATCTTTCACCACCCATGGTGAAATCGAAACCAGCTTCGGTAATAACGTAACCTTGCTTTTCGCGTTTAGTTTCTTCTGGTAAGGAGGAGTCCACACCAGCTAATTTCAAAGCCATCTTATCAGCAAGAACAGAATTAGCACCAATAGAGATGTTGGCGAATGGACCAGCATGGATGAACACTGGTGTACCTTCCAAAGTTTGCATGATATTTGGCTTGATGGCGTCCTTCAACAGAGCCGTCATTGCACCAGCACAACCAATGTCTTCACATGTAATTGGCTCACCAGACTTAGAAGCAGCAATAACGATCCTACCCAAACGTTCTCTCATGTCGGACAAGGAGTTTGCTAACGCCAAAACAGCCATACATTCGGAAGCAACAGATATATCGAAACCCGTCTTTCTAGTGAATCCACGTTCTGTTGGAGCTTCACCAACTGTGATACCTCTCAAGAATCTATCGTTACAGTCAACAACTCTTCTCCAAGTGATAGTGTCTGGATCTATATCTAGACGAGCGAATCTTGAAGCCTCTTCAGGAGTTAAATCATCTGGATTGGTCTTGTCAATCCCCAACTTTTGCAATCTTCTTAGCATAGTCTGTGTAAATTTTCTGACACCCTTCTTTGCTGGAACCAATCTCTTGTACAAAGCGGCATCTTTTTGAGTGGATTCATGAAACATTCTTGTGTCAATTGCAGCGGCCAACAAGTTGTTAGCCATTGAAATAGCGTGGATGTCACCGGTGACATGCAAGTTGAATTCGTCCATTGGAATGACTTGAGAGTAACCACCACCAGCGGCACCACCTTTAATACCAAACGTTGGTCCCATGGAAGGTTGACGAACATTAGCAAAAACGGTTCTGTTGAGATGAGCACCTAGAGCTTGAGCCAGACCAATGGTGGTAGTGGACTTACCCTCACCTAGTGGGGTTGGTGTAATACCGGTCACCAATACATATTTACCGTTTTGTCTATTTTGTAAACGGTCTAACAAATCAAGCTTGACTTTAGCCTTGGTGGAACCATATGGTTCCAGTTCAGATGGAAGAATGCCTGCTTCTGCAGCAACCTGGGTAATTTCCTTTGGAGCTTGGGCTCTAGAAATTTCAAAATCGGATGGAACTGGATTAGATAATTTCAATGGCAAAGGAGTGAACTCCGGTTTGTCGCCTCTTTCCAAGGAACGCTTGGCAGCAATAAAAGTGTTCTTCATCAACATAGCAACGGTCATTGGACCAACACCGCCTGGAACCGGAGTAATCAAACGGACGTGTTCCCTTGCGGAGTCAAATTCTACGTCACCAACACATCTAAAGCCCGATTTCTTAGCAGAATCTTCAACGTAGTTGGTACCAACGTCAATGACGACACATTTACTGTTGCCTTGGAACCATTCGCCTTTGACAAAACCAGGTTGCCCGATCGCAACCACGACGATGTCTGCGTTGGCTACATAGGCCGAAATGTCTTTGGATTTAGAATGCAGAGTGGTGACAGTGGCATCTAGAGACTTTAGTAACTCTGCAACTGGAGAGCCAACGATGTCAGACCTACCAATAACAACTGCTTTACTGCCACTGATGGTGACGTTAGATCTTTTCAAAAGTTCAATGATACCCTCTGGGGTACAAGGGTGAAAGTAAGGATTACCGCTACGCTTGTTGAGCTCACCAATGTTATGAGGACCGAAACCGTCCACGTCCTTATATGCTACAACTCTAGAGGTGACAGCATCCTCATTGATGTGGGCTGGTAGGGGAAGTTGGACAATGATACCGTGAACAGCAGGGTCATGGTTCATCTCGTCGATTTGGGATAGCAACGATTGTTCAGGCACATCTTCTTCCAGATGAACGAACATAGCGTCAATTCCCGCTTCTTCGGCCGCCTTGCGCTTCATACGCACATAGGTGGAAGAGTCTTGTCTATCACCAACTTGAAAGATGGCAAGAGTAGGTTTGAAGGCAGGATTTGAAGCACGAATAGCAGCGATTTCGCTGCTCACTTCAACACGAATGGACTGAGCAATGGCCTTACCGTCAATTAAATTTGCTGGCATAACTTTGGCTGATTGACCTGGTTATTTGGCTGCACATCATGAGACTTCTGAAGCACATGTGTCGTATATATACTTTGGCCACCGAAACCAAAAGAGTCACCCTACTTGCGATAGGTGAGAAATTTTCGGCTGACTCCTCCACGTGACGTACAAAAAGACATTAAGCTCATTCCATACGTAAATTCAAGTAACTGGCGACGGCCAGCGAGCCTCTAGAAGGCCTACAACAAATACGAGGTGTATGGCCAACAGGTCGTGGGAGAGGGGAGGTTTAGAAAGAAAGAAAAAGAGAAGCTCACCTCCCCATCACAAGGTGAATTCCAATAGCGAACTGTAGAAGACGAAATATGAGTGAAACAGGTCTACCGGAGCCATGGAGCATTAGATTCAGCAAGTCTAAAAGAAGGGAGTACTTCTTCAACCCAGATACCAAGGAATCTCACTGGGACGCCCCAGAGGGTACCGACGTGACATTACTAAAAAAGTATCTGGCTGACAACCCTCTCAAAGTTAGGTGCTTACACTTGCTCATCAAGCACAGCGGTTCTAGAAGGCCCGCTTCCCATAGGAGTGAAAATATCACGATTAGTAAGGAAGAAGCAATTGAAGAACTGCGTAAATATCAAGACCGTTTGAATCAGGGCGAAAAGTTTGAGGACTTGGCCCATGAAAGAAGTGATTGTTCCTCTTATAAGAGAGGTGGTGATCTGGGCTATTTCACCAGAGGTGAAATGCAACCAAGTTTTGAGAGTGCCGCTTTCCAATTGCCAGTTGGTGAGGTAAGTGACGTGGTAGAAAGCGATAGTGGTGTTCATTTGATTAAAAGGGTTGCATGATATCTACTTACGTGCTCAAATTATTTGTGTATTTGTATAGTGCTCTTACGGTGTTTATCCCTTTAGTAACGCCAAATATCTTCCGCATATCCCTCAGTAACAGACGCATCTTTGCCGTAAGCCGATTGCCAGTAGTTGAATCCACCTCTCAAGACCCAGATTTGAAACTTTCCTAGTTGTTCTTCGGGCAAGCTTCTCAGAAATTTCATTGCTGCAGATGGGCCTCTCTGTTGGCTTTGCGCGCAATGGAAAACGCAGTTTATCACGTCACCATCGCACTCTGTCAACAACCTGTCCTTCAATGCGTTCAGTTGTTCCAAGTCATGCGATATTCTTGAGTACGGGTAGTTCCAACCACCGACGATATGCCCTCCAATATAGTCCGATCCACGTACATCAATGACCTGGAACGGTAGATGCGACGAAGTGGCGAAACCTTGCTTAATCCACCTGTACAATTCCGGCGCGTCTAAATATTTGATAGATGTAATCGAGTAGGACTGCATGAGGTTGCTGCTTTTTTTTTTCCCCCAGCTCAGGTGATTCACTTTTAACTTGTCCTTAGCAGCGCGCAGTCAGTAGCTCTTTTTGTTTTTTTTTCTGCCAAAGGAAAAGAGGAAGCCTTAGAATCCATACCAAAACCCCGTAGAAATGAATTTACCCAGGACAATCCAGGTACACAAACTGAATTAGAATGGGGCCTGAAGAATTGATGACAATATGAAATTTGGTTTGCTTGGCAGGGATTTGTGGAAACGGAAAACAAACCTAGTACATATTACCGTCAAACTTGAGTCTGCCAGTTAAGGAATGAGAAAAACAGTTCAATGTTTCATCCCGTTGTGGATACCTACGTTAAACCGTTCAAACTGGTGGTATAAAATACCGTTCAGTGGCACATTGAAGGAGAGAGCGACAATGACACCGGCGTTACTTGGGTGATAATTATTTAAAGTCTCGTGTTTTTTTCCTGCAAGAGTCTGCTGACGGGCGAAAAAGTGATCATTTTGGTGATATTTTTTTTGTCGTGTCGTTTGATGAATGCAAGATCAAAACGAGCTTAAAAAGGGTTTTTAATTCGTATAGAAGAGAAGGGGGGGAAGTACAGAGCATTATCCAGGTCGCCTTGGAAACAGCAAAAACAAACCGTTATTTACAGTCGTCTACAGTTTTTGTTGTTGAAAAACGGTACCACACCATGTATTAAGCAGAAGGAAACTACACGGAAAGAGAGTACAGAAAAAAAAGCTATGCAGTGAACTGATCACTCATCCTCGGTGTTTGTCGCTGTATCCTCACCATTGTCGTTGGCTAACCATTTATTCAGATGACTTAACACAGATCCAGATCTGCGGATTCCTTCGTCATCATCGTGATCACCATCGCTTTCACCAGACGAATATGAGTTATCACTTTGATCTTCGGATTCTTCATCTGCAGTGGTCTCCTCATGTTGTTCGTACCCAGTGTAATTGCGAGCAAATTCTGTAGCTGGCGATTTATCTCTAAGCTTTTTATTGCCTTTCTTCATATCTAGATCGTGACCAACAAGCTTGGTGTACAATTTCTTACCCAAGGTTTTTCTTAACAAAGTCTCTCTAACTTCAAAATATAAATCCTTGGAGGCATTGTTCAAGCTTGTTTGGTTTTTTTTAAAGTAAGACCTGAAATCTCCAATGTGCCTCTTGAACTCCAGTTCGTTCTTCTTTAACCATGACACGTTTAACTCCTGCCTGGTGGCACCACGTGCAAAATTCCTCATCAAATACTTGTCATAGTCTCTGATAATCTTGGTGATGATGTCACTGGTAGAGATCCCACCTGTCCTTTGGGTAGTCAAAAACTTACCCTCTTCTTTGATCGGTTTGTAGATATCGTCACTATCGGCGCTCACATAGGGAATATCGTCATGCGCAACGTAGTCAATCTTGTGCTGTTCCAAAAACTCGGGGGTAACGCACCAAGGAGCGTCTGAGATTACTTCATCAACCCACTTGCAATGCATCAACGTTTCGCAACGTTGTTGGTCTGATAGCACAGTCAAACCCTTCAATTTGTGTGTCACTTTGTCACTTGGGACACCACAGATTAGGGTCACGTTGGGAAAGGATTTTTTACACTGTTCCAATTGCTTCATGTGACCCAGGTGGAAAAGGTCGAAGACACCATCTGCATATATTCTAACAGGTCTATCTTTTGGAGGTAAGTTAAAATGAAACCCGCGAGGCCTGAACCTGCGCAAATCCTGAGGCAACTCAGCGTCAAGTTCGCGTTCACGCTCTTCGACCTCCTCTTGTTCTTTAGATTTGGAAGTCCGACGACGCTTAGAGATGTGAGAGTCGGTATCATCTTCATCGTCGTCTCGATCATGGTCATGGTTGCTGCTCTCTGTGCTTTGATCGGATGAACTATGGCGATGGTACTGCTCTCCGCTGTCGTTGTCGATATCGTTGTCGTCATCGTCATCATGTTGGATTTTTCTCTTTCTATTTGCTTTGAACAGGTTGGTAAAGGAGGAATTGCTCAACCTCTCCTTTAGAGATGGTTGTCGTGAAAGAGGAGCCATTGGTGATATCCTGTGTAGATAGACGAGTGTGTTGGTTTAGGAAAAGACAGCATGTGAATTGTGTTGCTGCCACAGATGAAAATTCTTTATATTATTCGGGGCACATGCTGCCACAAATACACGTGACCAAACCCCTAATCATAAACATGATCACGTGTATATCATGTGATATAAATAGGAAAATCACATACAACGAAAATGTTCTCTCCTTTACACGTTTCGCCGGTTCCGGTCTGTCGCCAAACATAGTGGATGCTGAAAAATTTTTCCAGTCTCTTGCTGCTGGTCTGACTCAACCCGATGCCTGCCTGGTAGCTCCCAGCCAGTATAAAAAGGCTGTACCTGTTGAAAATCAAGGTGCTTTATACTGCTTTTTAGACCTCATCACATTATTATTATTATTGTTATTGCACACCAATAATGGGTTTACTTTCTAGAAGCGCCACTGGTGCTAGAAACTTTTCCACAACTAGGAATGCTGCTAAGAAGTTGAACAAATACTCTTACATCATCACCGAGCCAAAGGACCAAGGTGCCTCTCAAGCCATGTTGTATGCTACCGGTTTCAAAACCGAGGACTTCAGCAAGGCCCAAGTCGGTGTCGGTTCATGTTGGTGGTCTGGTAATCCTTGTAACATGCACTTGTTGGACCTAAACGATAGAATTACTGCTTCTGTTGAAAAGGCTGGTATGAAAGGTATGCAGTTCAACACCATCGGTGTCTCCGATGGTATCTCCATGGGTACCAAGGGTATGAGATACTCTTTGCAAAGTAGAGAAATTATCGCTGACTCTTTCGAAACTATCATGATGGCTCAGCACTACGATGCAAACATTGCAATCCCATCTTGTGACAAGAACATGCCAGGTGTTATCATGGCTATGGGTAGACACAACAGACCTTCCATCATGGTTTACGGTGGTACCATCATGCCAGGTTCCCCAACTTGTGGTTCCTCTAAGATTCCTCAAAACATCGATGTTGTCTCTGCCTTCCAATCTTACGGCCAATTCTTGTCCAAGGAATTCACTGAAAAAGAAAGATCCGATGTTGTTCAACACGCTTGTCCAGGCCCTGGTGCTTGCGGTGGTATGTACACTGCCAACACCATGGCTTCTGCCGCCGAAGTTTTGGGTTTAACTTTGCCAAACTCTTCTGCTTTCCCAGCCATCTCTGCCCAAAAGTTGGACGAGTGTGACAACGTTGGTGAAGCAATCAAGAAAACTATGGAGCTAGGTATCACCCCACGTGATATCTTGACCAAGCAAGCCTTTGAAAACGCCATCACTTATGTCGTTGCTACCGGTGGTTCTACCAATGCCGTTTTACATTTGATTGCCATCGCTCATTCCGCTGGTGTCAAGATTACTCCAGACGATTTCCAAAGAATCAGCGACAAGACTCCATTGCTAGGTGACTTCAAACCTTCTGGTAAGTACGTGATGGCTGACCTGATCAAGGTTGGTGGTACTCAAGCCGTCATCAAGTTCTTGTACGATGAGGGTTTCTTGCATGGTGACACCATCACTGTCACCGGTGACACTTTGAAAGAACGTGCCGCTAAGAGTGCTAGTCTACCAGATGGTCAAGACATCATCAGACCAGTCTCCCAACCAATCAAGCCTCAAGGTCATTTACAAATCTTGTACGGTTCTTTGGCTCCAGGTGGTTCTGTTGGTAAGATTACTGGTAAGGAAGGTACTTACTTCAAGGGTAAGGCTCGTGTCTTCGAAGAAGAAGAAGCTTTCATCCACGCTTTGGAAAAAGGCGAAATCAAGAAAGGTGAAAAGACTGTTGTCGTTATCAGATATGAGGGCCCAAGAGGTGGTCCAGGTATGCCAGAAATGTTAAAGCCATCTTCCGCTTTGATGGGTTATGGTCTAGGTAAGGATGTTGCTTTGTTGACTGATGGTAGATTCTCTGGTGGTTCTCATGGTTTCTTGATTGGTCACATTGTTCCAGAAGCCGCTCAAGGTGGTCCAATTGGTTTGGTGAAGGATGGTGATGAAATCATTATCGACGCCGACAACAACAAGATCGACTTGTTGGTCTCTGAACAAGAATTGGCTGATCGTAAGGCACAATGGACTGCTCCTCCTCCACGTTACACTAGAGGTACTTTGTCTAAATATGCCAAGTTGGTCTCTGATGCTTCCCACGGTTGTGTCTTGGACGGTGAAAATTAATCACAAATTTTGTGAACACTTCATAAGGAACGTGCTTTCCTTATCAACATGACAAGCTGAAATGTCATCTCATTTTTTTTATTGGACGTATACTTTCTACTGGGTTTTCCATATTTATTTATTTGATGTATATATATTAAGGGCATAAACAACAGTCCATTGAATGGACGGTTTATTTTAAAGACACGTTTGCTTGAACTCTAGCACAACAATCTACACTTTCACTATGCTTTCACTATGCTTTTGAGCATGCATACACCTTTTATAACCCACATTTTGAGAAAAATTGGTCACGTGCACATGCCAGGTTTTTTTGTCGAGAAAATGAAAAATTTTAAATCCCGAGATGCTCGTTATTTTATCTCATCTCATCAAATAAACCAACAGTGTATCCACCATGGCTACGGCAGAAGCTATATTTATCGGGGCTAATAGACAAATACAAGTCAGCGATTTTAACAGGGATCGCAAGATTCTTGCTTTTGGTGCGGGAAAGACCATCGCTTTATGGAAACCTATGGACAAGACACATCGTGGTGTATATGCTACTCTAAAAGGCCACAATGCTGAAGTAACGTGCGCCAGGTTTATCCCAGCAACAAACCTGCTTTTAACTGCCTCTGAAGACTTTCAGGTTAGAATTTGGAGATTCTCAGATGATTTTTTGGAATGTATTCAAATTATCAATCATCATAAGCATACAATAACCACGTTGACTGCTTTACCTCAAATATTTGCTGTAGGTTGCGCAGATGGATCCATTTCTATCTGGACCGCTAGTTCCACTGAAAAATATGAACTATCTCACGAATTAAACGTTCAAAAAGGTGTCTACCCCTTAAACCTAGCACTGCAATCTATTGAAGCTGATCATTACATTTTAGCAGTTGGCGGTACCAGTGTTAACATCTTCATCTATTCCTTTGTGATCGAAAACAATGAAGATATTCTTATCAAAAATTGCGGTCTTGCCGCTGTACTAGAGGGCCACGAAGACTGGATTAAGAGTTTAGTCTTTCGCAAAGAATCTGAAGGTAGCTTTCTGTTAGCAAGTGGGTCTCAAGACCGCTATATCAGACTATGGAGAATCAGAACCAATGGTTTGATCGACAATTCGGACGAGGATGAAAATAGGCTAAGCCTTTTGAGCAATAAGCAATATAAGTTTAACATTACCCCGGACTTGAGGGTTGCAATCAACTTTGAGGCTTTAATCATGGGCCACGACGATTGGATTTCTTCATTGCAATGGCACGAAACTAGGTTGCAGCTACTTGCATCTACTGCCGACACCGCAGTTATGGTATGGGAACCAGATGAAGCATGTGGTATTTGGGTTTGTGCCTCTAGACTTGGTGAGCTTTCTTCCAAGGGTGCGTCCACTGCTACAGGCTCTTCTGGTGGGTTTTGGTCTTGTAATTGGTTTTCTCACGAAGATAAAGAGTACATTTTGACCAATGGTAAGACTGGCTCTTGGAGGGTTTGGTGCTCTACCGACAACAGTACCTGGGACCAGAGCTTAGGAATTACTGGTGCTAGCAACAAAGTTACTGATGTTGCATGGTCTTTAAATGGGGAGTACTTGCTCTCAACCTCTCTGGATCAGACGACTAGATTGTATTCCCAATGGATTTACAATAGCACTGGTGAAAAAAGAAAGCAGAAGACATGGTCTGAATTTGCTAGACCCCAAATACATGGCTATGATATGGTTTGTGTTGAACCAATTTCTAATACTAGATTTGTTAGTGGTGGTGATGAAAAAGTTCTGAGGGCTTTTGATGAACCAAAGGGTGTTGCACAATTGCTAAATAAGTTTGCCGGTGTCCCAATTGAAGACGCTTCTGAAATGGTCGATTCTGCTGCATTGCCCGCTCTAGGGTTGTCCAACAAGGCTACTGCTGATGATAATACAGATGAAGAAGAGGAGGACCCAGATTCAAGGGAAACTAATGAAACAAAGAACATTTCTTTTGAAATTTTGTCACAACTAACAGGCCCACCCTTAGAAGATCAACTACAAAGGCACACACTGTGGCCAGAAACTGAAAAGTTGTATGGTCATGGCTATGAAATTTCTTGCTTAGACGTCAGTCCCGACAAGAAGTTAGTAGCCTCTGCCTGTAGATCCAATAATGCTCAGCACGCGGTGATCAGAATCTTTGACACCAAGTCTTGGTTACAACAGAAGCCAAATTTAGCTTTTCATAACTTGACTATCACAAGGCTAAAATTTTCTAAGGATAACAAGCACTTACTAAGTGTCAGTAGAGACAGACAATGGGCTGTATGGGAAAGAAACATGGAGTCTGACACTTTTGAGCTGAAGTACAAAAACGACAAACCGCATACAAGAATTATTTGGGACTGTGAGTGGACTCCATTAGAATTTGGTGATGCTTTTGTTACCGCATCAAGGGATAAAACCATCAAAATCTGGAAGTTTAGTGAAGATCAAAAAACATACTCGCTGGAAAACTCCTTGAGGTTCAAAGAACCAATAACAGCTATCTCTGTTCATGACTCCCTATTCAACGGCCACTTAGCTATCGCACTGGGATTTGAAAGCGGCGCTATCCACATTTATGCATACAACGAAGTTTTTCACAGAATTCTTGAACTTGATGCTGCAATCACACCCGCTGATAAGATCTCTAGATTAAGGTGGAGCCATTTACAACAGGATAACAGTCTTTTATTGGGTGTTGCTAGCGCAGACACATCCACTCGTATTTACTCTATTGAAAAGAGCAAGTTGCACATATAGAACTCACATAACTATCTCTTTCTGGTATTTAATTCTCTAATTTAACACTCATACTTACTCACATTAATGATGTCCTAGGGATATAAAAAAATGAAACGATTACACAATTTTCCACGTTGAAAGCCATTGCAAGTGTCGATAGTTAGTACCAGGGCCTTCTAAGCCCTGTGCGATCGGAGCAAACAATATGTAAATGTAAGTACATCCAAAAAACAGGGCAAAATAAACTGAATATTTCACGAATGATTTGGTGTTGGTTAGAGTGTAGTCGACGACAAATCCAAAAACCAAAATTGCAAAATATAATGCTGGAACGTAGTGGTGCACATATGTTACTCTTCCCATAAAAACAAATGGTAAGTAGTGGAAAGCCCATGAAATGAAAGGAAACCCACCTCGCATGGCTAGTGTCCATAGTTCATCTTCAGTGAAAGAGATAGACTGCCTCCTCCATTTATAGGCCAAGCTCAACACAATCAGAATAAAGGCAAACAACGACAATGTAGAAATCCAGGTATTAAATGGCGAGCCTAATAGAAAGTACCTGACTACTCTACTAGACCAGCCACACATTCTTAGGCCAACATGAAGGGTAGGCCATTCCCATGCCTTGCTAGCCAGGTTATCGTACTTGTCCTCGTCTGGTACCAAAGCGTTATTCGAAGAAGCCATCGCAAAATTGATCAAAACAAAATCTGCCCAAAATTTAGATTTAGGTGGAACGTAGTCTTCAGGAATCTCTAAGTTGCTATTCCAATGGTCTTCGATATTCCACCAAGTAGATTTGTCCCTCTTACTCCAAGAACTTTTGCAGACAATTTCTGCTTGTTTAAAGCCCCAAGTCGGATAAGACAACCCAGTTGATGCCAAATAGCAGCCCATAACTTTATTTCTTAGTCTAAAACTGGTGGACAAGGGGTGTAAAATTTGAGGATCCTCCTTACTGAAATTTGGATTCGCAGAATCCAATTGTTCCACGATCTCAACAATCCAGTTATCTTTCTCATCACCAGAATCATCACTACCATACCCAGAAACCTCAAAGTTGCCCTTTGAGACATGTGAAGCAATCTCATGAGTGTGTAAGTTCGAACCCGTATTTTTGTGCAACAACCTCACTTCAGTACCATCTTTGATCATAACTGGCTCACCATCAAGCAATCCATTTTCATCCAGGCCCAAATCCGAGAATCGAGAAGTTTTGAAAACCCAGTTATTGTTATTGTCGGAGTGACCATATCCAGTAACCTGACGTTGACGAGACCCTTCCGGATATTTTTGTACATGTGAATGTAACAAATTGGGACTTAAACCATGCGATCTGATGGTTACTTCAGAACCATAAGCAACATCCCGTGGACTTGGTGCAATCTTTGTACCTTCCAAATTGACCTGAAACAGGGTGTTTGTAGAAGCATCTCCTGTGCCTGACTTATATAGAAGAGTGAAATGGATCTTGAAACAAAACAAATAAACCATGAAGGGGATCAAAATTAGGTTTAAAACTCTAATGACCCAATGTCTGTAGTACTTTAACCTCTTCATTTCTTTATTGCAATGATGAGAAAAGAGATCTACAAGAGTATAAAATCCGACAACTATTGTCACAAACAGACCAACCCATTTCACGGAACAAACACAACCAATGGAGAAACCGGTAAGAAGCATCCAAAGTGACCACTTTCTTGTTAATTGCCTCTTCCTTAAGTTGTGGACTTTAACTAGGCAGTAGAATGTAGTTATTGTGAAAAACAACAGAATGGAGTCCAACAGGATGAATTTTGATAAAGCGATGTAGGAGTGTTCCAAAGCAACCATAAGACTGACTAAGTAAGTTGTAAGAAGACTAAAACCCATCTCCTTAGCTGTAAAATAAACAATTGGGACACATAATGCTCCAAAAGTCGCATTAAACTGTCTCATAAACTTAAAGTCGAGGCCATCAGGATAACTGCTACCGGAATCAAACGCAAAATCACCATCAAAACCAGCTAGAAATTCACTTAAGCCAATTAACATTTTGCCTAAAGGTGGATGAACATCGTGGTAGAATTCATGTTTGATATAGTATGAACCGAACTTACCGAAGTGGGCCTCATCCCAAACTACATCCGAATTCTTATCTATACCCCCAAATCTGAGATAGAAAGATAACAGAGTGAGTAAGACAGGACCCAAGATACTCTCGGTAAACTGGAATAGGCCTACTCTCTGTGCCTTGGAAGTCTGTTCAGCGGTTCTCTCCAATTTCTCGTGAAATTCATCATTGCAGACTTCGTCCTGTTGCTGGTCGACTAAAATCTTCTCATCAGATTCAAAATGCTTTCTCCTTTCCCTAAGATTGAGGTTTGAAGATTTAGGTAGAAAACCTGAAGACCGCATCAAGGATTGCTTTTGTAGTCTGCCACTTCGGATATATGCTTACTGTTGTCTGTACACGGAAACCCGTTGCGACATAGCGTACTCAACAAACTACATCCTGTCGCGGAACGTGAAAACTCAGCCGTCCATCAACATCTAGCTTAAACACTCTGAAAATGCAAGCATATGATTCCTCGAAGTTACAAAACATATATTGAACACTGAGTGACACAGGTAACCGGATATACCCCCGATGCCCAACTTCCTTCAAGAGTAATCAATGGTCTCTCAAACAACATACTCGAGCACCTGACACACTGCACTTTAACGAGCCCTTGTCGTGCGGAAAATACACACCCGGTAGTTCGTTTTAGTGCAGCTAAAAAGCTTAAGATAAAATCCAACAAAACCAATGCTACATCTGTTTCCATGGATGGTATACAAGCCGTATAATAAAAACGAGAATGTCGTTGTACATCTACATTAGTATTCGATTGAGGTGTCATGCCACTAATATTCTGACCTGGTTGTTATGTAAACACTAAAAATTTCGTGTTTACCTTTACAGGATAGTTTGACAAAAGACCTCTGAACTACATCGTACACGCTTCCTTCTCTTTCACAGTGGTAGTAGCGTGAGGTTTGCACCTCAATTGTTAGCGTCATATTATTTCCACTCGTCAAACCGCAGTGCTTGGTAAGTACAACTGCCAGTAATCATCGTGCCATTGCTGCAAAATGAGATTCCACAGCGCACCTGGAATCGTATTGTTCCCTGAATAGCTGGCAAGCCCAGCTATTCGAAGCTGAAATAATAACCAACATTTTGTCTTCGCGTCCTGTTCAGTCTATTGTGTCAAACGAAAGCGTATATAAATGTCATTTTATTCGGTGTGCTATTATATGTCCAAGATGATTGGAGTATAGTATCGAATAATAATGAGATTTAGATTAATTTTCCTTTCTTTGATCACTTTGGTCTCTGGTTTCTCCACGGAATTATTTGATACACTACAACATGACTCTTTCTATGCAAATTCTGCATATTGCCTTGATAGATACATTTTCCCATCTTTGTTTCAAAAGGGCAAGGACTACTTGGAGCATGAAGGGTTAGTAATGGCAGGTGTATTTACTCCTACCTTTATCAATCTTGCGCTATCTGGAGACGCCTTCATTGCTGTTAACACAACCTCCAAGCAGATCATTGTCAGTTTCAGAGGCACTAGTGATATTGCAGATTGGATTGTTGATGTAGATTTTGCCCAAAATTCTTATTCCCCACTGTCGGCTTCTGCCAGCTGCGATGGCACCTGTAAGGTTCACAAGGGAGCTTACGAAGCTTTTAAAAAGGTCTTTACGAAAATCGTTGGAACTCTGAAAAACACAGCAAAAAGCTATTCCGATTATGAAATCATTGTTACAGGCCATTCATTGGGTGGTGGTTACGCTCTGTTGATGGGCATCGAATTACAGTTACTGGGCTACAAACCATCAGTGATTACATACGGGGGACTGAGAATGGGTAATGATGATTTTAATAAATGGGTTAATAATTTATTTGCAGTTGAGTCTTCATCTGCTAAGGTCGGTGCTGGAGAATATGTCACCAATACTTTCATTAGGGTCGTACAGCAACATGATATCGTCCCATATTTGCCACCAGGCAATGACTATGGACATGCAGGTATCCAGTTCCAAATTGATCAAGCAGATTCCTACACAGTCACACAAAATCAAGTCGAATATGACTCTTCTGACTACAGTACGCCTTCCTTAACCGATTCAAACTACTTGCAAAGTGGTAAAATTTTGAAATTAAAAATTTCTGACCATCTAAAATACTTCAGAAGAATGGGTAAACCATGTTATGCCGATTCTGTCACAGTTTAAAAATATCCTTCCATAATTCTTTCCAGTTTATATTACGACATTTGAATGATGGATGCCCTTCCATGATTTCGGTTGAAACCAGGAAAAAAAAAGGTTCAATCCTTCACTTTTAGGTTTACTTATTTAAATATAGTTCAAAAATTACAATTTTTAAAGTCACGAATTGGTTCTAGTTCCTCAAATTTAACACAATTCCACAGTGAATCCTCTAATCTGTCAGAATCCCCGTACTGTTCATAAATCTGGGACAGGTACCACCAGATCTCTGGCGAGTGATAACCATCAATAGAATTTTCGATAACCTGCTCCAACATCAATTTCAAACTTGCACACGCAGCGGATCTGTCTTCATCATTGGCAAATATTTGATCAGTTTTATACTGAGTTTGCAGAGGACTTTGTTTATAACCTGCCGTTTCCCCGACTTCGGGGAAGATCAACTTAGCAAAGCCGATAATGGCATCAACGTTCATAGGATCGTAGAAAAGCACGGATTCAAACTCAGTCAATGCAGCACTGTTTCTATCTTGCAGTGATAGATACCCTCTAGCTAAATTATTGTTGAGGTTTTTGAAATCAGTTTTGACATTCAACGATTCTTTCAACGCATCTTGCGCCTCTTTAAAATTGCCATTCCTTAAGTAAAGTTTGCAAGCAAATAGCCATATAGCTTGTAACAAGTATTCCTTAGTTTGGTTGGGTTCGGAACCTAGCTTAATTTGCTCACTTTCAGGGAACAAATCAGCGAACAACTCAAAAACTTCAGGTAGTAGCTCTAAGGAATCATTTACACCAAACATGTCATCTATAATTCCTAATTGAGTCAACTTTAGGTGAATAAATTGCCATCTGTCGTTTTTTCCTAACTTGTTCTCATTGTACGCCTCTTGCATGGCTTGCAACACAGAAGAAACAATCTTGAAGGCAGTGTCCTTGTTTTCTTTGATAGACTCACACAGCGCAAGCAGGTGCCAGGATTTGTAATTTTCAGGATTTGCTTCCAAAATTTCATTTTTAATAAATTTGACTGCTAACTCAATCTGTCTCTGTTGGGCCAAGGTGTATGCGTACTGAAACTTAACTTCCTCATCTTTAGAAGAAATGGTCATAGCATTTGCCAAGTAATAAACCAGATGATTGCTTAATAACTCATGTAGGCTGGTAGATCTATGCTGGTAAAAAGTGTACCATGCTCGTGATAGAGTTGAAGATAACACTTGAGGTAAAATTAGACGAGGCGAATTACTTAGCCAGTCTGAGGACTTTTCTGTTACGATTAATGGGATACCGAAGTGCCCATAGAATTGTTTCAACAAGTCATGGAATTGAGACAGTGCATCACTAATGGAGAATTTACCCTCGATGTGAGAATTTTTTACATGGGAAAGAACATGATTATATGCATCAATCACTGAAACAACATCGTAATAGTTCTTGTTATTCAACTCATAAAACCTACTGTTGTAGTTGATGAAATTCGTAAAGTTCAAAATGGACTCTTTGACATTTTTCTTTGAGAAGTAAATCATAGCCACTTTAGCAACGTTTATACTTTGAAACGTTTTAGACATAGACGAAATAATGAGCTTGCTCCACTCCGAAGAGACTTTATCCAACGATTTCATATAATATTGTAAGAAAACATGAAAGTTTTCCAATTGAGAATCGTTGAATTCTTCAGCCTTGGGGAAATGGGCAGACGCCAAGTAAGAATCCCCGATAGCCAACAGTTCTTTGTCATGATTTGTCGAATCCGACTTTAATGCAATATAGTAGGTCAACGGAGACTGTGGAAACATAGAGTTAGCAGTAGACCAATCCAGACTTAATTCCTTAATGATCAAATTCAGGTAGTGGAAGGTCAATGCGTGCGATTCCTTAGGGATCGTAGAAATCACATTGAACAGCTTTTTGTAAACGTCCTTTGAAGTAGTACCCAAACCTAAGTAGTAGAGATTTTCGAGATCAAGGAAAGTTTGGAACGGTTTAAAATCGATCCCCACCTTTTTGGCGTCTTGTAAGTACCGTGTAGCGTTGTCTTGGTCATTTAAATGATGATGCAGAATCCCAACGACATTGAACAGTATTTTTCTGTGCAGTGGTTCCTCAGTTGTTAGTTTCGAACTTTCATCCAATAAAACTTTACAAACGCTAGTTTTCACGTTGTTACCAAAAATGTGATAGTGCACCCTGTACTGCAGGGACAACACCTTATCTAATAGGTCATCTCCCGAGTGAAATTCACCAGATCCTAACAAACGCGACTCTAATGCATGAACTACTGGATCAAAAACTGAGGACATGGCTAAGGCGGGATCTGCTCGGCTCTACGTTATTGATCTAGTTAACACCTCTTCAGTCAGGCCAGGTTTTTACACAATTCAAGGCAAATGAGAAGCCTTCCAAAATCACTATAAACGGACAGTCAATTGCATTCCAAGATAAACTAGTAATATTTAACAAATATTTGTAACTTATGCAGCCGGTTTTTTCTTTTTCTTTTGGGTGTCAATATGCTCCACCTTCACTTGCTTCAAACCCTTCTCCTCTAATAAGCTGTGGATGTAAGCTTCGACCTCATCAGCAACGTCACCTTGCACAACAATCTCTTCCTTCTTTTCAGCGTTCTTGGAAACAGAGCAACCCGTAGCAAACTTGGAAGCAAATGTCTTAGCTAACTTCTTCATATCGATTTCAAACACTTCCAGACCCGATATGGCAATCATACATTTTCTCTTGGTCCTGGCTTCTCTCTTGATGACAACCTTTGAAGACAACTTCTTGGCCAGTTCTCTTTGCTCCCTACTTTCTTGCTTAGCTTGAAGTCTCAACAGATCTTTCTCTAGCTTTTCCTCTCTTGCACCGCCGATCGAAGAGTTACCTAATTTTGTCGCCACATCGTCAACTTCACAGTCAGCTGGATACAGTTGGTTAAACAAGTCTGCATGATTCTCCTTCAGCCACACTTTACAACGCTTTAATTTACCAGTAAATTCACAGTATTCTGGTGGTAGACTACACACGCCACAATATACGACAGTTTTCAACATTTCTCTTGGTATTCTGCAGCGTTTTGAAAGCTTACGTTTATCTATCGATGGTTAATCTAGGTGCGATACCTTATTATAATGAAAAATTTTAGCATCGTGAACAATGACACATATATGAGGGAGGCTTTTATTGATGGAGGAATTAAACTTAAAACACGATTGTTTTCTAATGGCCACTTACTCCTCGAAGTAGTAAAGACTTTTAGAAATGTCTGAAGGTGTTTCGAGAAAGAAATCGTACAGATGGGTAAGTGTTTCCCAAGGTGCATACGACGGTGCCGACTGGGACAGCACCGATGACGAATTGGCTGACAATGTAAACAGCACAGACACCTCTCCACAAGCAAAGATTGGGTCTCCTGAAAGAATAAGTACACTGAAGAAGCTTCCCCCACTTCCAAAGTTAGGCTATACCCAAGATTCTACTGGTGAACCTGTCCGGGAAGGAAGTACCGAGAAAGAGGAAGAAGTGGGAAAAGAGGTAGAAACAGTAATGGACACAAAAGCAGAAATAGAAGAGGAAAGCTGTGTTTCGACTGACTCCATTACAGCTTCTAGACCAGTTTCTAAGAAATTATCTGTTAGGTCTACTAGCAGATCAGTTAATTCGGTGAATGACGATCTAGACTCATTGATGGACCAGATATCGAAAGAAATGACCCCAAAAACTGAACAGGCAGAGCAATTCCCATCGCCAACTGGAAGCTTTTTATCTCCTAGAATAAGTTTAGATGAGAATTTACGTTACCTAAAAAGGGACCAATCAGATCCTGAAAGTTCGGGCAAACTTAAAAACCGCACGGATAGTAATGTCACATCTCCTAGCCCAGGTGAGCAACCAATAGGCAATGGCTCCATTGAAATTAAAAAGATCAATAGCTATATTGATGACAGTATAGGCGAATCCGATGACGAGCCAGGTAATAGCTCTCGAAATTATCATGACGAATATTCGGACGAGTCAGAGGATGACTTCAAAGTCTCCAAAAATGGGTACTTTTCTAACTATATTTCGGAAGACAATGCCTCTGTGGATAAATCCAAACAATTTCCTGAAGATGATGCAAAAGATCTTTTAGAAAGTCCAACTGCTCAAGAATCTATCCCAGATGAGCATACGATAGAACACGTAAATGAAACAACTAAAACGGAAGGTAAAACATCAATGGAAAATGAGGAACGAAACACTAACCAGCTACAAGAGGAACAAGAAAAACAGAAAGAACCTAAAGAGTTACGGGATAACGAAAAATCCAGTGTCGACGAGCTGCCAAATAAGCAAGAACGACAACACGGCAACCAATCGCAAGACGAACAAAATCTTGCTGCATTATCGAACCCCCCAGAAAGTTTTGACGATTATGATGATGATAGCTCATTCTTCAATCATTACGGCAATACCAGTTCACAATCTTCTATCGTACATGTGAGATCATCACCCCAACAAAATGTTTCCGATTCTCCAGTCAAGCTGAGGCAAACTTCCAAAACCGACCTTTCATTTAGAGGTGACGAAACTTATTCAATTGCTGAATTAGACGAAGAACAAGAAAGTAATCATGGCAGTGGTGGCAACGACGATGACGATGACGCATTATCATATACAAATTCCATTATTAACGACAATAAACCTGAACTACAGAGCACTAGAGAAAGTGATACATATGATGATGAGAGGCCTTTTCAATTT
Source organism: Lachancea kluyveri NRRL Y-12651 (assembly GCA_000149225.2). NCBI lineage: Eukaryota > Fungi > Ascomycota > Saccharomycetes > Saccharomycetales > Saccharomycetaceae > Lachancea > Lachancea kluyveri. The sequence continues at coordinate 1,236,505 of CM000693.1, read as the reverse complement.
AGAAACCGTGTCAGGGAATCCATGCTAGACTCTAGTGATGATGATGATGATGATGATGACGATGGTACCAGTGGTTTAAATAATGAGCCTTCGGTGCTCAGTGGTGGATATTATACTAGGATGCTAAGCGAATCAGGCAATGGTGAGATTGGAGCTTCTGAAACAGACAAAGATTATAGCTCTGAGAATTCTGGAGATGATGATGAAGTAATTGCTGAGAGTAATAGCGCAAAATCTTTGAAAGATGGTACAACTGAAACCAGACTGACCAAAGAAGATTCTGCCAGTGATCCTATCTATGACTCTAACTCTACTGTAGAAAGCAACAAAGAGGAGCATGATTTGGGCGTAGAGAATACGGGTAATCACGAAACTTCGATATCGGAAAGCGTTGACAGTGATGGAAACTCCATCATAAAAAGCTATGGCCAGAGCGGCGACATCACAAACAACAACATTCTACCCGATAATGAGGATACTGAGAATAAAGACAAGACACCTTCTACCAGAGAATCTATAAACTTAGGAAAATGGAGACCAGACACTGATTCGTTCAGGTCCGGTTTCGTTCAAGAAACGGCACCCAAACCACCCCCGGGATTTGTGATTGATGAAAATGGTGAAGTGGTCGATTTGAATCCTTCTAGTATGAGACAGAATCGTGTGGTTTCTACCTATTCCGAAGTAGAGAGCACGTGGAACGCATTTCCATCGCAACCCGATACGGGTGAGGATTTGGAAACTATAGCAGATACGAAAACGATCTACGATAATTCCACAATTTATAATGTTCCGGGTATCATAACCAACAACAATATTTTGCCCCCTTTACCTGTAAACATCGCGTCGAAAGATCTCGATGTTAAGTCAGCAGACTCGTGCTCTACTAGCTTGATTAATGACTCTGATTCAGTTTTGAAGTACATCGAAGGAGACAAGGTGCCGTTTTCGTCAAATCTTACAGAAAACTTTGCCCAAGAACCAAGTCCCGAAAAGCCTACCAGTACAAAAAGTAAGCCCATTCCACAATTAGATTTGGATAAACTATTAAGCGGTAAAGAGAAACATGCTTCTAAAATAGAAAAACTAAACAATCATATGAAGGAGTTACAAGAGTTTGATAGTGGTATTCAGACGTGGATAAACTTTTCTTTAAAATCATCAGCCAATTCTGACACCGATTTCATTTTCCAAGAATACAAGGTAAATAAACACGTCAGGGACGCCTATGAGCATGCTGATGAACTAAACAAGAAACATACCGTGAGTAATACGGTTGCCAACGTCAACCAAAATGTCAATCACTTGAAAAAGAAGGTTTTTTCTCATACTATGAAAGAAAAATCCAAGGGCTTATTTTCATCTATCGGCAAGAAGTTATAATTAATGTACATATATGATCACTATTTAGATGAAGCGTTTGTCAACCTCTTTTCACCGTGTCTTCTTAACTCTTTATCCATAAGGTCCCTTATTCTATGAGCACCTGCGATACCAATTGCCAAGACGCTTTCAAACCTATCCAACGGAACCTTATCCTCTACCAAAAGTAGAGACAGTTTTTCAGACTTGCCAACAACACCCAATGTAATACTACTCATTGCGTTTTCTTCGAGTGAATTCAAATCTAATAGGGGGGTAGTGTCATACAACCCAATAGAGACCCCACTTATGTAGTCATACATGGCAATACCAGCATCAATTAGTGCTAACGTAATACCGTTGATCAATGCGCCCATTATCCCACCATCTTGTTGCAAAACGTGAATTTGGATATCTATCAGAGTGCGTGGATACAGCTGTAACATCACGTTTTTCTCAAACGTACGGACAAGCGAGGTTTGCATCTCAAGGACACGTCTTTCGTTCTTATGACTAGATTTACTTCTCTCCATCTTGGAAAACTTTGTGATGTTAACGGTAACATTCATAGTAGCATGGCTAGGATTAGTTTGGGAACGTAAAGCAGGCTCTTGAGGACCGTTTACCAACGTGATGATTTTATTGTTGCCTTGTTCCAAATAGGAGGAACCATCAGCTGCATTAGGGTGAGTATTGATAGAGCAATCGAAACGACGAAGTTCATTCCAACGGCGACCGTCTAGACGTAAGCCTTCAGGTGAATAAATTTCCAGGCGAGACATGGTTCTCAGTATTCTTCTTTCGAATTCGACTGGTCCTAATGATTGATGAGATGAGCGCTTTCCAGTGTCAAAATTTTTCATCAGCTATTGAATGTCCGGTTAAACGGCTTCCTATCGGACAAGCCAGTAACATACAAATAGGCAGTTGAACTCAGTATTTCGTTAGGTAAATATTACATAGAATTTTCAGACAGCTTATAGCTCCTTTTTTTGTACGGAGACATATTGCTTCCTTTTGGTGTCATCAATGAAATTGCCCAGTAGCCATAGATTACCCAGGAAGAACCCGATACTTGCACAGAATATACCTGGATAAAATACATTCAAACCCACGAATTCGAGCCGATACCCTTGGCATAACCAAAATGCCTGTGTTGTTATCCATACCAAAAGCATACATATACCTCTCTTTGTTCCAATCATAGTATTTGCCAGATAGAACGGTAAAAAGATCAGATACCAGATAAAATATTGAGAAGTACAAACCTTATTGTACATCACAAAAGCAAATGTCTGCAAAAATAAAACATTTAACAAATCCTGAAAACTAGCCTTTTGAAATAAGTGGTATGAAAGACCCAGTGTCACAGTCATTTGTGGCAAGAACGCAAATTTAGCCAAATCAAAAGGTAAAGTTGATGCAATATCTGCTGAATTGAAGTACAATAATACGTTCCACATCGAAAAGTTATGTCTGTGATCAATCCTGTACAAATGGTAATAATATGCGTGTTCTAGGAACTCTGCGCCGTATAACTTGTACATGGCATATGTGACTACCAAAAGAGTCATGAGGGTTGTAACGCCAAACGCAATTAACTTCTTGAGCCAATGAGATTTGGACTTGTAAATGTAAATTGAAAAGGGCAGGCAATAGATGATTGGATAGATTTTGAAATGGATGGATAACCCATAAACAAGACCTGCTTTAAAATACTGTTCGTTTTGCAGGTAATATAACGACAATATCACCAGAAAACATAGAACACTTTCAGCATTACCCCTAGTACTAATGGTAATAACTATAGGGTTCAAAAGCCAAAGTGCGCCTGCGATCAAGCGTTTCCTCTTCTCACAGCACAATCTGCTCAAGATGCGTAAGATCATCACACCTGTCAGTAGATCAAAGATAACAAACAGCATCTTGCCAAAATGGACCCATTCGAGATGATGGTTTGGGAGAAGCAGCCAGCTTAACATAGGTGTGTATCGATAAGTGTCTCTTCTATATGGTGACAAACCTTGGAAAACGTACCCAGCCGCATCATGGAATACAAAGTAGTCTATGTCAGTGTATTTTACAGTGAAGTGGTTATCCTGGTAAATACCATACAAGAAAAAGCCTATACGCACCAAAAGGGATATCACTAGCAAAATTGAAGTTTGAAAATCCATCAGTAACCAAACCGTAAACACAAAATTCTACTCGATGCCGGCTTTCTGTTTCTTATTTCAAGATTCGTAACTAGAAAAATTCTTAAAAAAGTTTAAATTCCGGGAAAACTACCTTTTCAACAACTTGCGTACAAGTATAATCACAAAAAAGCAAAATGGATAACATGAACCGGCAGTTGAGCTATGAAGAGTTAGTTGACCATATCGTCAACAACAAACCTGTACCCAACGTGGTCAGCGTTCCAAATATAACACTAGATTCATCGATGAGAACAGAGTCGTTGTTGAAGCCGAGGTTAAAGCCTTGGGAGCGCAAGGCGCAGGGAGCAACAGTCGAAGAGCCACAAGAATTGATACAAAAGGCTAAGGAAATAACTGAACACGTGGAATCAGTAAACAAGACTCAAAGCTTTGAAAGCTTGTCCCGGTATTATGCTATTGAAGCCGAATTTGAAAAACAACTACAGCATTTCATGGATGGGAGCGGTAAGGATGCTACTGCATAGTAGGATAACAAAGAGTGAATAACGAAGGACTCTGGTAGTTCTTTCTTTTTTGGGGAAGGTAAGTCTCTTTCATTTAATGGTTTTAAGGTTTTCTGTATCGAATATTCGTTTTTATGTATCTGGTTGCACTCCTAGCTAGTTTATGTATACTATGTTACACATTTACAAGTTGAACTGTTGCAAGGAATCTACGTCTTCATTCAAAAAGTGGATGAGACCATCCATGCTTATTCTTACATGCCCATGGGTTGCATCGTTGGTGTGAGTTGACGGGTGAATAGACTCTGCTGCGGTGTGTGTGTTACTCACGCTCTCGGGCGAAATCCCGGTATCCGTTGGTTGAACTAAATTCTTCAGTTGTCTCAAATTACTTCTTCCTAGATTCATTTCTTTGGCTTTATCCATATTTCTTGAAACAAAGTCGTATAAATCCATAATTCCGTTGGCAACGTCATACCAATTTTGAGCGATTTCGATATTTACCTGCTTGATCTCTAGGAAATTAAGCATGTTGGTTGAGCAGGTTGCAAGGCTCATAGATGAGCCCAGATTTAGCACATGATCCACATCCATCCAATGGAACTTAGCACCGTACATTGCTTGGATTGTACTAACAAACGCGCAAAAACAGTAGAACGGGTTTACTGTATAATTACAAGGGTGTCCTTGTTCTCCTTCTTTGTTTTCCCTTTTCAACAGAGAGTCTAAAATTACAGTTAATGATCTCACGCTTTCAAAACACTCCTTGGAACTTTTAATCCAATAATCTGCATCCGGAGGCTCTGGAAAAACAGGTCCCTCCGTAGGTCCACTTGGGAAATTAGTAGAATGTGGCAAAAATGGAAGGAACTCTCTATTGATGTATATGACATTCAAGTGATACAAGCAATTGATCATTGTAAAAATATTTTCCGTCCCCAAAGTTTGATGTAAGGTGTTATTGGCTGCAGACCATTTCCAGTAATGTGGTAAAAGCCCCCACCATTCAGATAAGCTGCGCCTGATTTGATAAACTATGGATTTTGTATGCCAAGGTGGCAAGGACTGACTGTAGTGACCGCCATCCGTCAAAAATTGGTTTATTTCGCCCCAAATAGAATATATTTTGATAAAAATTGAAAACTCCCTGTCGTTGTTTGTTAGTGGATTTTGTCTAAAATACGCACCATATGATTTAAGTGTAGCGATGCCATCGCCGCTAGTCACAGCACTAATTTCACTCATGAATGCGAATAGTCTCTCACCCTGAGGTAAAGGAACACTTTCATATTCATGCTTGAAAAAAGAAAATGCTCTGTTCTTACCAAATGCAGTGATTCTATCAATCACGAAGGAAGACCAGTAAGTTCTATTGAGAGTTTCAGATTCCAATTCGTTCAGATTAGAGCAAGCCCAATCAGTTATGAAGGCAGCTGAGCCATTATTGTTGCTTATGGCTGGAGAACAAAATCTTAAAGACTGCAACATTCTAACCGCATTACCGAAAAACATCCAACATGTAAAGTAATTCCCCTTTCCCCAATATGATAATGTTAAAATTAATAATGATTGTACTATCTCAATAGAAGGTTTTCGTATCAAATACTTTGGACTCACTACTTCTAATTCCACCAGTTTTGCGTACATTTCATTCTTTACGTAGAATGACTTTGCGCCTAACCATTCGTTATAAACGTCACTACTTCTGTGAGGGTAAAATGATGTATAGAGATCAAGAAATGCACCCATTACTGTAGGATTCACATTTCTGATTTTATGGAGCATTGTCGGCTTATGAACAAACGCCAGTTCTGGAAAATGTCTGCTGACCTGTTGAACTACCAATCTCAATACAATATCTGGAATTTGTGCAATAAGCTGCTCAATTGTCTTAAATTCTAGCGGATGTGCCCTGTACTCTTTATGATTATTAGAGCTTTGTGCTAATGATAGAGGGGGTCTCGGTGGAGTACTAGGACTTGTCTCTCCACTATGGAGCCCACTTCCCGATATCAGCGTGGAAGTGTCTAGTCCCACGGGCTCATTAGATATGTTTCGCCTTTTCCTTAAACTTGGAACATTTCCAGAAGTTTGGACACCTCCTACAGCACACACCTGTCTATGTTCACTTCTAATGTCGTTGTGGGCAGAGTCGATACGGCGATAAAGATGGCTCTGGTCACCAAACGAGAGAACTGAAGATTCCGATAGGCGGCTGTGGACAGTAATTGAAGGAGAATCTGTATCAGACTCCCTAAAGTTGGTATCTGGAACCATTGTCTTAGGCGGGATCTTAAACTCGGGTAGCTTTATGGTACAATCCACTTCGTAAGATTTACCTCTGCAACTGTGACACGGGGGTCCATTGTCATATCTGCACTTGACCTTACTTTTTCGGCATCTATCGCAGGCTAAAACCTTTCTCATACTATTCAACACCACAAATATGTACTGAATGGCCGATTGACTGTGTTTTTATCTGCTTGCCAATTCTCAAAGCTAATCCGGCATCATCAATGATTCTTTTTTCTTTCCCGAATTATCGGGTCTCTTTACCGCAACAAGAAACTTCCAAACTTAACTGAATAGGAAAATATATATATATATGTCGTTAGCGCCTAGGCTCAATATATAGTAGAAAAATATCTTCAGAAGTCCTAAACTAAGATTTTCACGATACTCATCAATTTTCTATTGATTCCGACCGCTTTTCTAATGAAATCGGGTTTCGGGAAATTGTATGAAGGGGGCGACAACAGTGACAGAGACGTTAAAAACTACAATCGTCGGATTAGCGGACGTGCGCAGTGAGTACTTTTTCCAGGTTACAAAAAGAATAAATTGGCTTGTGAATTGGTTCGTGATCCGCTTCGTACATAGATATACTCACTTCTGACCTGGTTTCGTGAGTAGCGATACTTACTTTTAACCCGGTTTTCGTAACCCAACCCGGTTACGGAAAAATGAATTGGTTTAACTCATTGTGCACGCCTGCTGATCAGAAAGAAACACTACTGAACTCTTTAGATAAATAACTGTAGAGCCTAGTTTTAAACGTTCACTTCTTCACAAGCTTACCGAACTTACCGAAACATACGGAGATTATTGTATTTGAAATTCTATTCCTACCGTTCAAGGAAGTTTAATAAGAGGGCTTATTCTCTGGCGAAGTACGCATCAGTACGATTACGGATGAAAGCTCCAATGCGCAGACTAAAAATTTTAGTAGTATCAACTTTGGTAGGTATCTAAAGCCAGAATGCCCCCCTTTCTCTTCGATTTACTATTGGAGATCTGAGAATGATATCGCGATAAGCTAAAATAGAACGAAAGCATCTGACAATTTGGGCACCGTCCGAGTTGAAGTTACTAGTATCAGCCTCGGCGTTGAATCTAAACTATAAAAAATTTTGAAATGATACATAATACCAAAAATTTAAGTACTCAAGTACTCAAGTGTCAAATAGCCCCAATTGTCTTTTTTTTGAATTTAACATAGAGAATATTATCCCATAAAGCCTTCAAAGTGAAAGGGTGTAGGACCCACTGAGAGGCACTTAACGTTCAGAAGTTCTTTAGTATTAAAAAACCCATTATTTTGATTTTCAATAAGATGAGATGGCCCTATGTGGCTCAAACAAATCTCTTTCGGATATCTGTGGCTTTTTGAGCTTTTTTATAATTCTCGGTTTAGCTCGGGAAAAGTAAATGATTTCCCGACACATGTTAAAAAAACTGGAAATGGAGAGTTAAGCGTTTTCGGCTCATAAATATGTAAGGTCAGAACCAATAAACAAGTTTTCTGAACGGGATGCCATTTTATTTTTGTGGTTTTATTTGATTTTCATAGCTAGTTACATGTTCTCAACATAACCAACGAACTAGCTAACTGTCTTATTCACAGATCCCTAAAGAATGTATCTCTAATGACTAAGGAGCGCATGGACGACCACCCATACTAATATTGGTAAAGAAATATTAGACAAACCTATAGGGGTTGGCATCATTTTACTGGCTACTCTGAATAGAAAGCTGCCAATTTTTTGTCAAGGAAATCATCAACGGCTTCATACATTTGCACTCGGGATCACACAATGCCTGTTTTTGGAAAACTGAAAAACCTAACGCAGAAAGGGCATTATCCTGAGTGACCTGGTGTTTATTTTCGTAACTACAGTCCTAATCATAGTAGCTATGCAACCAAAGAGACACCTCGATGTTTCTGTAAATAGAAGAAAGATTTTAGTAGTAACCTTCCTCTGCGAAATGTCTTGCATCATGGTAACTGGTTGGGTTACTAGCCTTCGCAAGACTATGTTTCAAAAAGGCTTCAACATGAAAGTACGGTAAATTGAAGTTTGTAAGATTTTTATTCTCCTACAAATTAATACCGACACCAGAAAACCGAAATTATCAACTATGTATGTGAATTATCTCAGAAACTTGAAAATAAACTCTTGAAGCCGGATTGAGAAAACTTTGGAATACCTGCTACAAAAACTAATGCTAGTGTATCTTTAGGCTTCTGACTGTATCAAAAGGTCATCTTAGAATATCTAAAATAATTGTAATGGATTTGGTGTGGTGCTAATCATTGACAAGGTGTTGTGTGGATCTGAACATAAAAATGCTTCTTTCGCTTGGGGACCATAGGTCACTGCGTCAGATACTATTACTTGCGGCAAGCTAATTTTTCCCGGCTAGTCCTCTTGCTGCCATTCTTTATGATACTATTGTTGATGTGCTAAGAAAAGGCTTTTTCACATTTATTGCTGGCTACATTTATTAATTTCACCTATTACGTTGCATTACTAGTTTGATTGAAAAGAGCTCTCTGGATCGCGAATGCCTTTATTTAGGAACGTGGAAGCCATGAGGGATACTTGAAAATATAAAAACTTTCCTGACCCCTTTTGGTATTGATATACAGTTTCTTAGCAACTCATGCTTAGTGTTTGACAAATGGTTTAGGTTCTTTTATCTATGTCCGGTATGAGCTGTTTGACCTTTTATTACGGGTTATGAAATTAATTCCGAAAGCTCAGTTCTTATGGAATATAGGGTGTAATGTACCTACTCTCTAATTATACATTTTAAAAATCTTCTTTCTCTCCAGGTGAATATTTTCCAATATGTAATTGTCGTTATCAACCCTAGTTTACTTTGGCACCGCTTGTCCTTAGAACAAATTCAAAAGCTGCTAAAGCTGCCGCGTTTGCAGGAAAACTTCTCAAGAAACTTGGCACAAAGCCTTTGAAGAAACCACGGTAACCTCTTGTCCGCCAGATATCTTTAGCAGCCAGTTTCCAACTTCTGAATGTACCGTCATATTTATCATTACAGAGAACGACCTGCTTGATAACATCTGAAGGATAAGCAGTAGTCCAGAAACCAAAAGATGCAGAGAACCCACCAGACCAAAAGTTTATCGCCGTATCACTCATGTTCGTGTGCTCTTTAAACCAGCGTGTCAGCAATTCGTAGGATCCCCACCAAAATACGAAATTCGTTCTAAAAATCAGAGTACTGGTTAAACCTTTGTAAAGTCCGCGCACACCATTCGAAGAGTAGACTTTTTTGATGACATCCACGGGTCCAGTATATTTGGTAGTTTTTGCATCATATTGAACTTGCAGTTTAGCCTTTGCTAATTCGACTGGCGCGGCAATAAAACTGACAGACCAGCCAGCCATGACACCGCTAATGATACACCCAGATAGTGGTAGCTTTTCCTCGTTATAGTATACATATTTTTTTAGCAGCATTCTATAGTTATGCAGACAACCCAACATGACAGAATCCATAAGAATCCATCCGACTAACGGAGGTGTGAAGCCAAGGTAGAAACCACGAATACCCTGCTGAGTAAAAGTCTTGTAAACACAATCCAATGGACCCTTAAATCTTGTGGAATCTTGAGATGTTTGCAAACGGACTTTGATTGTGTCGAATGGATGGCCTACTGCATTTTTGGCGATGCCGGAAAACATACCAGAGACGAAGCCCATGATTCGCGAGTAAGCTTCAGACGGTGGGGGCTGCTGAATATCTGACTTGCCGGACATTATAGAAGTGGAAGTGCTCGAGCTACTGGGTATATGGGATGTGTTTCGTGAGTCACGCTGCTCGATAAATGTAGTTTTTCGGCATGCCAAGATTCGGCAGAAACGCTTGATGTCAAAATTTTTCATCCGCGAAAGTGATGATAATCTGAAGTTCACAGTATGACAGGCATCATCTCATGTCGCAAGTCAGCAGTACATGGATTCAGAGACACCAAGCGATAGGAGACTTTCGCTTTTACAGCACCAATTGGTGCTTTTCACGATGCAGACGTTAACGCTCTCAGTAAACTTGAGCTACGCAGCATACTACATATCATACTCACAGTTGAACAGCGAGAGGTTTGGTGACCCAGACACTGGGGAAACTGGCAAGTTGTCGCCAGCAAGAGACGAGTTTTTCTACAGTAAACGTTCACGACTCAGTCGCGTGGAAGTTGCATTAAGGGATGCATTTCACCAGATGCTACAAGAAGAGCCGACAGCTAAACAAGCGTTCACGATACGGAAGTTGGTTACTCGGGAGATGGTTCAAGAAGTATATTCATGCACAGAAGAGCTAGTAGAAATACTTCATGCAATGGCTGAACGCCACAGAGGTGGGTTGCTAGAAGATGGCAATGGTAGCGGTAGTGGCAATAGCAACAGCAACGGTAACAGCAGCAATGAAGATGGTAGCGACAGTAATATCGACAGTAACAGTAGTAACGGCAGCAACATCAACGGCAACAATGGGAGTGCAGGCGATGGCCAGCTGCAAACCTCGACCATCCATACAGTCTCACTTCTGAAGCTGCCCAACGTTCTAATCAATTCAATAATGGGATTTTTGCACGTTTACCAATTCGTCAAACGGATGCCGGACATGTCCAGTTACCATGTGTCACAACGCCAGCTAAGCGTACTGGTAAAAGAGTTGGAACAAGACTTGCTTCCCAACTGGAAAACACAACTAGATTCAATGAAACTCACTGCTGGGATGCTCATGCTGCTGGACAGAAACATCATGCATCGCTACCAACGAGACACCAGTGGTGGTGGGTCACCACAAGAGGGCACATACGCCGACCCACATAGAGTGTCTGTGTATTTTGAATGGCTACGGAAAGAAATATCTCTTGGGGAACTCAGTGGAGATCATCTAGAGATTGAATAGTCCATAGCAAGGTATAGCGTCGTATAATATCAAATAAAATAGAGCGAGCAGTCCGTTCGAAGCATATCGATGTCACTCTGTACGCAGCCCGGTTGTCCTGAATTGCTTGTGGGAATTGAAGGTAATTGACGGTTGTGATTTATGTAGCAAACCGTACTTACAAAGACCAATAGCCTAAGCATCAATGTCTGAATTGTTGCAAGAAATATCCCGCATCATTGTTTTCCCTATCGACTTCCCTAGTCAGCAGTACACAGAAAAGTTGGCCACCAGAATCCTGGCCTTTGGCACAGTGGTGTCATGTTCTATTGGTTTCGTGACACAATCGCTAGCTACACTAGTCTATTGCTACGGTGCCTGTTGTTTACTATGCTTGCTACTCGTGCTGCCCAGCTATCCAACCTACAACAAGAGGCGTTTGAAATGGGCAGGTACCAAAATCGAAACATAATCGCTATGTATATTGTCCCTTTGTATAGTGTTAATCAACGATAACTTGCGAGTTTAATTCTGGTTATATAGGCTTGCCTTCTGCGTAATGATCTACCGGATATGTATGTATTTGTATACGTTTTCATATAAATGGCGAGGTATAAATATCTTGTACCTATCCGATTCCTCGACGCAGACTCCGCAACCAACCAATAGAAGCCTTGACAGAATGACTAAGGAAAATAACGATAATAACAAGGGCAACGACCCCAGCTCTGGCTACTTTCTTGGGTTCGATTTATCGACACAACAGCTCAAATGTCTGGTCGTGGACCAACAATTACAGCTTGTGCACTCTGAGGTAGTCGATTTTGATCGTGACTTACCTGAGTATCACACCCATAAAGGTGTCTATTTCAACGACGATGGCTCAATAGAAGCGCCTGTGGCTATGTGGTGTGATGCTCTGGACCATCTGTTTGCTGGTCTTGCCAACCAGAATGTGTTTTCTCTAGACCGTGTACTAGGTATTAGTGGGTCCTGCCAGCAACACGGCTCCGTTTATTGGTCAAAGGACGGGGAGGAAGCTCTGCGCAACTTGGATGCCCAGCAGACGCTGTTGACCCAACTGGCTCCCAAGGCATTCAGCAGATCCGTGGCACCCAATTGGCAAGACCACAGCACTGGTAACGAATGTAAACTTTTCGAATCTAGTTGCGGTGGGCCCCAGGGCCTTGCTGCCATTACCGGTTCAAGGGCACATTACAGATTCACCGGACCACAGATCTGTAAAGTTGCACATCGAGAACCAGAAGTGTATGCGAACACTGCTAACATCACCCTCGTTTCTAACTTTTTAGCATCGTTATTATGCGGTTATATTGCACCACTAGAAGAAGCAGACGCCTGTGGTATGAACTTGTATGACATCGTTAATCGCGACTATGATTCTGGGTTGTTACAAAACATTGATCCAGATGTCGAGAGTATAAAACGCAAGCTGAAAGGCTCTCCAACCCCTGCTGATAATGCAGGTCCTTTGTCTTGCGTTTCGTCCTATTACGTTCGCCGTTACGGTCTCAACCCTCAATGCCAAGTGTTTCCCTTTACTGGCGATAACTTAGCGACCATTTGCTCGTTACCCTTGAAGAAGAATGATGTGTTAGTGTCTCTGGGCACCAGTACTACGATTCTTATCGTTACCGATCAATACTATCCTTCGCCAAACTACCATCTATTCATCCACCCAACGATTCCCGGTTTGTACATGGGTATGATTTGCTACTGCAACGGTTCTTTGGCCCGTGAAAATGTCAGGGACCTCTTGAGTGCAGACCATTCGTGGGATCCTTTCAATAAGGCTCTATTGGATAGTTCCGTCGATAACCATGACGAAATCGGTGTCTACTTTCCACTGTCAGAGATTGTTCCTAGTGTTCGCAGCTGTACTAAAAGAGCCAAATTTACCAAGAGTGATAACGATATCAACTTAGAACCTGTTGAACAGTTTTCAGATATTAAACACGATGTCAAGAACATTGTCGAATCGCAAGCTTTGAGCTGCAGAGTACGTATCAGTCCCTTATTATCGGACAATTGTGCTGCTGCTTCCAATAATTCATCCACTAGTTACACCGTTAAGTTTGATTATGATACTTTCCCAATTTCTGAGTATCGCAAGAGACCTAGAAGGGCCTTCTTTGTTGGTGGTGCGAGTAGGAATGATGCAATTGTTCGCACTTTTGCCCAAGTTATTGGTGCCACTGAGGGTAATTACAAGCTCGAAACGCCAAACTCGTGTGCTCTTGGAGGTTGCTATAAAGCACTGTGGTCCTACATGTACTCGGGCGGATTTACTAAACTTTCTTTTGACCTGTTCTTGAACGAACACTTCGACTGGCAACACGATGCAGAGTTCATCTGTGACAGTGAGACAGAAAGTTGGGAATATTACAACACCAAAATACAAGCTTTAAGCGCTTTGGAGGCAACCCTTGAATAGAAACATGGGTGTATCTACTCAATGTACAAATAGTTGTTTATAAGACTCTATCTTAATTCATATATTTATATCATGTTCTACGAGCGTCGGTGTAAGAACCCCGTCCAAATTTTTTTCGTTGAAGCCCTTTTTTTGTTTGGTCTGTCATGCGTGGGCAATGGATAAACTAAAACTTGTATGCCCTTAGCAGTTCTTGTAGATCACTTCTTGCCATAGCATTACGATCATTCAAGGCCAACTTACCATATTGCTTCCGCCAATGCTACGTTATACTGTCTTCAGAAACTCTGCTGCCTATGCTGCCTCTGCTAAACTGCTTCTAACCTCTAGCAGAGGCTTCCATTCTGCTGCAACTTTGTACAAGGCTCAAGCTTTTACTATGCCTGCAATGTCTCCTACGATGGAAAAAGGTGGTGTGGTCGAATGGAAATACAAGGTTGGCGAACCATTTAGTGCTGGTGATGTCCTCTTGGAAGTTGAGACTGACAAAGCCCAAATCGATGTTGAGGCCCAGGATGACGGTAAATTGGCAGCCATTATCATCGATAACGGTAGTAAAGACATTAAAGTTGGTGAAACCATTGCTTACCTAGCAGAAGTAGACGACGACTTGGCTACTTTAGAGATTCCAAAGCAAGAACCTGCTGCTCCCAAGCCTACGCCAAAAAAACAAGAGACAGCTCCTACTCCTGCAGCCACGCCAGAACCCAAGAAGGACAACGCACCTACTTCTGAGCCAAAAAAAGACACTCCTTCCGGCATTTTATCTACAGCAAACCCATCTCAAACTCTATTCCCATCAGTCCAAAGTCTACTACATGAAAACGGCATTTCTGTTGAAGACGCCCTTAACAATATCAAGGCATCCGGTCCTAATGGAAGGATTTTGAAAGGTGATGTTTTGGCATATTTGGGTAAAATCTCCAACGATTGTGTTGTCAAAGTTACCGAATACATTAAAAGTGGCGAGAGCCTTGACTTGACAAACATCGAGTTGAAGAAGCCAGAACTAAAGCTTGAACTGGGGACCTCCAAAACCCTGTTGAAACCAGAACCTGTTGTTTTCACTGAAACCTTGACATTACGAGTTCCATCTGCAGTCTCTTCGGATCAACTATCCAAGTCCTTGAGGTCATACATTAATGAAGCTAACTATTTATCCCATGAACAGCCAGTCAATGCTTCTACTTCTGATTACTACGATCCAATCTTTGAAGAATTGATCACTCCAGAACCAAGACAGCCAAGATTTTCAGTTTCATATCAATTAACTCCACTGGTACCAGTTTTATCACCAAAGCAACACGATGACATTTTTGACTTATTGTCTGGCACCAGTGCAGCTACTTCTTCTCCACAAGTTGAACAACCATCAAAGACTACAGAATACAGTTTAGATGTTAGTGTTCAAGTCAATGGGAAGTTTGACGATGCCACTTTAAAAGCACAAAGATTCATTGAGTACTTAAAGGATTTGGAACTTGTCTCTGAAAACCAGGAACTGTAAGAGAACAACATAATAGAACATTCTTTATGTTTTGTTTTTCCCTTTTTCTTTTTCTTTTTTTCTTTAATTTATAAGGGAATGAAAAAAAAAAATACGGAATATCTATATCATCCACAAACACGTATACATATCAATACCTGAAAAACGAATTAATGTTAAATGTCAAACGAGTTTGTTTTTTTTTCTTCAACAGAATGAAAAATTCACAAATACCTGTGCCATTGGAAAAACGTTACGGTAGGGCCTAATACAATAAATCATGTCAAAGCCAATACGTTTTTTTTAAAAAATATGCACTGAAAAGAAATTAAATTTTAAATACATATACACACGTAAGCTAGATAAATGGAAACTTTTTTCTCCTTATTTAGAATTTGAAAAAGGAGTTATCTTCCAAAAACAGAACAACTTTTTGAACAACGTGCAAGATTGGTTCGTCTTCAGATTCTAGTTTGATTTCAGCATCATCGGCAACACCGACCGTGAAAACGTTGGTAGCATCGGAGGAGCCGTTGAATTGACCAGGAACGATTAGACCAGCACCGCTTCTAATAAAATCAGGGATCAACTCGACCAATTCTTCATTGTTATTGGAATGGTTGAAGATCTTATAGTGTCTGCCACCACCAAATTGTAAAAATGTGGATAGCAAAGCGATAGATAGCTGTTTGTTGTTTTTCAAAGAGTCATCCAAGACAACAGCGAACCCTTGATTTGGTCTTGGAGGACTGCTTTCTCTCAAGATTTTAACGACTTCTGGGTAGGAGAACCATGCTGGAATTTCACCACCATCTCTCAAACGGTTTCTCAATTCGGTACCACTGATGTTCAAAGTCTTGGTAGTTGCCAAATCGATTTGATCAATTGGAGCGTAACGGTCTTCGTCTGGCAAGTAAGTGACCATTCTGAATGGAACAACTTCAATTTCCAATTCATTCTTGTAGGATTCAACCAACTCTTGGGCATCGTATGCACCGTAAAAGTCGACACCTTTAGAGTTCTTACCTGGACCTGCATGGTCTCTACCAACGATGAAGTGAGTAGCACCGTAGTTCTTTCTAATGATGGCGTGCCATACCGCTTCTCTGTCACCACCCATTCTCATGGCTAGTGGTAGTAAGGACAGGTGGGCCATACCGTTTGGATAACGTTTGATAATTTCTTGGTAAACTCTGACACGAGTGTGGTGGTCAATGTCACCTGGCTTTGTAAGACCGACGACTGGGTGAATCAAAATCTTTGCGTTTTGTTCTCTTGCAGCTCTGACAGTCAACTCTCTGTGAGCTCTATGCATTGGATTACGGGTTTGGAAGGCAACGATACGATCCCATTGTTTTGAATCGAATTCCAATCTCAATTGAGCAGGAGTTCTACGTAAACCTGGGTAGTCGTAGTGTTGTGGCAATTGAATTGCTTGTAGTTCACCACCGACGTAGTATTCACCAGCAATGTTGTTTAGGTAAGAGATGGCAGGATGTTCTGGGTCACCTCTAAAGACTTTTTTGGCCTCAACAGACTTGTCTGGCTTGTAGACGTCAGTGACTGTCAAAAAGGCCAATGGGATTTCATTTTCCTGTAGCAACAAGATTCTGTCATCGATTTGAAGTTTTGAAGCAAACTCAGAGTCGACATCTAAAGTAATTGGCATGGTCCAGACCAAACCGTTTGACAATCTAGAGTCGTTAACGACGGAAGTGTAGTCTTTTTCATTTAAGAAACCAGTCAATGGAGAGAAACCACCGTTTAGAATTAGTTCCAAATCACAGATTTGTCTACCGGTCAAAGACCAGGTGAGCTTAGAGTCGCTTGCTTCTTGGAGCAGTTGAGGCTTAATGGAAGCATCACGAGCAATTAGATCTTGCAAAACACCACCGTGAGGAGCAGGCATCTTTAATAATAAGTTTTTTTTTCTTTTGTTGGCGGAAGTAACAGGGTCTAAAAGGAAAAGAAATGGAAAGTTTAGAAGGATAATTGAGCATTCTAATCCTGTTTATATAAAATATGTTTCAAAATTCTCTTCCTCGAGAGACTCAACCAGAAAAAAAAAAAAAAAAGGTGTGGCATTGTGAAGGCTTTATGTGCTTCGCGAGGCAGGCCGAAGATCACGTGATGTTAAATTTTACAATTTCACGTGATTAGAAACAGCGAAGAGACAGAGTGAGGGAACTTTTTAGCACAAAAAGCTTGCACAGGCACAGTTTTTTGAGATAATTAGACGTTATTACTCCACAAATCACGGTTTTAATGAGTAGGATGGGTGGCTGAAGAAGTGGGAGACACAGTCAGAGATGACTATCTGTTATCTATTGTTATTTTCCGATTTTTTTTTTTGTTGATTTCAGTTCGGTGAGAGTGGGTCCTACAAAAAACGAATCATGTTTCGTTAAAAAAGACGACTGTTTACTTATCTTCCATTGGTGCAATAGAGATATCGAGATGAAACCGAAACATTTAAAGTTAACAGGGTGCACGAGTGGTTCCCTGGCGCAAGAAAAAAAAGACACTGGATGATTGTGACTTCTTTTTTTTTTTGTTAGCACATGCATGGACACGGCTGTACTGCCTGGTTGTTGGAACACAAGCACCGTAATGAGTGAAAGAAAGTGTAACTCTGGAGTTCATACTCTTCACCCAGACAGAGTCTTACAATTAGCTTCTTTGTCATTTTATCATATTTGACACGGAATTTCGATCGCTATTTTTTTTCACCTCATTGTTGACTTCTGTAAAAATTGGTATGGCACAACACTGATCTGTGTACAACGGAATGCGACTACTAGGAGATTCCATCTTGAACTAAAATTAGGCACTGGAGCTCTCTGTGATTTTGATGTTTCTAGCGAAATTCGTTTCCTTGCCATTACAGCTAATGAAGTCGCCCTCCCTTAAGGTGAAGTGGTGATTGGATCTTATGGGCCGTGCGTCTAGGTTAGGATAAGCACGTTTTTTTTAACAATGTGCGTTATAATCTGGCCCATCGGTCGATCTGCTTCACTATGGGTCAACGAAGAAAAACGATGCAATGTACGTTCAAAGCTAAACTGCTTGATAGTGGATTGCTTGAGACAAGTTCGCGTGTCACTGACCGGTATTTGAGAACGTACTTTCCTGATTCCGTCTAGTGTCTTTAGATATTCTTGTCTTTCAATGGGTCAATTTCGCGCAATTACATTGGGACTACGTATTATTATTACGCATGGCTCAATTTGTGCACATTTATCAAGTCTTTTGATTTGTACTGTAGTTATCTTTTCATTTATATATTTTAATCATGCTGGTAATACCACGGAAAAGTCCAATCATTTCCTTGTGCCATTTGATAAATATCACAACGATACCACGCACACAAACTATCCAATCTTTTCGCTAGAGTGCGATTCCTGAAAAACCGAAAATTTCCGCACACTTTTCCTGTTGAGGAATTGAC
Source organism: Lachancea kluyveri NRRL Y-12651 (assembly GCA_000149225.2). Classification (NCBI taxonomy): domain Eukaryota; kingdom Fungi; phylum Ascomycota; class Saccharomycetes; order Saccharomycetales; family Saccharomycetaceae; genus Lachancea; species Lachancea kluyveri. The sequence continues at coordinate 1,217,895 of CM000693.1, read as the reverse complement.
CGGCATGTAGTCATTATCGACCAGTAAGTCTATGGTGGTAATAACTAGTGTATCAAAATCACAGTCGCTAACAACTAAGCTATTCTTGGGCTCAACCACATGATCCGGTGGATTACTGTCAGTTTATATTACAGTCACAGTAACAATTTCGAGTAACAGCACGCAAGCGATGAGGTAAGTGGCAAAGCGCCCACGTTTAAGCGTCGAAGCAGAGCTGGTGACTCCTTCATCATAACCTTGTTGGTAGCTGCAATTGTAAAAGTCACCTGGTGCAGCGTTTGTACCATTAATAAGTAAAGTACCAGATCTACCACAGCTGAATTGTTCAGAGTTATTCATCGTTATTTATCTTCCAAGTTTTAATAAAAGCCGTTTTTCTCTGTGAGTCTACAGGGTCTCTATTTATACCTTTCCAGATCGACTTGGATCCAAGGTATCTATTGAAATACACATTACTCTAAGCTACCATCAGATAGCAAAGTAGCTGTTGAAGTTCACATATCAGACGATATGCTCAAACGCAGAGTTACTCTAACAACCTGATTCTTTTTGAATACGATACTGCAACTTATGTATCATATGTAACGAAGTTTTTGCGACTCGTATTTTCCTCGGCTTGACTTTAAGAGAGTTTGACCACAGGAATTGGCATACTTTGAAAATTTATCAACAGACGGTGCGAAGCGTTTGGCGTTTCGGAAAAACTGACTTACTGAGCTAGGTGAGAGAAGGATATACAGTTACGAAAGAAAAGAAGACCAAGTTACCTAGGGTTTGTTAACTTCTAGCCCTATCGAGTATGTTTGTAATTAGTCAAGCTTAAGGATGGGCAGGATCAGGGAACTGGTAGCAAACAGTGCTGAAAAGTACGGCTAAAACCCGTCTTCGTTCAAGGTGAACCCTGAGTTTGTTTGTTTTTTTTTTTTTGTTTGTCGGGCAAGAATTCCATGTATTTCTGGTCCTTGGCAGCAGGATTGCCGTCCGACTACACTGTACCTGGTGGCATCTACATGTTGGTCTTGCGGATTCTTAAATCAGGAACAAATTTTACAACGGTCTATCCTCGCTAACATTTACGTTAAAAAAGAGATATTCATTTACATCTTGGCCATTGCGACGCCTAAATCTTTAGAAATCCTCTGTTTGTGTAATTTTACTGCTAAACTGCGATATAAACGTTTAAACGATACGGGGATCTCTTACTTTGTTTTTGAGCCATGGTTAGGGTTCTCGTTGCATGGTTAGAGAATAGCACTGTTTCCTGCAAGGAACACCTGAGTCTCTCATCTCGGACGAAGAAGGTATTATAGGAGCAGACGCCCTAAAATCCAAACTGTGGAACACGCTCAACGAAACTAGCCCTCGTTCGCTAATCAAATCGCGCCACACTGCTTCTGACTGTATCTCAAATAAATACACATTAATAATCTTACATCCAAACTCTTGCATAAAGTCTTATCAGATACGTACTATAACTTCTGTGAACTGTGATCTGTCGTGAATAGGAGCACCGCGCCGTTCAGACTCTTACGTACATCGCGATAACCCGTGAGTAAGTCATTTCTTACTAACCCAGCCCTAGGAGGGAAGGGGGAAAACGTCACTTTGGGGGATTTTACCGTAAAAGGCAACACACGACATGAATCGAAAGATAGAAGCTTCGAGAGAAAATCGTGTGACACTTGCGAGAAAACAGGAAAAACGCGCGGTGTGTCAGACGAGAGCCACCCCCCACCCCCATACACGGCAGACACACACACACACACACACATACGCGTGAGATCCGGTGGAAGCATACTAAGGTGATACCTAATAGTCCATGCTGATGGCGCCAGGCCGGACACATCGGGCCACGAATGCCTGGTCCCTTGTCCCTCCCACCCTTCCCTTGATCTTAGCCGCCGACGCCTGAACGTCCCTGTGCGCCATCCGGTAAGCCCTACTACCGCTATCGCGGGAAGCCAATGGCCTGTGCACGTGGTATCTCCGCCTCTAGCTTCCTTCCTGGACTCCATCTGTCCTTACCTCACACTGCCCCCAGCACGATCACGTGCCGTGGCAGCAGCAGCAACTTCTACGCGGAAAAACAGTAGTAGCAGTGGTAGCCACCAGCAGGGTACACCTTTCTGCGGCTTCGTGTGGTAACCTGGCTATATACTGCTACGGCATTTTCTCGGCGCGAGCTTCCTCTGGACACCGCCACCGGCTTCCTGTCTTCTCGCGTCGGCTTCTCGTGCGTCGTCTGGCGTGTACGCAGTCGGCGTAGGGCCTCACCATGGGCAAACTGAAAAATCACAGATAGAACCCAATGGATGATCAACCAACACTCTTTAGACCGTTGGCAGACGTCAAGAGAGCAAAAAAAAAAAAAAAAAAAGGAGGTGGAGCAGAAGCACGCCATGCAAAAAATTAGAAAAAAATTGAAAAATTTCATAGTATATAAACCGTAGCGTCTTCTCTCTCTTCCTTGCATCTTGTTCAATCCCTCTTTTCTTTCTTCTTTTTTCTCTTTCCCCAAGAAATACTTCACATTTCTAAATCCCACATATAAAACATCACAATGGTTAGAGTTGCTATTAACGGTTTCGGTAGAATCGGTAGATTGGTCTTGAGAGTCGCTTTGGCTAGAAAGAACGTCGAAGTTGTCGCCATCAACGACCCATTTATCTCTGTCGACTACGCTGCTTACATGTTCAAGTACGACTCCACCCACGGTAAGTACGAAGGTGAAGTCTCCTACGAAGGTAACGCTTTGATCATCGACGGTAAGAAGGTCCTTGTCTTCCAAGAAAGAGACCCAGCTCAATTGCCATGGGGTGAAAACAAGGTCGACATTGCCATCGACTCCACCGGTGTCTTCAAGGAATTGGACACTGCTCAAAAGCACATCGATGCTGGTGCCCAAAAGGTTGTCATCACCGCTCCATCTTCCACCGCCCCAATGTTCGTCATGGGTGTCAACGAAGACAAATACACTTCTGACTTGAAGATCGTTTCCAACGCTTCTTGTACCACCAACTGTTTGGCTCCATTGGCCAAGGTTATCAACGACGAATTCGGTATCGAAGAAGGTTTGATGACCACTGTCCACTCTTTGACTGCCACTCAAAAGACCGTTGACGGTCCATCCATGAAGGACTGGAGAGGTGGTAGAACCGCTTCCGGTAACATCATCCCATCCTCCACCGGTGCCGCCAAGGCCGTCGGTAAGGTTTTGCCAGAATTGCAAGGTAAGTTGACCGGTATGGCTTTCAGAGTCCCAACCGTCGACGTCTCCGTTGTCGACTTGACTGTCAAGTTGGCCAAGGAAACCACCTACGACGCCATCAAGGCCGCTGTCAAGAAGGCTTCTGAAGGTAGCATGAAGGGTGTCTTGGGTTACACTGACGACGCTGTTGTCTCCTCCGACTTCTTGGGTGACTCTCACTCTTCCATCTTCGACGCTGCTGCCGGTATCCAATTGTCTCCAAAGTTCGTCAAGTTGGTCTCCTGGTACGACAACGAATACGGTTACTCTACCAGAGTTGTCGACTTGGTTGAACACGTTGCCAAGAACTAAGTATAAGTTTACAAATCTCTACAAACCTTTCGCTAGCGAAATGTTGAGTTGTACTTTTTTTTAACTTCTTTCTTTACGTTTCATCTATGAAATAAACACAATTTTTTTTTCTTTTTATTAAATAGGAGGTTTTTAATGAAATAAACCCTTTTTTTTTTTACGTTCGAGGATAAGAGTAGCTGTTGTTGGCCTTCTTGTCAAGAATGACTATACTGGCCCCCGATTTTGATGTGGTAGTGCAAAGTTGTTAGAGTTTTGTTAAAGATGTATCTTGTAGCATCGTTGGGTGTATCGACATGTAACAATCTGTGCTGTGTGACCAAATGTACGTCTTATGTGATAGGATTATCTATAGACTCTGCATAACAGAGGGAGTGTCTAGGAGGCTATGTTTCGTTCTACTTCGATTTCTTGTATTCTGGTCAAGAAAAGACCCCGAATGGGCCAGCCATAGGTGATGAAGTTTCTCTAGATATTCCCAATATTTCGAATGAGCTTGTTGTAAGTGGCCACTTGGGCAAGAAACATGAGGAAGGTTGGGATACCAATGTTTTTCGTGTGCAGTGATATGGTTTACAGGCATATGAGAGAGCTGGCAAACCAAGATTTAAACGACAAATTAGAGAAACATTGGATAGGAATTTTAGAACAGCAATCAGTAAGGGATTTTTTTTTTAAAAATTGTCTCCAAGAAACTAACCAGATGCTTTAAGGCCAACTATAACTAATGTTCGCACACCAATACAATGTTTTGCGACACTACATCACTATGACGGGACCCTAAAATACATTTTAGAACGTAGATTGAAAGAGAAAAGGAAAAAAAAGTATGTAAACTTTTTAGCTGAGCATTTTTACAGTACAATCGTATCTTTATTTATACTTCTTTTCCATAAAATACCAGAGCAAAGTCAGAAACGCAGGTACAAACGCCAAGGAAATATAAACTTGCTGACGTGATAAACCCATTTCTTAAGATCAACAAAGTGGTGATTGGTCTGAAAGATATGCAAGATAATTTCAAGGGAAGCTTTATACTGTTATATAATGATTTAATGAACATCAAAAATACATCTAATCCTTGTCCTCTTTTTTTTTTTTTTTTTTTCTTTCCATTTTTCTCGTTTCTTCATAGACATCGATTATCACATACACTTACCTTACGATGGCAATTCTAAGTTTTGCATGGTTTCTCAAAGCTGACCTCGTAATAAGTTAACAATGACGGCGTTTTGCTGGTACCTTTCAGTTAAACCTGTGTATTTTTGCAATGGCTTTTGGACCCTATGTACCATAGTGGTGTACAGTGGATGGTACAGAGCTATGGATATTCTGTTACATACATATACGCATATCCATATATACATATACCTTTAGGGTCTGCTTACTTATTGCGATATGTATATTAGAATTAGGGCAATACGTTTTGGGGCGATCAGGCGCTTTGGGACAACATCTTTCGGAAGTATACTTTTAAGCACACAAGAAATAAAGACGACTTACAGAATAACAGAAGTATATAGCTGTAACCCGAAGATTCAACAGCTTTGTGAGAAATATAGACATTATTTATTGATCGTGAGGTTGTTACGGTCGAACGCTAAAGGGGAAACAAGTAGTTTAACTCTAGCCCAAGAGGAAAGTTAGCAAAATAAAGTGAAACTGGGAGGAGTGTATTTCTTAAACAAGCTATTGGAGTTGGTAAGCCTTATCTCTTGATTTTGTTTTACTTTTTTTTGTCTGGTTGAGACAATTGGCCCACTGATCATATATATCTGCCTGTTCCTTTATCCAGATTGGTACATTAAAAGTAGAGCAGTCGATATTCCAAGTCCAGAATACTTCTCAATCATGCATAGACTCCTTAGTATCGTATGGCAGAGATAATACTGGTCTACCATTAAACGTATATACGGTACACTGAAATTAGAGAAGCATCTTCCTGTGTTAACCCTAAAGAGGCAATGATGGACACGCATGTATAAGTTGCATATATATAGCTTGACTTGATATTCTCCTACCTCATAAAACGCAATAACCAGATCCATAACTAACGCTGCTTTCCATGACACTTTTTACCTCACTACTTTGGGAGTATCCACACCAATGGAAACTTTTTCCCTTGCCCATGTAACTCAAGGAGCAAAGCAACACTCCAAGTGGCTTTTCACCACAAATCGTGTTTCCAGTCACCTCCAAATATTCCTTCCAAGTTTCGTACTTATCGCCCTCACTCCTGCTCAATAACTCCATACCAAACTTATCCAAAATCTCGATTGATTTATGAATCGGAACTTGATGGTGTGCTAGCTTACTTCTCAGCGTCAGCATCTCGATCTCTGTGTTTTCTTCCATTGCATCGACGACGTCTTGTCTGTCTCCAACATAACCAGTATAATTAAACCGGCGACCCCAGTGGCAAAAGTCACTGCTTACAATGAAACAATTACCTGCATCTCTCAAAAATGGCTCCAGAGTTTTACCCAACAAGTAGTCGATCTTGGTGGAGTTATGTGAGATCATAATTGGAACAATACTAACTCCTTCTGGTGAAATATTGCGGTGCATTAAAGTCTGGTAAATCATAGGAAATTGCATCTCTAAAGAATGTTCGTCCTGGTCTGTCTCATGATCCATTTTTGCAAATATTTTACGCTCATGTTTAACAAGTTCTGTTTCTGCTACAAGCTCCATCTGTAAAAGCTCATGGATCACTTCGTGATCCACTTTTAAGTTACCTAAAGGTGTCTCCACGTATGCATAATTTGACACCAGTGCCTTGTTCTTGAAATAGACATGGTGAGATGGCCCTAACACAAATAAACGCTTCACTCGACTCAAGTCTAAGGAAGCATATGCTTTTCCCATTGTTGGACCGCAATATGTATAGCCTGCATGAGGACTCACTATAATCCTTGCGCCACTAACCGGAGCTCCATTCCCCAAGAAGTTTGATAGTTGTGATGATAATTTTGCTGGCGACGATGAATACCAAGACCCTGCGTGTGTTGCTGGACGAACTGACATGATGATTGATAACGATATCCTTCTTTTCTTTATTCGGGATCGATTGGGTTGGGTTGAAAAATGGCAGTGGTGAAGAAAGAGGAGAAAGAGTGAAAAAGGAAGGGAGAAAAAATGCGAGTAGTTGCTATCCTGTTCATGTATGTGTTCTTGGATTCTCCGTGGCAAAAGAGTATCCCTTTTTTTTATGTATCTACATCTTATCCCTAAGTAGGAAACTGGCAAAACCGGCAAAACTACGGAGGAGCGCAATAGTCATATTAATGGGAACTCTTTGATGGAAATATTGGTGATTTCTCCATATATGTCTTATACACACTTGCTTTTCCAGAGCTATCGTTTTCTCTGCAAAACCATGCTGCTCTTCTGGCGAAGAAGGGCCAAAGATGTTCTTCTCTTGGCCTAATTTGAACTCAAAACCTGGCAGTATCTCTACGTATTTGAATGGCAATGGGTTTTTTTTTATTCGTATATGAAACTGGAAGAAATAACACAAAAAAAATATTTATATACGTATGGACAAATACGTGTATACATTAATCCCTTGGTAATTTCCTTTGGCATATAAAGCAGTAATCGCTATATCTTTATTAGTATTTCTCCTTCTTTTCTTCCCAATTCACCTTCTTCATTTAATGTACAAGTTGGTAGATGCATCTGTTATCAAAGAGCTTCCTCTCATTCGTAATCAGAATCCTCATCCTCAGAATCGGACTTGTTTTCCAATTCCTTACTTTCCAACAATGCTTGCAATTCGGCATCTTCAGTTGCTGTAACAGCCTTTGGTGGCATGGTGACGTTACAAACACCTCCGTAGTTACCAATGACTTCGGTAATTTTTTCAATGGCTTGTTCCAAGGCTTCGATACCTTGTTGCTTCTCCAAAGCTTGGGTAGTAATGACATATAAAGGAGCGGCGACTAGTTTGACTTTGATTTGCATCTGCTCGGTAGACATGTCTTCGGCGGATTTCAACGCATCCTTGATTGCGTCGATACCCTCGTAACTGAAGCAAGAGACCTCAACGTCAGCTCTGATCTTAACGGCTTGTGGAGTCAATCTCCTAGAAATGTACAGACGTAGTTCTTCGAAGATTTCTTTGCTTGGAGGTTCGACACCTTCAAACACAGTGTCTTCAACAATAGACAGTTTGAAAGCGTCATATGCATGACCGTACTTTCGACTCAAGGGCCAAGCAACACTCTTGTACAAATCTTCCAATGGAAAGGAAAACTTTTCGGCACAATGTCTTAGGATAGAGTGAACAGCCTTTGACTTTTGGTATCTCTCTTCACACTTGATGACGTCCTCAGAAGAAACACGGCGCTTGGACAAATCGATGTAACCTTTTTCCTTGTCAACACGTAAAACGACAACAACTTCGTTTTTACCAACACGAATCAACTTTTGAATGGAACGAATACGTCTTCTGGATAGTTCACTTAACAAAACCATACCTTCGATATTGTCGTATTCCAATAGCTTAACATACGCACCCATTTCAGCGATTTGCTGAACGTTGACCATGACAACATCGTCAACTTCTGGATACTTGTTCTCGTAGAATCTGCAATTAGAAGTAGACATCTTTTTTTGGACTTCTTTCTGTTATTTTGATCGAACTAAGTATAATGTTAACTATGCTTATTCTCAAGACTTATTATCCATCTGGATATTCTTGAAAATTTTTCACACAAGCTTAGCAGGCGAAAGTGACATAGCCGGGTAAATTATACGTATATGATGATGTTGGCCGCTCTCTCCATCCAAAGTGACAGTATTTATTGGCTATATAGTTTCTACCAGGAGAACAAGATTTGAATTGACTAAACCCTGCTACTGAGGCTCTAGTATGGCTCTAGATGCTTTGGTCGCCCTTTATAGTTTAAAGCTTAGTCACGGTTTTGTATGAGACTTCTTTCATGTGCTGTGTCTAGTCATTTAGTTGGCTTAGACAAAAAAAGCATCATTAAGTTAAATAGTGCATGAAAGCGTATGTTGATAGGTTTTTACCCCAGCACCGCAACGGCCTATGTTAACGTTTAATTGTCAGCACGTATAGGCCAAATCTGTCATATTCTACTCTTTTTCCTGTTCCTTGCTTTGTAAACTTACTTTCAGGAAAATTTGGTAACTATACTGCGTTTTATTCTTAGAGGAACATATCGGATTGTTTATCTATTTCACAACTATAGGTTTAGGCATAAGCTTACTGTTATGTGAATGAAGTGAATTCATATTTCACATACATCTCAGAATCATTTTTCTCATCAATGTAGTCGTGGAATAGGTTATGGTCTGAGCTCTCCGCGTTTTCGGTTAATTGGGCCGAGAAGTTAGAACCGGTATCTGGCTTTTCTTCTGCTTTTTCCCTTAGTTTATTGTGATAGTTGACAACACGCTGCTTGATCATAGACAGCTGTTTACATCTTGCAGCCCACGTAGAACAAAAGTCTTGGGAGGACATATTGTGCCAACTTGATGCAAAAGTATTTGCTATTAAAGACAAATGTCTCACGTACTTTGCAACATTTTTTTGAGTCAAAACTTTGAAGTGGCATGTAGAAAAGATTCCCGGAACACCAGTTTTCCTGTACGCTGTTACTTTATAGTGGGTACTGATGCCTTTTTCATTCTTCCCAAATGTTTCACAAGGCTCAACAGCAATGTTGATAAAGTTGAACTGACTCTTCACTAAGTTGAATTCAAAATCGGCATTTCCGGATTCATCATAAAACACATTGACAAAGTTGTTACCGATATGTCTCTTTTTTAAAGATTGATATTTGTCATCAACTTTGTTAGGCATCAAAGTAACAGTGTGGAAAATTGCTTGAGTGGTTTTGTCATTCCAAATAAGAGCGTATTCTCCATCGGATTCAGGGTCTAAACCACCAATGTAGAAATTTGAAGCCTCCCTCAGCTTTATGAAGTGGCCTAGCTGCTTTAAAAACCAGTGGTACTGATGCGAACCACTGGTGTTGGACAAGACTTCACCCTCCGTAGTCTGGTCTGGTGCAATGTAGAGCATACCTATCTTGTGAAATTCAACGACCGGTATTTTATCAAACATTTCAATAGATCTCATGATACTAGTTTCCGTACTAGGAATTGGTATCGGTTTATCAATGTTGGTTGATGGCCGGTAGCACAATTGTAAGAGAACATTATTCGATGTAAAAATAGTTGTGTCATCTGGAGTTTGCTCCTTGCTATCTTGTTCTTCATCCGGGAACAGGTCATACGTGTGTGGGAATGGGGGGTTGACTGGAGACAGATTGAAGCAAGAAGCGCCTATGGACTTTCTTACAGTGATCAAAGACTTACCGGACGGTTTATGGGTTTCCACTGTCACGATGCCATCTCCGTAAACCCATCTTGAGCAAGTATAACTTGAATCTCCCCTGTGTGGATTATCAGTAGGTACTGTCTCGATTCTAAGGTCAATTTCAGAAAACGTAAAGTTTGATACAAGTTCAAGGTAGGCCAAAGTATCATGGTTCAAATTTTTATTGCTTTCACAGCTGAGAATCAAGTTTTTGGTAATGAATGGAGCCAATTGTCTTCTGTGAACCATTTTCATTCTTAACAACCAGCTGGAAATTACTTTGTATGATAAAGACAGAAAGAAATGTGCTATCGAAGTAGTAATTTTGAATGTTTGGGTAGAAGGCAATTTTTCAGCATCTAGCTTGTCATATCTCATTGGGTGAATAATACTTTCGCTTTCCGCTCTCTTTTCTAAATCTCTAGAAGTTTGAATCAATTTGAATGCAATCGCAAAAACCCTTTTAAACTCTTCTACTGTTAGGTGGGAGATAATATCTGGGGAATCAGAAAGTGCCAAGATAAACTCTAAAATAGTGGGTATCACAAAGGAACTGGTTATCCTTGTTTGTAGTTGAGTTAAAATTGGCGTCAAGAACTTTTTGATAGAGCTGGGAATTTCGTAGCAGCAAACAGTCAAAATATGGAACACCGGAATCAATGGCTTTTCCCATGACCTTAATCCGTGTAGCAGGGCATTCACGAGCTCGTCTGAAGACTGCTTTGGTAAATAGCAGTGGTATGCTAAAATGGGGGATAGGTTTCTGACGTATACAACGTGCAAGTTGCCCTTGTATAGGTCCTTGGGTAATGATAAGGACGAAGGTACACCTTCGATTAAGTGTTTACAGATCATTTCTCTAAAAGCTTCGATCAAATGATAGTATCCCTTGAACAAAGCCACATTGGAAACCTGGGGGCATAGGAATGTTAACATGTAAGAGTATATTTCCCAATCTGAAGGATGATCAATTATCTGTAAGGCTAACGAAAGCCACAAACTGATGTCTATCGAGACAGAGCTCACTGTGACGTCTTGTTGCTGTTTAAATCTGACGTTCTCGTTGATTCTTTCAAGAAGTTCGGGCGGAATATAATCCAGTTCCTCTGGAAATGACCATACGTGTTTCTGTATTTCGGATTCTAAATTTTTGTTCCTTCCTAATGCTGCACTAATACCGTCAACATTCTTAGGTTGAGTCAAATAAAAATTTCCCCTAGAACTACATCTAATACGCGTCAAAGCCCTTGAGATTATTAGAAGCAAGTCTGTACTATCTATGCGCATAGCAAACTCAAATATCGTAATCAGTTTTCTGTAGTAATGTGCACATTTATCCGCAGACCCATTAGAGGAGTTCCAAACAAAAGATTTCGTAAAGGATTTTGTTATAGTTTCCAATTTAAAGTGGTCGAAAACACTATTGCGTGCCGAAAAGCTGCTTAGATAAACAATACTTTTCCTTTGGCCGGAAGTATTACAGCTAAAGCCAGGGTCAATGTAGCTATGCTCAAGACTCTGCAATGTGTTTAATGGTAAATATTCGGAAATATTATACAATAATTCGCCGACAGCACAGATAATTACATGGTCGATCTCATGTTGGAATTCACAAAAAATAGAGCTGATGATTTTAATCTGTTTGTCTTCATCTAAATTTCTTTTCCCAACCAAGTTCCTCAGTATCTTTTCAACAAGTCGAAGAAAGCTAACTCTAACTTCGGCACACGATGTGGATTTGAACATTATATCAGCCATTTGGATTATTTCAGCGGAATCCGAAAAAATATCGACTTTTTCCTCCAACACTTTGACCATATACCTGATTAATTCGTCATCGAAAAATTCTTGATCTTTCAACATAACAGACAAAATATCCTGGATATTCGTATAGCCTATCCAAGTATATATGTCTTTCTGGACAATTTTCAATAAAGAATGGTAAATTGATGTTATAACTTTTTTGTTTGGTTCCTTTAACTCCTCATCAGATAGCAGTAACTTGAAAATAGGAAAAATGCCTAGTTTTTTTTCATCAGTTGACTGCCAAAATGAGTGGTCATTTTTGGTCCAATCGAGAAATAAATGGCTATCTAGTAGCATGTTTATACTCCTCAAAATTTCAGATCTAAGCAAGATAGAATTACTTGAGAAAACAACATTGAACAACCCACAGAGCGATTTGCAATCTATGGTTGACTTTAATCTTTCATAATCGTTCTCGAAATCCTCACTGGATAATAGCACGGTGAGTAAACGTAGAAAGCTTGCTGTGGCACCGGGCTTCTCCAACCCATGAACCAACTTTAATAGGGTATTACAAAAATCAGGCCAAATATCGTTCTTAAGGAAGCTTAATAACAATACTATGACTTGCTTGTGTAATCTGTTGCTAATGGAAAATGAGCCTGCCATTACTTCCACTATCTTACCTATTTGATTGGTATGCACCAGACCTTTATTTGTCAGTGCATCGATAGCACATAAGCAGTCCACTAGTACGCTTTCATTCGAAGTATGGGATGCTATCTGGATTATTGAATTAACACAATTAGGATTAAGCTTGAAATTTGTGTCGTGACGAATACAATCAGTAGTAAAACACAACAAATTAATAAGAGCTCTAGACTCGTGTTCCACACATTCATTCAATATTGCCTCAAACACGGTATCTAGAAATTGAACCAATGATGGTGTATCCTCAAAAGGTTCGCGAAGTTGGTTTAACCTGTTGCCATTTGATGTCAATTTTTGAAGGCACTCGATGAAAAGATCAAGGTCAGGATCAACGTCAGACCTCTCATCTTTTATTAGAGAGCAATTTTCCATGATAACCAGATAAAATGCCAATCTGATAGAGTCGTTGTCGCTTACTTCCTGTGACATTGTGATATACTCGATACATGATATCAGTAGATGCAGAGCAATTCGTCTTGTTTTCTGGGATACACTGGGCTTAATTAGGTCACTGGAACTACTCCATATGTCAGGTATCGAATCGGCTGCAAACTCACGGATCCTTCGTGTGATCTCTTCGGCGGCTTGGGAGCGTTGCGATAAACTATTCACATTTCGGAGGTTGTAAATCAACAGCCTTCTATGTTCTTCTTCGTCAGGGTCTCTGGGTGAGTTTCTATGAGTAGTACGTGAGTTGGCTCCAAAGGCAGTGGAAAAGGTTTTAAAAAGCTCTTTTCGTAGATTGGAAGTGCTATTAGTGTATGTTGGAGCAGGCATTTCGCGTACGATGGCAAACCAAGATTAGCAATAAAAATTGATCAAAAACAACAGATACGAAGAAACCAGAGATCGATAAGTGATAATTGCCAGCGTACCAGAAAGTTCTTTAATGTACAAAATAAAAATTACTTCTAAAATACAAACTAGTAAAGGATCTTCTTCAGGAGTTTAAGTTTTTTTTTTCCTTCCGTGGAGCCTCCCAAAACGCGAACACTTTGATCTCAAATCAAACGAAAAACTACATATGTGAGTGGGTAGAGGGAATTAAACAGTTGTTAATAATTAAAGTAAGACGAGTTCAACGTGCGGAAGCCACTTTTGCATCTAAAGTGTTAGTCCGTTGAATCTTTTATTCGAAAAGACCAAGAGTGCCGAAAGGTAGTTTTACGAACTTGGTGAGAATAGTGGCGTAATGACACCTTTTGCACTTCAACGGGTAGAGATAATCATCTGCGATTTGCATTAGCACCATACATTGAGGAATCTAATGTAGAATGGTTTTTGAGCCATCTGTTCTCTTTCAAGGCGAATTTCTTGCTTTAGGATGTCCAGATCGATCTCTCTTCTACCGGTGTCGAGGTCCATGTCCTTTGTTTTCACATACAATCTCCAATCCTTCTTATAAACCTTGTGTCCTAGGTAACATACGATGAAAATCGGAAGTGATAGGTAACCTTCAAAGAAAGATTCGGCATCGGCACCATCACTGCCAACAGGGAACAATGAAGTCCAGAAGGAGGCAATCAACACTAGGAAAATAACGATACATCCATACCACGAACCGTAAACGCCGGTAATAGATACGAAAGGTAGTTCGTTCAAACTACGGTCTTGAGCTTTCATAGCTTGACGGAACCTAATATGAGACAAGTTGATGGAAAACCAACAAAATAAGGTGGATAAGCCGGATAAAGCACTCAACCAAGTAAAAACTTCTTCTTGTTTATCACTAGCAGCGATGAATGACAACAAACCGAATATCAGAGTTGCAAAGATGGCGTATAATGGTCTGCCTCTCTTGTCGATATAGTTCAAACGCTTCGGTAGGTTACCAATTTCAGCCATGGCCACCATACATCTGGAACAAGCGTAAACAGCACTATTGGCGACAGATAGAATGGCAATCAAAATGATTGCGTTCATCAGGGAAGGCAGACCTTTAATACCACCATTTTCGATGGCAATAACTAGTGGAGAAGCAGCAGCATCTACCGAACTGTTCCCATTCAACAGTCTTTCGTCGTTGTAAGGGACTAAGCAGCCAATAATTGTCAAAACGGTGATGTAGCATAAAGTAATCAGCCAAAAAGTTCTTTTAGAAGCTTTTGGCAACGTGACCCTTGGGTTGTGCGATTCGGCAGCAGAAACAGCAACCAGTTCGGTACCAGAGTACGAGAACGCAGCAGTGACAAACACAGCACATACACCTTTGAATCTCCGGCCAGGTGTATCACCGACAAAGGCACCCGGATCATTCCAGTATCTGCCACCGATGTACTCACCAGACGGACCACCGCCACATGCCAGAACGATGCCTAGAATGGTAAACCCAATAATGGCCAGAATTTTGATCATCGACAGCACAAACTCGGTTTCACCAAACGATTTGACATCCAGCATATTTGCCAAGAATATAGCGGTATAAAAAATAGCAACCCAAGCGTCGGAGTTGATTGTATTGTTCCAGTATCTAATAGTAATAGAGGCGGCAACCAATTCCAGAGGTAATAGTACGGCCCATTGCGCAAGGTAGTTAATGTTAACGGCAAACCCAAAGGAGGGCTCCACAAATCTAGTGATATAGACGTTAAAACCGCCAACAACTGGGAATACGGCGGCCAATTCACCTAGCGCATTCACGATAGTGAAGAGGCATGTACTCACGATAACCCAAGCAACTATTAACGATGCAGGGCCACCTGTGTTTAAGGACGCACCAGAGTTGACAAAGAGACCTGTCCCGATTGCACCACCGACGGCTAATGTTAACAAGTGACGAACGGATAAATCTTTGTTCAATTTAGAGTCGTTGGCAGTGTCGTAGACATTATTCTCAAAGTCTGAAACATGAGGAACATCACTCTTTATATTTTCTTTAGAATCAAAGGAAGAGCTTTTCAAAGACGTGTGTTCCCCATATTCAACCGCATTGCCCGGTTTAAAACCATCGACGACTTCAGTCCAATATTGTTTGGAAAAAGGATTCTTGGAACTGGCTCTAAATGTACTAGAGACCCCACCAGGTTTGATGTTTGACACAAATGAATTATTCTCGGACATGCCGATTCTTGCTGGCGGACGTGATCTCGACACAATTTGCCCAGAATTGTATGTGATATATATTTGTATACTATTTTTGCTTTTTTTTTTCCCGAAGGGAAAAAAGAAAAAACCTTCCACTCCCAAGTGAGTTGCGAAATAAGCATCTCATCATTACATCTTCTCTATTAGGAGGCACGAGCTGTAGAGCCAAAACGAAGTCAGGCGTGCCAAGAGGTTTTCGATTTGATGCCTTCTAAAAGGCATCAAATTTTTCGCGCGTGCTCGGCCCAGCGTATTTCTTTTTTTTTTCCCTTCAATTTTTCTCGCCTTTGTCACCTGAACTCGAAAAAATACAGCTTGACCAGTGACGTTTTGATAGGATGTTAAAATATGACAGCACAAAACCGTTGAAAGAGCTGCGCAGATTAGATGTTTCTGAGATCCAAAATTATTTTTCATTATGCTTTGTGTAGATAATCCTACCAGTTTTCGTTTACGAGGAAGTATCAGCTAGAAATGATTATTTCTTGTATGATTTGTTCTACGTATAGTTATAGCGATTGTCTTACTCAGAAGATAACGTGATATTTTGGTGATTCACTGTTGATCTTGTTTTCAGTATGAAATCACATTCTAGATTATCATGTGTTGGTGATGATCCTGGATCTGTAAGCCCTTGGGAGAGACTGATAAACAAGAGCAAAAAAGGTGTCTTCATAAGTTAAGCAGAGGATATTTCAACGTAGAAAAAATGAAAAGAAGACTGTCAAGTACACATATATCGAAAGGCAATATCTGCCGGGAGTGGCAGGCTAATTTGTAATTATACTGCAGTTTGAATCATCCCATAGTCTAAATGTTTTATTCCAGAAGAAACCGAAAGGGTTAAATTTGAACACTTCTATGATACTTTAAGAATTCATAAGCAAAGCACTTTGCACTCCCTGTGAGATTGAAAGTCAGGAAGTGAACACGGCATTTTTTTTTTTTTTTTTTGATAAAAGAAACCATGCTATTACAGAGAAAACGGTCACCTGCCATCTACGCGTTGCATTCTTGTACAGAGATATTCGTGTGTGAAGCACATAGTTGAAAGGACGTTAATGATATCTTTTTTTTTTTTTTTTTTTTTTCCAGATAATGTCATAATTGAATACTTCCTAACTGGTTGCTTTTACTAGCAATTTAAGTTCCTCTCCAATACCTTCTTGAGCTCAATTCTGCCACATGAAAAGGCGGTAGTATGATTTCTGTTGACTTATGGCATACGACCTTTGTCTCGTTCAATTTTTTTTCTGAGATCTGGACAAACATCCATTTAGGATATCTCGATTAGCTTGTAACAATCATTGTTTTGTAGTGGTTTTTTGGTTGACGGACCATCTGCTGGTACGAGATTCAATTATCATCTGTCGACTAGTACTTGTATTACTATTATATTATCATATGCGGTGTTAGAAGATGGCATAAAGACTGAGAAACAGTCATCGAAGTTGGTGGGAGCTGAAACACAGGGATAATGAACAAAAACATATAAAAGGGAAAGAGGAAGTAGGAATATTTGTACGTAGAATTATCAACTCTGCCTTTAGAGCTCCCTAGAAAGACGAGGAGAACTTCTAGTATACTCAGTACGCTAAATATTATACCCTTAGCCAAAAATGGAATCTCAACAATTATCTTAATAGTCACCTATTTCTCACCATCAACGTGCTACCGCACTTGATAGCCTTATACCACTTGCGTTATTTGGCTCTCCTGGGGAAAATCCAAATTGCCCTACACGTGGTTATACCATATGTTTCTCATCTAATATCACAAGATGAAGCGGTGGCTCAATGGTAGAGCTTTCGACTCCAGTTAAATCCTGGAATTCCAAGGAAACAATTGCAATCGAAGGGTTGCAGGTTCAATTCCTGTCCGTTTCATTTTTTTGCTTCCTTGATCGTCGCATATCAGTTTGAACGACATATTCCTAAACAGGAAGCTTAAAGGCCGTGATCTCCGTTGAAGCACGCGGAACGCCAAAAAAAAAAAAAGAGGCAGAAAATCTGAGGGCTGAACTTCTATAATTAAACAAAATTCAGCCTTCTAGTTATTTCTCGGGAAATCACCTGAAATAGAAGGCCAGCAGAGAAACAAATAAGATGTCTGGTTGTGGCTCTAAGTTTATGAGAGGAAGTTAATTTATTTCGCGTCATTTCTTAGTTGGAACACGGGGATTTTCGTGGCTTAATTCCTAAATATATCTTTGATTTCGGAAGGATAGATCAGGAAAAAACTTTAAAGATGTGACATCCTCACCGCAATCGTATAAATAAGTCAAGTTGTTGATTCTCTTTGGCATATTTTTTGAAAGTTTTTCATACTTCTCGTGCCGGCGAATATAATAAAATCAACAACGATATAATGACTAAACCACACAACATATTGAGTCCGTTGGCTGCCATCTTGGCTTTGACAACCGTTACTGCTGCGGAATCGA